>CM044008.1:2273955-2628955 GCA_024085815.1 Flaveria linearis
TTAACAAGCATAGCCATAAGATATATAATTAAGGTACCTGGGTCAACTTGATTTCACATGAACCTCAATCATGTCATCATCTTCCATCTCAAGACTACCAGGAGTAGTTGAGGGGTCAATTTTATCCCCATCAAACAAAATACTAAATTCTCTACCTTATTCTTCACCTTATCCGCATACATTTTAAAAAGCCGCTCAAACTTATCATCCTACAAAAGCATGAATAAACAAACATGAATAAGCAATTATTAGATATTAGATATTATGTCCTAGAGACACACAGCTACTAGAAACATATATTATATATAACACTCTAATATTAGTCTATACTTCATATGTTTTTAGCAAATAAGCCAACCATATAAACTCGAAACTGCTTTAAACCGTCTGTGTCTTGGATGGATATCACTATTTTCGGTCTTTCTACAGCAGGTTTTGGAGGCTTCTCGATGGGACTTTCACAATCTGAATTCGTTAAGGTTTTGAGATCTCTTTTGACAAACTCTTCAACAGTCCGCACCATTTCTTTAGTTGATTTGGTAAAAGATAATAGCTCCTCCCTTTTCAGCCTATTTTCACAAATACAAAACTATATAAAGCAACAAAAGGAAGCAGAAATATAAACCACTTTCTATAGAAGGAAAATTTAATGCTCTCGCATGCACCATCACATGTGAAGCTTAGTGATAAAATCAAAAGTCAAGCTTGCAAATGTTGCTTGAAAGAAATGGTTTCACACATCTGTATGGCTCTGGCATCTGAATGACCTGAATCAGACGAACATGATTTACAGAATTACAAATAACGTTTACTAAAGATTGGATAATATATGAGATGCTTCTTATACAGAATTTAGGTAGCAAATAACTTTTGCTCCCATTTTCTAAACACTTTCTTCATACAGAATATTAATAACATAATTTGCCTATCCTGTTCTATACAGTACCTACAATATAAAAGGGCGTCAAGATAACTTAAATGAAAGTAAAGGTTATAAATGCATGTAATATTAGTTCACTGCGGCAGTAATAAAGTAATGTGGAGATCTGACTCTAAAGCATTTTCAGGGCTATTAATGTATTTAAATCAAGAAATATGAAAATGGAAAAAGATGCATTTCATCAAATGAGTAATAAACTTCAAGAAAAGAAGAACGCCATCTAAGGATAATTGAAACTATAATCTGTTTCTAAGCATATATACAGCAGAGAAGCTGACAAATCTGACGTAACTATTGTGACATCCGGTAATTTTCCGTTACCAAACTCCGTTAGTTCCGTTAAGTTTTGCATACACGTGTCGTAAGCACACACTAGTTGTCATTTGACGTTGGTGACTTAAAAATAATTAATAATGTTAATTTAATAATAATCTAGTTGCAAAGATGATTATTATGTTATGTTTATGTTTTTACGCGATTTAAAGACTATTTGGGAATTTTATCGCGTAACGCGGAAACGCGCGTGTTAATTCGTATGTTGTGTGTTTCTATAAAGATAAAATATATAATTGTTATTATTAGTTTATATAGTTATTAAGTGATTAAGAACACTTTTAGAAAGGGGTTTAAAGTTACTTTTTATAAAAAATACAAAAACACAAGGATTAAAGGGTAATTAGTGAAAATAATTAAAACAAAATAACCCAAACCCTAATCCCCACCCCCTACGGCCGCGACTTCACTTCTCTCCCTCTCCCCTTTGCGAAATAGACCAAGAACAAGCAGCAAGCCACGGATTTGATCGAGTTCTAGGCAGTACAACAAGTTTACCACATCAAATCTTGTCCTCTTTTGCGAATTAAGGTTAGATTTTACAAGTTTGATGTTGCTCTTGATAAAACCGAACCCTAGGCTGCGAATTGATGTTCTTGGGGCTGAAATCTTGATGTTTGTTGATGATAATGAGTTAGTTGGATTGATTACATGTTGTTTAACGTTGATTATGCATGAATAACACGTTTGTAATGATTGGATCATGAACCTTGTTGAATGTAAACCCTAATCCGAAATTAGTGTGTTTATGGATGAAATTGATGATTGTTAGATGGTTATATGATGTTAGTTAGGTTATATGAATGTTGAATGATGTTGATTTTGCAAGAAATCTAGGGTTTGATCATCTAGTTCATACATTGCCATAAGAGGAAACTTTTTGGTTCTTGGAATTTATGATTTGATGATTCTAAGATGCTAGATGTAATGCTTAGATGTTAGTTTAATTGAATTGTGCAAGAAAATCCATGAAATTGTGATGTTGATCATGACTTACTAAAAGTAGAAACTTTTGTGTATGCTGTTTGGGAATTTGGATATTTGGAGGTGATTAGCATGTTAGTATGAATGTTATGAACTTGAAATAGTATCTTAATGATGAATTGGATACACGTTGGGTGTTTACTAGACTGTTGGGTATTACTTTCCCAAAAGGGAAACTTTATTGTGCATGAACCTTGGATATTGGTAATTTGACTTATTCATGGTTTTAGGATCATGCTAGAGTGATTATTATGAATGTCTAAAGTGGTAAAATCTGTTAACTGGGTTGTATGGAATGTTTATTTGATTATTGGGTGATTTGTGCACTTTGATGGTCATGTATGGTTTGTATGTTGATTAGTAACTAGGACATCATGATTGGGACTGGAATTGATCATACTAATGTATGTTGCATGTATTGGGCATCTTGTATGTGTTTGAATAGTATGTATGACTTTTTGGTAAATTATCTGTTTTGACCCATATATGCTAAAGCATAGCTATAGGTCATGTAAGTAGGTTATGCATGATCTAACCTGTTATATGATACACTAGTTATGTTATGAACCCACAGAGTATGCTAGATGCTAAGGATTTATACAACTTGTGTGATATGTGCATAGTATGATGATTTAAGTAATGTATTGGGAATGTAGCATCAAATGTGATTCATTGGAATGTTGAACATGTATGTTGTATGCTTATGTATGTTTACATGGCTTACAACACATAATGTCACCAACGGGTCAAACGGGTCAACTAGGTCACATGTATGTTGTTTTTATAGAACCTTGAGTTCTTGTTTGTAGAACACTTAAGGTTTCTCTTGGGATTTCTGTGTACATGTACTTATGTACTTGTGTGTTCTAGGTAACCTTTGAAGGTTGTCTTTCCACTCGTCCTTGTCAAGTTAAACCTTACTTCTCTAACACGCGTATCAGGTGAGTTCATGCCCCACTGTTTTATTAAATCTCTTTTGGGGGAGATAGCATACTGGTAAATTTTACAACGCTTTATATATTTAAGATGTGTATGATATTAATATAGTGCTGTTTATTATGATAAAGTCCTCACACTTTCGAATTGTTAATATTGATAGCGGGGAAACTTGGGTAGTACTACTGGGTCTGACGAGCCCCACCTGTGTGACTCGAGGTCAACCGGGTGCAATTTGTCCTATGATTATTCGTCACGATATGGTGAAGTCGTGACGGGAGGCAAACATAACACAGTCAGCTTCAATGTCGAAATCACTATGTATTAATATCGTTTGTTAATGGACTAGCTAGCTATTACAATGCACATGCTTAATTATACGCTATTGATAAACTGTTATGTTTATACACAATTGATAAACTGTTATGTTTATGCGCAAACTCTTGAACTCACCAACCATGTGTTGACTTTTAGTATGCTATTCTTAGGTCATTAAGCTGGATTGCTGATAGGAGCACTTCACGAGTCAGCATGCATTTTTTTAGAGATTTATAACTACCCGTCTTTTATTTATAGTTTAAACTACTTGGTTGGCACTTGTTTACCATAAGGTACTTTCACATGTTTTGGGATTGTTTTATTTACTTTACGCTTCCGCATGTCTTTTAAGGTTTAAACTCTGGTTGATTTACATTAAACGTAGCATATAGAGTCGTTCTGAGTAACTATTGACTGTGATCCTGGTTTGTTCACACGCCTCGCGGTAAAACTCCGCTCGTGGATTTTGAGGGTGTGATAGATTGGTATCAGAGCCATTGGTTATAGAGAACAGGTTGCATACACACTAGACTATAACCGCACACAGTTAGTTAGTTACTTGTTCCTGATTTTTTCTACTGCATACTCATTGGCATACACATCACACTCTCTGCAGCATGGCATCGTCTTCGAGAGCACGTGGTAAACTACCAGCATCACCCACACGACCCGAGTCCCCACCTCCTGGACCGGTGCCTGACGATGGACTGGACTGGCCTCGTTTGGACTATCCACGAGGTGAATTCGACTGGGATCAACCATTCGTGCCACCTGAACGTGACCCTCCCCGTGACTGGAATTTCTACCCGGAGTTTGTGGATCACCTTATGTACCGGGAACGCGTGCCTACATCAAGACCTCGAATTAGGACCAGTACTGAACAACCACTGCCTACACTTCCGCGGCCGGTGCAGTCCAATGAGCAGGTCATTGCTGCATTGGTGGCAGCACTGGACACGGAGCAACACCGGGTCCGATGACTTACTAGCAGTGTCTGTACACTACAACACGAGGTGTACACGCTGCGACACCAAATGGATGAACTAGGGGAGTATCATGGTAAAACCTTGGAGGGGTGTTACCAAATGCGGGATGGTTATGATAGGCTGAGTGGACGCGTGACCGCACGGGAACAGCGCGATGAAAAAGTCGACAACCGGTTTGCTGCTTTAGAGGCCCAGTTGGCGGCACTTCAGATAGCCTTAGCTCCTGCTCCGGTGGAGGCCTCCAAAGAGGAGGAGGAACCTGAAGAGGAACCCGAGGAGGAACCTGAAGAGGAGCCTGTGCAGATGGATGATGACAGTGACGGCTCAGGCATAGTAGATTGATACTCTTTTATTTTTTTTAAACAACTTGGACTATGTAGCGTTTCTTATTTTGGAACCTATGTGGGAAGGGTGTTTCCCCACTCGAACAACAAACTCAAATTTTGACATTGATAAATGACTTGTGACTTATTTGCAATTTATTTACCTTTAGTTATTATTTTTGTTAATAATGTTGTGGTTGTGATGATTCATTACTTACTTATTGTTTATTATACTTCAATGAGATAAATATGTTTGATGTTACTCATTATTGTATTTGTGAATGTAAAGTGAATAATGGACGCCCGAGGACGTGGACGTGGCCGAGGACGCGGGCGCGGGCGTGGACGCGACGCCGGTGACCAAGGTGCCGGTGACCAAGGTGCTGGTGGCCAAGGCGCCGGTACCATAAATATAACCCCTGCGGAACTAGCAGCCCTAATAAATGCACAAGTCCAGGCAGCGTTAACTGCTGCTCAAGTAGGACAGGCCGCAGGTAAACGATAATGGAAATTTTTTGTCAAATCCTATAGTTAATCGAATAAGACATCTGATCAATATTTATCGTGTTAAAGCAGGACCGCCAGCATGTACCTACAAGTCCTTCATGGACTGCAAACCCCACACCTACAGTGGAACTGAGGGAGCTGTAGGGTTGGTGAGGTGGTTTGAGAAAACGGAGTCCGTTTTCTCGAAGTGCAACTGTCCACCTGCTGACCAGGTGAAATATGCTACGGGGACACTGGATGGTGCAGCACTGTCTTGGTGGAATGCTCAAGTGCAAATGCTAGGGCAGGCCATGGCAAATGAGCTTCCGTGGAATGAGTTCAAAGATATGATGATCGAGGAATACTGTCCTCGAAGCGAAGTTCAAAAGTTGGAGATGGAATTTTGGCAGTTGAAAATGCAAGGTTCCGAGATCGAGGCCTATACAACAAGAACCCATGAGCTGGCCATACTATGTCCTGGAATGGTGAATGAAATGCACAAGCGGGTGGAACATTACATCCGGGGATTGGTGCCCAAAATTAGGAGCCTGGTGACTTCCTCTAACCCCGCCACTATACAACAAGCTATCCGACTAGCCCACAAACTAACTGACGAAGCTGTGGAGCAAGGGCGGTTGCCAAAACGGGGCGCTGCTGCAAGTGTGCCCGACAACAAAAGAAAGTGGGATACCTCCAACAACACCAACACCAACAACAACAATAGGGCATCATCATCATCCGGTGGTCAACACCAGTCTCAACAACAACAACAACCACAACAGCAACAAAGAAGGTTTGACAACAATCGCAATTTCAACCAGTCAAACTCAAACAATCAAGGACCGAGCGGCTATGGTGGTAAACAGCCGATGTGCACGCGGTGCAACTATCATCACGTTGGGAGATGTGACAACTACAAGTGTCAGCGGTGTGGTAAAATAGGACACTTGGCTAAGGATTGCCGTGGTGAGATGGTTAGGAAACCACAGCAATCTCAGGAGACTCCAAAGGGTTGTTTCGAGTGCGGAAAGAAGGGGCACTACAAGCGAAACTGCCCGCAGTTGAGGAGGAACGGTAATGGCAATGGCCAGAACAACAACAACCAGAACAACAACAACAACAACAAAGATGGAAATGGCAATGGTAACGGTGGTAATAATGGAGCCAAAGGGAGAGCCTTCGTCATTGGCTCAGGTGAGGCTCTAAACGACCCTACTACTGTTACTGGTAGGTTTTCTGTAAATGGATGTTTTGCTACCGTATTGTTTGATACTGGAGCCGATAGGAGTTTCATATCCCTAAAGTTCTGTAGTCTCCTAAGTGATATCCCTTCTGCCTTAGAATCCAAATATACCGTAGAATTGGCTGACGGTAAACAGATCCATGTGACACACATTCTTAAGGATTGTAAGATAGAACTTGCTGGTCATACTTTCGCTATCGATCTTATGCCTGTTACACTGGGAAGTTTTGACGTTGTGGTAGGCATGGATTGGCTCTCAAATAAGCAAGCGGAAGTCATATGTCACGAGAAGATCATACGAATTCCTGTTGGTGACGAAATTCTCACAGTCCGAGACGATAGGAGTGGTGCAGTGATGGGCATTAT
The DNA here is from genome assembly GCA_024085815.1 of Flaveria linearis. Lineage (NCBI taxonomy): Eukaryota > Viridiplantae > Streptophyta > Magnoliopsida > Asterales > Asteraceae > Flaveria > Flaveria linearis. The sequence goes on from CM044008.1 coordinate 2,280,871, forward strand.
CTCTTATATGAAAGCACAGAAATTACTGCAAAAAGGTCGCTTGGCTATCCTGGCACTCGTCACTGATAAACAACCGGAGGAAAGGCGAATAGAGGACATCCCCGTGGTACGTGATTTTCCAGAGGTGTTTCCAGAGGATCTTCCTGGACTACCACCTCATCGTCAAGTGGAATTTCAAATTGAACTGACTCCCGGTGCAGCCCCGATTGCTAGAGCACCTTATCGATTAGCACCGAACGAACTACAGGAGTTGTCATCACAACTTCAGGAGCTTTTAGATAAGGGCTTTATTCGACCTAGCTCATCACCTTGGGGAGCCCCTCTCCTTTTTGTTAAGAAGAAAGATGGCACGTTTCGAATGTGCATCGATTATAGGGAGTTAAACAAAGTCACAGTTAAGAACCGATACCCTTTACCTCGCATCGACGACTTATTTGATCAGCTTCAGGGATCCAGCTATTATTCGAAGATCGACTTGAGATCTGGTTATCATCAACTCCGAGTCCGTGAGGAGGATATCTCCAAAACTGCATTCCGTACTCGTTATGGTCATTACGAATTCTTGGTCATGCCTTTTGGGTTGACAAATGCACCTGCGGTGTTCATGGACCTCATGAATCGTGTGTGCAAACCCTACCTTGATCAGTTTGTTATTGTGTTTATCGATGACATGCTGATATACTCTAAGACCAAGGAGGACCATGAAGAGCATCTACGATTAATCTTGGAATTGTTGAAGAATGAGCAACTGTACGCCAAATTCACTAAGTGTGACTTTTGGATACGTGAAGTACAATTCCTAGGCCATATTGTTAATGAGAAGGGTATACATGTTGATCCTGCAAAGATTGTGGCAATAAAGAATTGGGCCATACCTAAAACACCGAGTGAGATACGACAATTTCTGGGATTAGCGGGGTATTACCGACGGTTCATAGAAGGATTTTCTAAGATTGCACAACCTCTCACCGCTTTGACCCACAAAGGAACAACATACAAATGGGGAGAAGTCAAGAGGCGGCTTTTCAGCTATTGAAACAGAAACTCTGTAGTGCACCGATATTGGCACTGCCAGAGGGAACGGATGATTTCGTGGTGTATTGTGACGCATCCATCCAAGGATTGGGTTGTGTTCTGATGCAGCGTGATAAGGTGATAGCTTACGCCTCGAGACAACTAAAGGTTCACGAGAAGAATTATACTACCCATGATCTGGAGTTGGGTGCAGTGGTTTTTGCCTTAAAGATTTGGAGACATTACTTGTACGGTACCAAATGTACTATCTATACCGATCACAAGAGTCTTCAACATATCTTTGAGCAAAAAGAGTTGAATATGAGGCAACGACGTTGGGTGGAACTTCTGAATGATTATGATTGTGCTATCAAGTACCATCCTGGAAAGGCGAACGTAGTTGCCGATGCCTTAAGCCGAAAAGAAATAGTTAAACCAAGGCGGGTGCGAGCCTTGCAACTCACGATCAGTACCCAATTGCCTGAACAAGTTAAGGGAGCACAAATAGAAGCCTTGAAAGAGGAAAACATTGGTCCTGAGTCATTACGGGGAATGGATAAACAATTGGTAGTGAAGGAGGATGGAATTCGGTACTTATGGATAGACTTTGGGTGCCTGTTTATGAAAATCTGAGGGATTTGGTTATGAGCGAGGCACACAAGTCTAAATACTCTATGCATCCTGGATCTGACAAGATGTATCATGATCTAAAGGCGCACTATTGGTGGCCTAACATGAAGGCAGACGTAGCTACATATGTGAGCAAGTGTTTGACCTGTTCGAAGGTAAAGGTGGAATACCAAAACCATCCGGACTGTTACAACAACCTGAGATACCGATGTGGAAATGGGAACAAATTTCCATGGATTTTATCACTAAACTACCCCGGACTAATACCGGTTGTGACACAATCTGGGTCATTGTGGATCGGTTGACCAAGTCTGCTCACTTCCTTGCAATTAAGGAAACAGATAAGATGGAGAAGCTAACCCGATTGTATCTCAAGGAAATCGTTTCGAGACACGGCGTACCAATCTCAATTATCTCTGATCGCGATGCTCGTTTCACGTCACACTTCTGGCAGTCACTACAAAATCTTTGGGTACACGATTGGATATGAGTACTGCTTATCATCCACAGACTGACGGTCAGAGTGAGCGTACCATACAGACTCTGGAGGATATGCTACGTGCTTGTGTGATTGATTTCGGGAACAACTGGGAAGTTCACCTGCCTTTGGTGGAATTTTCCTACAATAACAGTTATCACACTAGCATACAGGCAGCACCTTTCGAGGCCTTGTATGGGAGAAAGTGTAGATCACCGGTTTGCTGGGCTGAAATTGGTGATAGTCAACTAACGGGTCCCGAACTCATTCATGAAACAACTGAGAAGATTGTGCAGATACGGAACCGTATGGCTGCAGCAAGGGATAGACAGAAAAGTTATGCTGACAAGAGGCGGAAACCTCTCGAATTTCAAATTGGCAACAAAGTGTTATTGAAAGTCTCACCGTGGAAAGGCGTAGTTCGGTTTGGCAAGCGAGGAAAGCTAAATCCGAGGTATGTTGGACCATTTGAGATACTGGAAAGAATTGGTCCTGTGGCCTATCGACTAGCCTTGCCTGATTCGCTGAGTGGAGTGCACAACGTGTTTCATGTTTCAAATCTGAAGAAGTGCCTATCTGACGAGACACTAATTGTACCACTAGAAGATGTTCAAGTGGATGAACAATTGCGTTTTATCGAAGAACCTGTCGAGGTGATGGATCGTGAGGTGAAAACACTTAAGCAGAGCAAAATACCTATAGTCAAAGTTCGTTGGAACTCGCGACGTGGACCGGAATTCACGTGGGAACGTGAGGATCAAATGAAGCTTAAGTACCCTCAACTGTTCGAGACAATGTCTGCAGACCAAGGTATTGATTTAAATTTCGGGACGAAATTTCTTTCAACATGGGGATGATGTGACAACTCATCCAAAACTCACTCGATTTCGATTTCTGTGTGCCAATGCAGTAGATCAGTGATGGAACACGCTCACCATGTAACGCAATTTTCGGGACGAAAATTCTTTCAACATGGGGATAATGTGACATCCGGTAATTTTCCGTTACCAAACTCCGTTAGTTCCGTTAAGTTTTGCATACATGTGTCGTAAGCACACACTAGTTGTCATTTGACGTTGGTGACTTAAAAATAATTAATAATGTTAATTTAATAATAATCTAGTTGAAAAGATGATTATTATGTTATGTTTATGTTTTTACGCGATTTAAAGACTATTTGGGAATTTTATCGCGTAACGCGGAAACGCGCGTGTTAATTCGTATGTTGTGTGTTTCTATAAAGATAAAATATATAATTGTTATTAGTAGTTTATATAGTTATTAAGTGATTAAAAACCTTTTAAAAAGGGGTTAAAGTTACTTTTTATAAAAAATACAAAAACACAAGGATTAAAGGGTAATTAGTGAAAATAATTAAAACAAAATAACCCAAACCCTAATCCCCACCCCCTACGGCCGCGACTTCACTTCTCTCCCTCTCCCCTTTGCGAAATAGACCAAGAACAAGCAGCAAGCCACGGATTTGATCGAGTTCTAGGCAGTACAACAAGTTTACCACATCAAATCTTGTCCTCTTTTGCGAATTAAGGTTAGATTTTACAAGTTTGATGTGCTCTTGATAAAACCAAACCTAGGCTGCGAATTGATGTTCTTGGGGCTGAAATCTTGATGTTTGTTGATGATAATGAGTTAGTTGGATTGATTACATGTTGTTTAACGTTGATTATGCATGAATAACACGTTTGTAATGATTGGATCATGAACCTTGTTGAATGTAAACCCTAATCTGAAATTAGTGTGTTTATGGATGAAATTGATGATTGTTAGATGGTTATATGATGTTAGTTAGGTTATATGAATGTTGAATGATGTTGATTTTGCAAGAAATCTAGGGTTTGATCATCTAGTTCATACATTGCCATAAGAGGAAACTTTTTGGCTCTTGGAATTTATGATTGATGATTCTAAGATGCTAGATGTAATGCTTAGATGTTAGTTTAATTGAATTGTGCAAGAAAATCCATGAAATTGTGATGTTGATCATGACTTACTAAAAGTAGAAACTTTTGTGTATGCTATTTGGGAATTTGGATATTTGGAGGTGATTAGCATGTTAGTATGAATGTTATGAACTTGAAATAGTATCTTAATGATGAATTGGATACACGTGGGTGTTTACTAGACTGTTGGGTATTACTTTCCCAAAAGGGAAACTTTATTGTGCATGAACCTTGGATATTGGTAATTGACTTATTCATGGTTTTAGGATCATGCTAGAGTGATTATTATGAATGTCTAAAGTGGTAAAATCTGTTAACTGGGTTGTATGGAATGTTTATTTGATTATTGGGTGATTTGTGCACTTTGATGGTCATGTATGGTTTTTTATGTTGATTAGTAACTAGGACATCATGATTGGGACTGGAATTGATCATACTAATGTATGTTGCATGTATTGGGCATCTTGTATGTGTTGTGAATAGTATATATGACTTTTTGGTAAATATCTGTTTTGACCCATATATGCTAAAGCATAGCTATAGGTCATGTAAGTAGGTTATGCATGATCTAACCTGTTATACGATACACTAGTTATGTTATGAACCCACAGAGTATGCTAGATGCTAAGGATTTATACAACTTGTGTGATATGTGCATAGTATGATGATTTAAGTAATGTATTGGGAATGTAGCATCAAATGTGATTCATTGGAATGTTGAACATGTATGTTGTATGCTTATGTATGTTTACATGGCTTACAACCATAATGTCACCAACGGGTCAAACGGGTCAACTAGGTCACATGTATGTTGTTTTTATAGAACCTTGAGTTCTTGTTTGTAGAACACTTAAGGTTTCTCTTGGGATTTCTGTGTACATGTACTTATGTACTTGTGTGTTCTAGGTAACCTTTGAAGGTTGTCTTTCCACTCGTCCTTGTCAAGTTAAACCTTACTTGTCTAACACGCGTATCAGGTGAGTTCATGCCCCACTGTTTTATTAAATCTCTTTTGGGGGAGATAGCATACTGGTAAATTTTACAACGCTTTATATATTTAAGATGTGTATGATATTAATATAGTGCTGTTTATTATGATAAAGTCCTCACACTTTCGAATTGTTAATATTGGATAGCGGGGAAACTTGGGTAGTACTACTGGGTCTGACGAGCCCCACCTGTGTGACTCGAGGTCAACCGGGTGCAATTTGTCCTATGATTATTCGTCACGATATGGTGAAGTCGTGACGGGAGGCAAACATAACACAGTCAGCTTCAATGTCGAAATCACTATGTATTAATATCGTTTGTTAATGGACTAGCTAGCTATTACAATGCACATGCTTAATTATACGCTATTGATAAACTGTTATGTTTATACACAATTGATAAACTGTTATGTTTATGCGTAAACTCTTGAACTCACTAACCATGTGTTGACTTTTTAGTATGCTATTCTCAGGTCATTAAGCTGGATTGCTGATAGGAGCACTTCACGAGTCATCATGCATTTTTTTAGAGATTTATAACTACCCGTCTTTATTTATAGTTTAAACTACTTGGTTGGCACTTGTTTTGCCATATGGTACTTTCACATGTTTTGGGATTGTTTTATTTACTTTACGCTTCCGCATGTCTTTTAAGGTTTAAACTCTGGTTGATTTACATTAACGTAGCATATAGAGTCGTTCTGAGTAACTATGACTGTGATCCTGGTTTGTTCACACGCCTCGCGGTAAAACTCCGCACGTGGATTTTGAGGGTGTGACAACTATTATACCTCAACTCCTTAATAACTGAATTTCACATGGCTTCTTGTTAATAGGCATCTTTGGAGGTGACTCCAACCAATCCAAATCATCATTGTCTTCACCATCATCAATAATGATTTCTTCCCGCATAACTCGTACCTTCTCAACAGCAGAAGCACAGTTGAGAATAAAATGTAGACTCTTTTTGAGATCTCTTTTGAGGTGATAACCGGAAGCCTTGTTCTTTCTATTTGTTTATTCTTGAGAATCAAGAGAATTTTATAGATATCTTATTTGAGAATGAAATTTAGACTGCTTCTTGATATAGACCTTGCCTAAAATGAACCACTTTCAAGCCTAACAACTTCTTCCTCCAAAACAACAACTTCTAATAGAAGTTCCAACGTCTGTCAAATTACAACTAATCTTTTTTTTTATATTTGTAACAAATAAAGTGAATAAAGAACATCAAAATCTACTTCAACAAGAAAAAATCAAAATGCCAAAAAGAAACTCACACATGCATTTCATCAAACATCTGGTGTGCATCAGATTTAAGTGACCCACCACTTTAAACTATGAGTAAAACATTAAAAAAAACCATAATTGCTTTTAGAACTCAAAATCCCAAATTGGATTTAATGCAATCTTGAAATCCACATGTGAATTTCGTCATAAATCATGTACAATTGAGGAAAACACCACACAAAACCCATAAGTGGTTCTGTGAACACAACATTTTGAAACACTTCCATATGGATTAGTTCGTTCTACTATAGATTACTACACTTCCATATGAATTAGCTTGTTCTACAGAAGATTACTACAAGTTCAAATCAATCACTTAAATTCTAATCTAACATAACATACAAATCAAATAAAGTAGTCCCGAAGTAAACACAATCGCAAGTGTTCAATGAAATGCAAAGAGCATATAATTAGAATACAAGAAGAATCGGAATTAAACCTCAGACTTCTTATTCAATTCGACGAACAAAACAATGTAATCTGCTCATGGAAGCTACGATCCTTCGGTCTCAAATCTCTCCTCATGTAACCACTAGCAACCTCATGTGTATACGACTCAAACCCTACCACAAGAAGATGCGATCCTTCGGATTCAAGTTGCACATGTCGAGTTGTTCTCCTCCACTTTCTCGTGTTCCTCCAACATGAAGCGTAGATAAGCAGTGGTGGTCTCTGATAATTTGGAGGGTGTTTAAGAAATTGGATAGTGAAGGGTTTTTGAGAAACTAGGGTTAAAGGGCAGAGGCGGGGAACAAAAATTCAAGTTGGGCGCGTGTTTTAAAAGACGACGAACAAAGATGACGTGCAAAAATGCGTGTCATATTTTCAAAAAAAATTATAAAATATGACATAATTTTATGACATGCGAAAGTGCGCGTCATCTTTCTTCGCACGTCATCTTTTGCGCGTCATCTATTAACAGAATTGTAGTAGTGTAATATATATTAATGTAGGGAACAATTTACGGTTTTATATATAAATAATTAAATTACAATACTATAGAAAACAAATACAATTTCAAGGAAATATACAATACATGTTACAATTGTGATTATAAAATGTAAAGTATGAGTGGAAGAAAAGATAGTGAAGCTCATGTTCAACATGATTTCCTTGAAACAAGTTTTGAGTCTTCACAAATTAAATACTCCTTTGTGTCTTAAAGTATAACAAACAATAACAGACGGTACTACTCAAGTAGAACAACAAATCTAAAATTGCACCAAAAAATTGCTAGATTTTGAGTGTTTTTGAGCATTCTTGAGATGTCAAAAGTCTCTTCAGTTTCTAATTGTTTAAGTTTTTTGCAACTAAGGTAACAATTCGTTATATAGTGGAAACAACAGGAAACCTATTTTGATAAAACCACTGTGTGAAGTTGTAATGTCTTTAATACAATTTGATTGAGGGAAAGAAATTTTTAAAAATTATTTGAAACATTTTCATTAAGTTCTTAAAAAATTTCTTAAATAACCATATTTATTCAATAAGATTAAGAGTGAGAGAAATGAAGTGTTTCTGACACTCATTTTAGCATATAGTTTTTAGATTTCTTATTTTGATCAATAAGTTCTTCACCAACATGCTTTTAGGAAAAAACTCTAAGAAATTGTTTAAAAACAGAAATCTTGCAGGTAATATGTTTTCTCTCAAACCAAGAGGTGAAGCTTGGTGCAAGAATTTTCAAGTTGTAAGTATAAGTGATTAATAGGAGTAAAGTTGAAACCGCTCTTAAAATAAAAAATAAGAAATTGATTCTATTTTCTTTAATTAAGCGTATTTATCATATTATTTTGTGTTAATTTGGTTAAAATATTTATTTTTTATTAACAACTTAACCAATCAATCCGATGGAAAGAAGAATGAAAAATACAAATAAGCATATAAAATATAGAGGATATCGACTAAACAAAGGTTTAAAGGATTGAACACATCGGTCATTTAAATGTATAAAAAATAATAGAGTCTGATGACACTACAAGAAATCTTATTACTAGTTGCGCCATTTTTAGTGGCGACATAGTTATTAGTGGCGACGGGATTTCAATAAAATTCTGAACGTCGATCAACTGCATATCTAACGGCTAAGATTAAATCGTACAAAAGGCATTAGCGGCGACGCGTCGCCGCTAATGCTATTTTCACCTAATAGCATGTCGTGGGCAAATAGGGCGCCATTTCACCTCTCCCTCCACGATTTTCACCTCCAGATCGCCTGCACCTTCGTCGCCGACCCGCCACCACTCGCCGGCCGACTACCCCGACCTCGCCGGCGTCGGCATTCATCCTGTCGGCCTGCTCTCCGTCGGCCTGCTCTCCGTCGGCCGACGATTTTCACCTCTCCCTCCACGATTTTCACCTCCACCCCGGCTGCACCTTCGTCGCTGACCGCCACCACGCGTCGGCCGACCACCCCGACCTTGCCGGCGTCGGCATTTCCTCCTGTCGGCCTGCTCTCCGTCAGCCTGCTCTCGTTATTGAAGATCAGCCGCCGATCTGCTCTCCGTCGGCCTCGATCTCATCCCAAACACTGACCACCATCGATCTGCTTTTATCCATCGCGGACCACCCTTCACCGGCCCCCTTCAGCTGCTGCCTCGCGATCGTCGTCGCTGCTGTTACTTCTGTCGCCGCTAGATCTGTTTTTGAAGGTAATTTTTGGTTTCTTTCTTAGATTTTGGTTCGTGTGTAACATTAACTTTATTTGTCTCAATTTTGGCTGGATTTTATATGAAATTTAGGATAGTGAATTGAATGTAGTGGATTTTATATGAAATTGAGTTGTATTTGTGTATTTTGTAGGTTTGAATGGAATAAATTTGGGTATTTTGCAATATAGTTGGTTAAAAATTAGTTGTTTAGTTGGTTAATAATTAATTGAGTTATATATGGTTAGTCGGTAGTTATAATTGGTAGGAAATATATGTGTGTCATTTGGTATTGTTACAATTGATAGGAAATATGAAAGCAATTTGTGAAAAATAATATAAGTTTATTAGTAACCTATTAAAGAATGTCATTTCGTTTATCAGTGGAGATGCTGTTATATTGTGGAGATGCCTATTAAAGAATGGCATGGGTAATATGCCTGTTACGTGCATCATGAATTATGATGCTGTTATATTAATTTATTTAGAACACATGTTACACAAGTAAACACACGCTGTCATCAACTATTACTCAAACTATTACTCTATTATTATTACGGAAGCTAGGTAAATGAATAGTAACTTTTGTGCATTTGTGAATTTGGATGCCAAGTTTTAGGTTTTTGTGATACCTTATATCTTTTAGGTTTTATAGTTCAATCACCAATAGAATAATGACTAGCAAGTAACCAACAACAATAAAAACAAACTATTACATATACAATAGGGAATTTTGCATCAAACTTGTTCTTAGTTCAGCTCTAGTTGATTTGTTGACTCATGTAAATATTTAAGTTGCTTTTGAGGTCTAGGTAATTCGCCTGAATAAATTTTCATTCTTAATATTCATGTAGTTTGGTAGCATGTATGTATATATGCACATACATGTTTGTGTTTGTATGTGTGCTTGTGTATGTATGTATGTATTTATGTATGTACATATGCATCATGGTTATCGATAAAAGTGTACAGCCTACCCTTGTAAATTATCTATATTATATTTCAGTTGCATCATGGTTGTCGATAAAAGTTGGCTTAACAATCCAAATCGAAGCTCAGAGGAGTATAATAATAGACTCAGCTCTTTTCTTGAGATGTGCAAGAGTCTGGTCGACAATAGAGGTTATGTTTTTTGTCCGTGTACTAAATGTCGGAATTCGGTCATGCTATCTTTGGTAAAAGTGAAGTATCATTTGTACGCGTGGGGTTTCCAGCGTAGTTATTCGGACTGGATTTATCATCATGAACCCTCAATTTCTTAAGTTGTAGTACAAGATGATGTTACGTGTACTAATGATATGGCTGGCGTTATTGAAGATCTTATGGAAGTGAATACCAACCTTAACAAAGAGAACCCTTGTACAGAGAGTGAAGGTGTCACTGATGATTTTGAAAACTTGTTACATGAAGTCCAATCAGAACTATATCTCTGTTGTACTAAGTTTTCTTCCATTGACTTTTTAGCAAAACTTATGCATATCAAGGTGAAAAACAAATTGACTAATAGTTCATTTGATGAGCTCCTTAAGTTGTTGCAATCTTCACATCCAGAAGGCAACAAGATCCCCCCTTCGCATTATGTTGTTAAAAGACTCTAAAGAAGATTGTTTAGGGTATGAGTCGATACACGTGTGCAAAAATGATTATGCTCTCTTCTGGAATGACCACAAGTTGTTACAGAATTGTCCCGTTTGTAAGGAGAGTCGATGGGTTGATACAAACACAAAGGGTAAGAAAGTAGCTCACAAGGTGTTACGATACTTTCCTTTGACCCCCCCGCCTACGACGTTTGTATTGTTCAAGGCACACGACAAATGATATGATATGGCACAGTACTGGACAATCAGAAGAAGGTACGATGCGTCATCCTGTTGACGGATCTTCATGGAAAGAATTTGATAAAAGTACTCTAACTTCGCGAAGGAACCCCGAAATGTTCGCCTAGGGCTTGCAGCTAACGGTTTTAATCCATTTGGTAACATGAGTTCAGCTCATAGCACGTGGCCGGTTGTACTCACCACATACAATTTGCCTCCATGGTTATGCATGAAAGAGTCCTCATTCATGTGACTTTATTGATTCCTGGCCCTAAATAACCTGGGAAGGATATGGACGTTTTTCTTAGACCGTTGGTGGATGAGCTTAACGAATTATGGCATACAGGCATACGTACTAAAGACGCGGCAACAAACACATTCTTCACAATGAAGGCGGTGTTGTTATGGACTATAAACGACTTTCCAGCCCGTAGTAGTATATCAGGTTAGAGCGGACAGGGATACAAAGCATGCCCGACTTGCAACGAAGACACTCCTTCAACACGCATAACAAATAAAGTTGTATAGTTTGGGTCATCGTCGGTTCTTAGATGCTAACCATCCATGGAGAACCAATTTGGAATTTAATGGGTAACCAGATACAAGAGCACCTCCTAAACAATTTAGTGATGTTGATATACAGGCCCAACTCGATCGTTTACTCCCTCGTCTACCAGGCAAGCATCCTAGTTTTGGAGGTGTTATGAGAAAGCGAGAGGAGTTTGAGTTAAACTGGTCTAAACGAAGCATATTTTTTGAACTTGAGTATTGGTCTTCTTTGCAGCTTAAGCACAATTTAGATGTGATGCATATTGAGCGAAATGTGTGCGATAGTTTGCTCGGTACTCTTTTAATGAATGATAAAACAAAAGACACGTCAAACGCACGTGTTGACTTGGAAAAGCTAAACATTCGAAAGACATTGTGGTTGAAAAAAAATGCTAATGGCAAGTTATGTAAGCCGCACCCAAAATAATCTTTCCAAGTCAATGATCGAAAGCTTTTCTGCGAGTTTATTAAAAATGTTAAATTGCCAGATGGGTTCGGATCTAATATTAGCAAGATAGTGACAGATAATTATACAAACATTACTGGGTTGAAATCTCATGACTGTCATATTCTAATGCAACGTTTGATGCCAATTAGGGTTAGAGGATTTTTGGCAAAAGATGTATATACACCAATAATCGATCTTTGTATGTTTTTAAGCAACTTTGTTCCAGAACATTATTGGTTGAAGATATGAAGAGAGCAAAACTTGCCATTCTGACATTCTTATGTCAGTTAGAGTTGATCTATCCTCCTGCCTTTTTTGACATCATGGTTCATTTGGTTTTGCACTTACCTGATGAAGCAATTCTTGGAGGTCCAGTGTGTATGAGATGGATGTATCCATTGAAAGATATATTAAAAATTTTAAAAATTATGTCAGAAACAAGGCAAAGCCAGAAGGTTGTATAGCCAAGGCTATATTGCGAAAGAAGCTCTATCATTTTGTTCTAGGTACTTTCGAGATGTTGAAACTCAGTTCAATCGCCCTGACAGAAACGAGGATGTTGTTGTTGAAAAAGAAAGTTGTGGGTGCTTGAGTCTCTTTGTCGTCCGGCTAGTGCCTTGAAGATCAAACATCTTTCTGTAAGCGAAAAATTAAAATTGGAATGGTTTGTTCTCGATAGCATTGAAGAAATTAGGAACTACATGAAGTAAGTGTTACTATCATTAACTTTCCATAATATATTGTTAAGTATTTATTTTTTCCTTACTTGTATATTTTTATTATCAATATAGTGAATTTAAATCTGAAAAGCCCATGATGATGTTCAAACTAATTTTCTTATGTGGTTTCATGAGAAGGTAATACATATATAGTTGCAGCACCACCTCGTAGGAAAACTCGTGGAATTGCAAAAAACTATAGCCTAGAATCCGAGGTCTTGGAAGAAGGAGGGCGTTTAACTTTGCAATTTGACAGGCAAGCGACTTTTACCCCGGTTGGACACAAGAAAGATTTGTTTAGCCGGGAAGTGGGGTTATACATGTGGCGGAACATTGCATTTGATAAAGGTAGTTGGAGACAGGTTTCAGAAGCTCAACAGAATGCATTGTACGAGCACCTCGCGGTAAATGATTTATTTAAGTTTATCTTATGTCGAGATCTTTTTACTTGACTAACTTCTTTTGTTTATTTTTTTAGAAATCATTCAATCTGGAGCAGATTGATCGGGACGTTGATCGATCTAAGTTAAAGATGGGAATTTTTTCAATATACATGAAGCGATACAGAGATCGCAAAGCAGATGCAAAAAGGCGTTTTCGAGAATTTGGAGGGGATGTCGAGAGAGCTCTAGCCAATGTTCCTGAAGGGATGACTCCGGCTAATTGGGAGAGTGTCATTAGACATTTCATGTCAGAGAAGCATCAAAAACAATCACTCGTTAACCAAGCAAATCGTCAACTTCAAAAATACCCAAACCGAGGGGGGACATCATCATATAGCAGCACAACTTATAAAAAAGTAACGTTTTGTTTATATATTATATATATATCTCTTATACGTACTAGTTGTAATAAAAAATAATATTTAATGTTAAATAGGCTCAAAGTCACCTACAGACGTTCATTGATGCTCATACACTTAAAGATAGGACGATTGATAGCGCAGCAACTGAAACAATTGATAGTAACTATTTAAATTTAATTTTTTGTTACTTGCATATATAATTCACCTTTTGTAAACTACAGCGACGATAAGAGGATGAGTGGCTGCCCAAACTCAAGGAGATGATCAAGTGAATGCGTTTGAAAACGTCCTCGGTACTAGGCGTGGATGGACTCGAGGGATTGAGTTCAAACCTTCTTCAAAAGCCCCGGTTACCCATGATAAGTCTCGGCCGCCGCCAACAGTCGCATTCACATGGGTAACAATAACATTTACTTATAATGACCTTAAATTTATATATATGTTATTAGTTTGGTAAATGTTATTAGTTTGACCCGTTTAGACGGGTCATCATAAAATGGACAAAACGGAATTGGACTTAAATATACTTTTATTGTAAGAACAAATTGATACCTCGTTTCAAGACCCATATTTAGAGATCAACTTCAAATTATGGGCAAAATAAACAAGTTAGTGATGAGGACGGTGAAGACGATGAAGATGATGAAAATGATGAAGCTTAATTGATAAATGTATGTTGACTTAATTTAAAATGTAATGTATGAATGGATGTTGATTTAGTTTAGTTTTAGGATGTAATGTATGAATGGATGTTGACTTAATTAGTTTAGTTTTTAGGTTTAGGATGTACTTAGACGGAATTCTAAACGTTATGTTTGTAACGACGGATTTATGTTCATGTATGGTAATATATGTTTAGAGTTATTAAATTTATGCAGAATATGCAGATTGTTATGTATAATTTGTATTGAAAATATGGGAAAACTGAAAAATACAGCAAGAAGCTGTAATAGATGAGCAGGGGTATTAGCGGCGACATATTGGCATTAGGGGCGACACATTTTCGTCATTTTTGCGGGTTTAGCGGCGACTAAATAGCGGTGACTTAGGGGTAATAGCGGCGACTTTTTTAGCGGCGAAATTCTGATCATTAGCGCCGTTTATTAGCGGTGATTTTTAACGGCGACATGTCGCCGCTAAAGGTAATACCGGCGACTTTAGGGATTTTTAGCGACGACTTTTGTCGCCCCTAAATACCTGTCTCCTTGTAGTGTGAGATGTCACATCATATATCTCTTACATATTTATTAAGAAAAAAGAGTTTTACTTTCTAACCAAGTTATGATAAAATTCGTCAAAAGCTAGTTTTTCTTTTCTAAACGGCAAAACCAAGTTTTTTTTTAGATGTTTAGTGTCATGTTAATACATTTAACATAAGAATATGAATATTGAATGTTAGATAACACTAAAACAAATATTTGTAACCACTCAGACTCTCATATCTAACACTTGAGTCCGCAACGATATTATACCATACGGAATCGTATGTTATTAGGTTTGAGCTTATAATTACCATATCAGTTTTTAATTATCATTAACTTCAAAGCAAACCTAAACAATCATGTTAATATATTTCACGTAAGAAATGAATATTAAATGCTAGATAACACTAAAACAAATTTTTAAAACCACTTAAGACTCTTATATCTAGCACTTGAGTCCGCACTGTTATTAGACCATGCGGAGGCATATGTTATTTGGTTTGAACTTATTTAATTTGAATATCATTAACTTCAAAGACAAACCCAAACAATAGATTTGTCTTTTAAATTATTGTCACACTTTTAATCGGGTCATATCTTTTATCTTTTAATGTTTACATAATGTTTTTACAACTAATTCACTTTAAATAAATTAAATATATTTTATTATAAATTCTAAGCAGTTATTATACATTACTACTGCTTTCCTATTGCAAAGAAGAGATAAATTTAATAAATTGTTATAGTACACGATAATATGATATCATATTTTCTTAAAATAAACTATCTACTTGTTTATATAAAAGTATATAAATAATAGTTACAATTACCTTATCAGATATAACAAAAACAAATAAAATCAACTATTAACAAACAACATAATAATATATAATATAGCATTTAAGCTTTTTAACTAATAATAAATTACATATTTATATACTTGTGTAAATAACGTAAATAACACTTTTATGTTCCTCTATTCAAAATATGGGCTTTCTTAAACAACACCTTTTAATCCTAAACACGACCTAACATTACAGTAACAATCATTTAAAGCTATACTATAATTACGAGAGACAATCGTTAATTAAATTTTAAAACTAATTATATTTAGTATTGGGATGTCACGATAATATCCTTGGGACATCTATTTAGGATGGAGCCTTTTCTTTTTCTCGAAAACATGTGTGTCCCCACAAAGAATGGTTCCATAATACGTTTAGCCGGCATCGGTTTCATTTAAAATTATATTAAAAAAAACTTTTATGCATAGTCTTTAATAATTATTTTTAAATAAATAAAATCATAGACGTGAATTAAAATTTTCTTTAAAAAACAACTACAGGCGTTTACTTTTAAATCAATAATTTTTTTGTTTTATCGAAAGACTTGAACTCATAGAGGCATATTTCCGTACTTTTGGGTATCGTTAAGTCGAAAAAGCTTTGGTGCACGTAAACAGAATAATCTTCCTGATGAGAATGTGTTTTATTAGTTATACGTTGAGGAATGATTTTATAAATTGTAACAACCCACGTACCGTACAAAATATTATTCGCTTTGGCGACGGCACGCCCTCAGACACCCACCCCCTCACAGTTTAAAACACGTCTGATAGAGAATGTATCCAGTCCCATATAAGGAGACTTTCATTTAGGGTTGTTCACGAGCCGAGCTGAACCGAGCGGACTTTGCTCGTGTTTGGCTCGTTTCCAAACCGAACCGAGCCGATCGGCTCATTTACAACCGAGCGGAAAATCGAACGAGCATTTTTCGAGCGTTAAATTTTCGAGCGAACGTCGAGCGAACGTCGAGCGAGCGGAAACGAGCGGCAAATAATTTATACAACCCAACTATCTTATGTGTCATACAATTTATACTACAACGAATAAAGTTAATAACTTTAAAATCAGCCACATTTCATTACATAATACTTTTAGGATGATAACACGTTGTGACTGACGATGAAGCTAGCTAAGTCTGTAGCCGATAAGGCGGAGAGCATATTGCAGATAACGGTCACGGTGAGAGTGAGATGATCAAAAAAATATCTTTTAACGGCTTAGAATTTCACTTTTATATTAAGTGTAGAATTCTTTATTAGGTTGATTGATCAAATTGTAACATCCAGGGAAATCGCAATGTGATATTGTCCGCTTTGGCCGAAGCCTCACGGGTTTAAAACGCGTCACATTGGGGAAGGTATCCAGCCCCTTATAAAGAAGCTTTCGTTCGCCTCCCCAACCGATGTGGGATGAGTAATAGCCCTCCCCTATGGGAGTATTTGCAGGCATGTGTCCATCCACCCACCGAAGTGAGACCAGCGTCCTCGCTGGCACATCGGCCCGGCCCTGGCTCTGATACCAACTGTAACATCCCAGGGAAATCGCAATGTGATATTGTCCGCTTTGGCCGAAGCCTCACGGGTTTAAAACGCGTCACATTGGGGAAGGTATCCAGCCCCTTATAAAGAAGCTTTCGTTCGCCTCCCCAACCGATGTGGGATGAGTAATAGCCCTCCCCTATGGGAGTATTTGCAGGCATGTGTCCATTGATAGATTCATAGTATAAGGCACACAATGCCTTAGAATATGAGTTAAGTTTCGTGTGTATATTGATAGATTCATAGTATAAGAAGAATCACATAAAATATATAATCACATAATCAAGTATAAACATGTAAAGCACATATAATCCTATCTATGCATATAAAATACATGAGAGGACTCATGTGTAAAGGTACTTAGTTATAGTCTAGGTCATTCCATTTCTAATAACCTAATTCCCTATACCATGGCTCTGATACCAATCTGTCACACCCCGACCGACGGCGGAATCATCGGAGCGGACGAGGGAATGATTGATTGTTCATAACACATGGTTGTCTAATAGTGGAAATAATATTAAATTCAGATTACATGATAGAATAAGTACAACATACACAAATACAACAATCGAAACCACAAATAATAATTGACTTTTATTTTAACTAGGTCCGTGTCTTAGATGAGCACGTAGAAGTCCACTATCTTGTTTAACCTGAAATCATGTGAGAAAATAAAGTCAGCTAACGAGTTAGCTGGTGAGTAATCACAGTTTTGAATATACATATAGATTGATTGATTGATCCATCGATTGTAATTCAATTCACAAGGTAATATTAAGACTTATATGGCAACCGCGAAGCATATAGATAAACCGACACAATATAAACCCCTTGACTTGTCACTTTGCATATAATATAGACTTGCACATAAACACCATAGATTGACTAAATTGCCTCTGGCACAATCACCACTCGACTGTTCATATGGGGTGGGTTATCCAAACCAGTAGATCTACATTGTTGCCAGGATTGATTGATTGATTGAATTAGGGTTCTACTGTCGTCCAGTTTATCACAGTATGTTCACGTAATTGCAAGTAATAACATAACCTGTCTTGAATTGAATTGAAAATGAAATAACAATAGAATATCGTGGTAGAATATATTGTATCACATGATTTCCCCCAAA
This sequence comes from Flaveria linearis, assembly GCA_024085815.1. NCBI lineage: Eukaryota > Viridiplantae > Streptophyta > Magnoliopsida > Asterales > Asteraceae > Flaveria > Flaveria linearis. The sequence continues at coordinate 2,298,936 of CM044008.1, forward strand.
TAGGAAATGATATAAAAAGGGGATATGAATACTCACCTGATTGTTGAGATTGGAATTTGGACGTGATAGTTTTAAACACCAATGATTTCCTTATGATTAACCTAAGGAACGGTGTCTCGAGTTAGAATAATAATGATTTGGAATTTGGGAATGTATTAGGATTTTTATGGTAGTTTAAATTTATAAATTTTATTCGGTTTGAAATGTCTTGAAATAAACGAATTTATTGAAATGATTATGTCAAGAACTTTAATACATTTTATGCGTGTAAGTTATACATTTATACAATTTATTAATAAATTGTATATGTATAATTATATACATAATTATATATAATCAATTAATTATATATAATTATATGTATAATGGTATACATGATTATATGTATATAATACATTTGTACATAAGTGAACATAACTATATATTGTATGTTTAGTATATACACGAGTTATAAATTTGTATACGATTATATAAAACTATATACAGGTAATTTAATCAAATAAAAATTGTTTTGATAATTGGATAATATATATACCTATGTATATATATTGGATTCACTTTATTTATTGTGTATTTATGTATTATACACTAATTATGAATTGGTAGAAACATAATTAGTTATTTTATTTATTTAAAACAAATAAAATAAATGAATAAAAATAAATTTCAGAAAGTAGTTGAGTTGTTTTAAAATTTTTAATGTTTGTAAAAACATTTTTAAAATTTTTAGAAATTTTTCCAGAATTTTTAAAGCTTAAAAAGAGTGTTTAAAAATATATGAGGTGGCCCGGGGTCGAACCCGGGACCTCTGGGATGTGATAGAGCGTGGGAACCGGTGAACCAAGGTCTTAGCCGCGGTTATGATCCGGTTTATTTGATTTTAAACACCACCCAACAGAACCCTCAGACCCGAAGAACCCTAGGTTCGATTTTCTTCAAATTGAACCTCGATTCGATTCTTATTGCTACTGAAATCATGGGGCTTTTGTTCCCCATGAGAAACCGAATGTATGTGTGTGTTCAATTACCTTTATGGTGATCGATCGAGATTATTCCCGATGAAGAACAGCCGCGACTGTGGCTCTCGATTGATTAGTGCTCAAACGATGTTTATATCAAATTAAACTTAAGGGAAGCTTCTAATGATGATCTAGATTAAAAGCCCCTTAGCAAATTTGATCAAAATTGACTGGAAATTGGTTCAAATATGAGTTGCAGGTCGCGGTTGGGAGGTTGTTCGATTGAAGGGTTTCAGGTGATTTCGAATGAATTTGAGAGTGTAGATAGGTTCGGGACTGAGAAATGGTTAGTTATATGATATCAATTTGATTATTAGAAGTGTTTAAGTGGGTTTATTAGCTTGATTAGAATCCGAGAATAAAGTGACAATTATAACCGTTTGTTTGACCGATTCAACACGTATTTTTGTCGGAATTCAATCCAAATTGGATCCAAGAAACTTTCGGTGTGATTGTGGGTTCAAATTGGAATAATTTGACTGATTTTGGTCGGGGATTTTTGTGTGTTCGATGTGGTGGCTTCGGATTCGATTTTACCGGCTGTTAATCGTGTTTGATGGGTGTGGTGGGTTCGAAACACATTCACGAACGCATTGGAACCGGTTTGGTGGGTTAAAATCGAGTAATTTGGGCGTTTGGCCTTCGCCGGAGCTTCGCCGGAGTTGGCCGGAGCCGGCGGTCGGGAAAACGGGGGGATGGTTTGGGTTTTGAAAATGTTACACATTTAGCCCCTGCGGTTTTATATTTTATTTTTATGCTAGAACTTTGGTTTCAAGTTTCATAATTTACAAACACCCCCTTGCACTTGTTTTATAAAAATACATTTTTATAACAATTGTAATTATTATTATTATTATCATTATTGTTATTAGTATTATCCTTATTATTATTATTATTATTATTATTGTTATTATTATTATTATTATTATTATTATTATTATTATTTTATAAGGATTATTGAAACTTTTGACAAAATCAACTTTATTAAAAAAATACGAAATGTTACAGTCTCCCCTGCTTTAGGAAATTTCGTCCCGAAATTTAATTACAAGGAGGCTGAAACGAAGAGATGAGGATACTTGGATTTCATTTGGTCTTCACGTTCCCAGGTGTACTCTGGCCCACGTTTAGACTCCCAACGAACTTTGACAATAGGTATCCGGCTACGCTTGAGTTGTTTAACTTCCCGATCCATAATTTCCACAGGTTTCTCAATAAAGTGCATAGATTCATCAATCCGGACTTCGTCGAGTGGAATGTGGAGATTTTCATCGGCAAGACATTTCTTGAGATTTGAAACATGAAACGTCGGATGTATATTGCTAAGTTCTTGAGGTAGTTCAAGCTTGTAGGCCACTTTCCCAATTCGCTCGAGCACTTTGAATGGACCCACGTAACGAGGTGCTAGCTTCCCTTTCTTTCCAAAGCGAATCACTCCCTTCCAAGGTGACACCTTAAGAAGTACGAGATCACCGACATTGTATTCCATGGGCTTACGTCTTTTGTCAGCATAATGCTTTTGACGATTTCTAGCAGCGACCAAGTTATCACGGATCTTATGAATTTTGTCGGTTGTTTCTTGTATCAATTCCGGACCAGTAATCTGTGATTCACCAACTTCAGACCAGCAGATGGGAGATCGACATTTTCGACCATACAAGGCCTCAAATGGTGCCATCTGGATGCTGGTATGATAACTGTTATTGTATGAGAATTCGATCAACGGAAGATGAGAATCCCACGATCCACTGAAATCAATGACACAAGCCCGGAGCATATCCTCGAGGGTCTGTATCGTTCTTTCAGTTTGACCATCGGTTTGGGGTGATAGGCTGTGCTAAGATTTAGTTGAGTCCCGAGAGCTGATTGGAGACTTTTCCAAAAACGAGAGATGAAACGACCATCGCGATCAGAGATAATATCTAAAGGCACACCATGTCGACTGACTATTTCATTAATGTATATACGAGCCAATTTCTCGACTCGATAATCTTCCCGAATTGGAATGAAATGAGCCGACTTAGTCAATCGATCAATGATAACCCAGATACTATCGTGACCACTAGCGGTACGAGGCAGCTTGGTAATGAAATCCATGGATATGCTCTCCCATTTCCATAATGGAACCTCGGGTTGTACGAGTAATCCAGAGGGACGTTGATGCTCGGCTTTGACTTTAGAACATGTAAGGCATTTAGATACATACAAGGCTATATCCTTCTTCATGCCGGGCCACCAATATTGGTTCCGAAGATTCATGAACATCTTATCTGCCCCCGGATGAATAGAATAGCGAGCCTTGTGAGCCTCATCCAGAATGGTTGTTCGAAGATTATCACGATTCGGAATCCAAAGTCGATTTAGAAAATACAATAGTCCGTCCGACTTGGTTTCCAATTGGAGTTCAGCACCGCATGACATTTCCTCATACATGTTGCCCTCGGTGACTGATTCGTTTTGAGCTTCGAGTATACGGGTTAGGAGGTCGGTTTGAATGGTAATACTTTGAAGCATAACTTGACCCTTTCGACTTAATGCGTCGGCTACGACATTCGCCTTTCCTGGATGGTAGCGAATTTCACAATCGTAGTCATTAAGTAATTCAACCCATCGTCGTTGTCTCATGTTTAATTCCTTCTGATTGAATATGTGCTGAAGGCTTTTATGATCGGTAAATACAATACACTTGGTGCCGTAAAGGTAGTGCCTCCAAATTTTGAGTGCGAATACCACAGCTCCTAGCTCGAGATCATGGGTTGTGTAATTTTTCTCATGAATTTTGAGTTGTCTTGAGGCATAAGCTATGACTTTGCCTCGTTGCATGAGAACACAACCAAGACCTTGCTTCGAAGCATCACAGTAGACAACGAAATCGTCATTCCCATCGGGGAGAGTCAAGACTGGGGCATCACACAACTTCTGCTTGAGGGTTTGAAAAGCTTTCTCCTGATCTGGTCCCCACACGAAACTCTTGTCCTTATGTGTCAAGGCGGTGAGAGGCACAGCGATCTTTGAGAAGTTTGGAATAAAGCGACGGTAGTAACCGGCTAAGCCAAGGAATGAACGAATCTCGGTAGGAGTTTTGGGTTCTACCCAATTCTTCACTGCCTCAATCTTTGCAGGATCCACGTGAATACCTTTGTCGTTTACGATGTGACCAAGGAATTGGACTTCTTTAAGCCAAAATTCACACTTTGAGAATTTTGCATAAAGCTTTTCCTGTTTCAGAAGTTCAAGGATCGAACGGAGATGATGTTCGTGATCGGATTTTGATTTTGAATAAATGAGAATGTCGTCAATGAAAACGATCACGAATTTGTCCAGATATGGTTTACACACGCGGTTCATTAAATCCATGAACACAGCAGGTGCATTGGTTAACCCGAATGGCATTACTGTAAACTCGTAATGGCCATATCTTGTGCGAAAAGCTGTCTTGGGAATATCATCATCGTGCACTCGTAATTGATGATAACCTGAGCGGAGATCGATTTTGGAAAAATGAGAGGCTCCTTGAAGCTGATCAAATAAATCGTCGATCCTGGGTAGAGGATACCGGTTTTTGATAGTAAGCTTATTAAGCTCCCGGTAGTCGATGCACATTCGAAAAGAACCGTCCTTCTTCTTCACAAACAAAACTGGGGCTCCCCAGGGCGAGGAACTTGGTCGAATGAAGCCTTTATCGGAGAGCTCTTGAAGTTGACTAGCAAGCTCTTGCATCTCAGATGGTGCAAGTCGATAGGGAGATTTTGCTACTGGAGTTGCGCCAGGCACAAGGTCAATACGAAATTCGACTTGACGAACAGGAGGAAGACCGGTTAAATCATCGGGAAAGACTTCAGGAAACTCTCGAACAACCGGAATGTCTTCAATCTTCTTAGATTTCTTATTTGCCTTCACGATATGAGCTAAGAAAGCCATGTAATGTTTGCGGAGGTACTTTTGAGCTTTGGTGCAGGACATGAGTTTTAATCCCTTGGAAAGCTTTTCCCCGTAAATATTTAAGACACTTCCAGATGCGCGAGGGATCCGGATGATTTTCTCGAAACAGACGACTTCAGCATGGTTCTTTGACAACCAATCCATGCCTATAATGACGTCAAAACTTCCAAGTGGCATCGGTATAAGATCGACAGGAAATTCATGTTCACTAAGTTTAAGGGTACAATTTTGGATGACAGAATCAATTGTGACGGATTTTCCATCAGCTAATTCTACTGTAAACGGTTTCCCTAACTTAGTTCGGGTATTAACAAGCAAAGGTTCAAATTCTAAGGATACAAAACTTTTATCGGCACCGGTATCAAATAAAATTGAAGCATATTGATGATCGATTAGGAACGTACCATTCACCACATCATTGGCAGCCTGAGCTTGTTGGGCATTGATGTTAAAAGCACGCCCTTGTGCTGCGGGTACGGCATTAACGAGCTGAGGACATCGGTTACGGAAATGAGTTGGATCACCGCATTGATAACATGCACGAACTTGAGCAATTGCAGGAGGGTTTGGTTGGACTGGCGCATTTACCAAAGCCTTAGCAGCATTCCTGCATATGTTGAATGTATGGCCAAAACGACCACAACTGGTGCACTGACGACACTTAGCACCAGTAGGATGATGATACTTGCAGATGTTGCATTGTGGAAATGGCCCGGTGTAAGGTTTCTTTGCTGGAGCTTGATTATTCGTGGTTGGTTGATAGGTCGGTGCGACTTGGTTGATTGGAACAGCAGGGGTAATTACAGCAAAATTTTGAGAGTTAGCCTTCCTCTTCCGGTTCCTGGAAGTTTCAGGCTTGTCTTCCTTGGTTGTTTCAGTAGAAGACTTCTCCATTTTCTTCTTGTCACCCTTCCTGGTCAAGGTACCGGCCTTGACATGGTTGTCGGTTAACTGAGCTGCTAGACGGATAGCATCTGCCAAGTTAGTAGGGTTCCTACCCCACACGGTATCCTGAATTTGCATAGGGAGACCACCTATGTACTTCTCGATAGCTCGAGATGAGGGAGTAACTAGATGAGGAACCAGGAGACTCAACTCGTGAAAACGGTTAGTGTAAACCAGATTCTCGCCGCTTTCCTGAGCCAAATCCCAGAATTCAGCTTCTAGTCTTTTGATTTCATTTCGTGGGCAGAATTCTCGTGTCATGAGTTCCTTTACTTCAGCCCACGTCAATGCCAGGGCAGCATCAGTGCCACGGGTTCGTTTCTCCCCGTTCCACCAAGTTAAAGCTCTCTTCTGGAAAACACTGGTAGCGTAGCGAACTTTGAGATTTTCAGGACATTCGCTGTTAAGAAACGTGTTTTCAATACTCTCGAACCATTGCAGAAGACCAGTGGCACCTTCGGCTCCGCTAAATTTAGTAGGATTGCAGGAATTGAAATGCTTATAAGTACAAGTTTTGGGAGGGTTTGGTGCAGTTGGTTTTGGACAGTGTTTGATGCAGTTGTGTTTTGGACAGCATTGTTGCCTTGGTTCAAATGAGTAAGCAGTGTTGGGATAACCGCTGCAACTTCACGTGCCACCATAGCAGCAATCTTGCGGCCAGAGCTTCTAGGTCGGGAGCGGTTTTGACGAGAAGACATGCTGTATAATAAGGAACGAAGAAACCTCTATGAGTAACGGGTAATTGTTTTTAAAACTTTTCAAAATAATAAAATCGTTAATGAGATTGTTTAAAACAACAATGAGAGGTTAGGAGTGTAAACGTTCGGTTCGCAAACCAAAACGAATACGTTGACTTATCAAAGTATTTGTGTCCAGCACGAGGACATGCGTACCTATAAGCGAATACTCATCTCGAGGGTTCCCAGGTAAGGTAATCAAGTTGTATGAAATACCTTGCCTAGACAGAACACCTTAAGATACAGGTATCCCACTCTTCCAGCATTGCATGTTCTCGGTCGTGTGACACGGACTTTGACGAGATTTGAAAACCATGAATAACAATCGAGTTTTGGAGTTTGAAATCACTTGAATTAGGCACACAATGCCTTAGAATATGAGTTAAGTTTCGTGTGTATATTGATAGATTCATAGTATAAGAAGAATCACATAAAATATATAATCACATAATCAAGTATAAACATGTAAAGCACATATAATCCTATCTATGCATATAAAATACATGAGAGGACTCATGTGTAAAGGTACTTAGTTATAGTCTAGGTCATTCCATTTCTAATAACCTAATTCCCTATAACCATGGCTCTGATACCAATCTGTCACACCCCGACCGACGGCGGAATCATCGGAGCGGACGAGGGAATGATTGATTGTTCATAACACATGGTTGTCTAATAGTGGAAATAATATTAAATTCAGATTACATGATAGAATAAGTACAACATACACAAATACAACAATCGAAACCACAAATAATAATTGACTTTTATTTTAACTAGGTCCGTGTCTTAGATGAGCACGTAGAAGTCCACTATCTTGTTTAACCTGAAATCATGTGAGAAAATAAAGTCAGCTAACGAGTTAGCTGGTGAGTAATCACAGTTTTGAATATACATATAGATTGATTGATTGATCCATCGATTGTAATTCAATTCACAAGGTAATATTAAGACTTATATGGCAACCGCGAAGCATATAGATAAACCGACACAATATAAACCCCTTGACTTGTCACTTTGCATATAATATAGACTTGCACATAAACACCATAGATTGACTAAATTGCCTCTGGCACAATCACCACTCGACTGTTCATATGGGGTGGGTTATCCAAACCAGTAGATCTACATTGTTGCCAGGATTGATTGATTGATTGAATTAGGGTTCTACTGTCGTCCAGTTTATCACAGTATGTTCACGTAATTGCAAGTAATAACATAACCTGTCTTGAATTGAATTGAAAATGAAATAACAATAGAATATCGTGGTAGAATATATTGTATCACATGATTTCCCCCAAATAGGAAATGATATAAAAGGGGATATGAATACTCACCTGATTGTTGAGATTGGAATTTGGACGTGATAGTTTTAAACACCAATGATTTCCTTATGATTAACCTAAGGAACGGTGTCTCGAGTTAGAATAATAATGATTTGGGAATTTGGGAATGTATTAGGATTTTTATGGTAGTTTAAATTTATAAATTTTATTCGGTTTGAAATGTCTTGAAATAAACGAATTTATTGAAATGATTATGTCAAGAACTTTAATACATTTTATGCGTGTAAGTTATACATTTATACAATTTATTAATAAATTGTATATGTATAATTATATACATAATTATATATAATCAATTAATTATATATAATTATATGTATAATGGTATACATGATTATATGTATATAATACATTTGTACATAAGTGAACATAACTATATATTGTATGTTTAGTATATACACGAGTTATAAATTTGTATACGATTATATAAAACTATATACAGGTAATTTAATCAAATAAAATTGTTTTGATAATTGGATAATATATATACCTATGTATATATATTGGATTCACTTTATTTATTGTGTATTTATGTATTATACACTAATTATGAATTGGTAGAAACATAATTAGTTATTTTATTTATTTAAAACAAATAAAATAAATGAATAAAATAAATTTCAGAAAGTAGTTGAGTTGTTTTAAAATTTTTAATGTTTGTAAAAACATTTTTAAAATTTTTAGAAATTTTTCCAGAATTTTTAAAGCTTAAAAAGAGTGTTTAAAAAATATATGAGGTGGCCCGGGGTCGAACCCGGGACCTCTGGGATGTGATAGAGCGTGGGAACCGGTGAACCAAGGTCTTAGCCGCGGTTATGATCCGGTTTATTTGATTTTAAACACCACCCAACAGAACCCTCAGACCCGAAGAACCCTAGGTTCGATTTTCTTCAAATTGAACCTCGATTCGATTCTTATTGCTACTGAAATCATGGGGCTTTTGTTCCCCATGAGAAACCGAATGTATGTGTGTGTTCAATTACCTTTATGGTGATCGATCGAGATTATTCCCGATGAAGAACAGCCGCGACTGTGGCTCTCGATTGATTAGTGCTCAAACGATGTTTATAATCAAATTAAACTTAAGGGAAGCTTCTAATGATGATATAGATTAAAAGCCCCTTAGCAAATTTGATCAAAATTGACTGGAAATTGGTTCAAATATGAGTTGCAGGTCGCGGTTGGGAGGTTGTTCGATTGAAGGGTTTCAGGTGATTTCGAATGAATTTGAGAGTGTAGATAGGTTCGGGACTGAGAAATGGTTAGTTATATGATATCAATTTGATTATTAGAAGTGTTTAAGTGGGTTTATTAGCTTGATTAGAATCCGAGAATAAAGTGACAATTATAACCGTTTGTTTGACCGATTCAACACGTTTTTTGTCGGAATTCAATCCAAATTGGATCCAAGAAACTTTCGGTGTGATTGTGGGGTTCAAATTGGAATAATTTGACTGATTTTGGTCGGGGATTTTTGTGTGTTCGATGTGGTGGCTTCGGATTCGATTTTACCGGCTGTTAATCGTGTTTGATGGGTGTGGTGGGTTCGAAACACATTCACGAACGCATTGGAACCGGTTTGGTGGGTTAAAATCGAGTAATTTGGGCGTTTGGCCTTCGCCGGAGCTTCGCCGGAGTTGGCCGGAGCCGGCGGTCGGGAAAACGGGGGGATGGTTTGGGTTTTGAAAATGTTACACATTTAGCCCCTGCGGTTTTATATTTTATATTTTATGCTAGAACTTTGGTTTCAAGTTTCATAATTTACAAACACCCCCTTGCACTTGTTTTATAAAAATACATTTTATAACAATTGTAATTATTATTATTATTATCATTATTGTTATTAGTATTATCCTTATTATTATTATTATTATTATTATTGTTATTATTATTATTATTATTATTATATTATTATTATTATTTTATAAGGATTATTGAAACTTTTGACAAATCAACTTTATTAAAAAAATACGAAATGTTACACAAATATGCATAAATAGAATTATATATTTGTATATAATGGGTCAAATCTACTAGAGCACTACGTATAAACTATATATACATATTAATTCGATCCGAACCGAACCGAGCGAGCGTCGAGCGTCGAGCGAGCGTCGAGCGTCGAGCGAGCGTCGAGCGTCGAGCGAGCGTCGAGCGAGCGTCGAGCGTCGAGCGGTTTGGACAACCCTACTTTCATTCATCTTCCCAACCAATGTGGGATGCTACATCCTTCCCCACTGGGTGATCAGCGTACTCGCTGACATACCGGCCCGGCCTGGCTTTGATAACCTTTGTAACAGCCTAAGTATCATACCAGATATTGTCCGCTTTGGCGACGGCACACCCTCAGACGCCTACCCTTCACGGTTTTAAAACGCGTCTGATAGAGAAGATATTCAACGTCATATAAGGAGACTTTTGTTTCTATTCACGACTGATGTGCAATGTTACATAAATAAATTCATCCAAAGTCTAATTATAATTAGAAAACAAACAAACAAACAAACAAACCCAGTATATCCCACTCAGGAGCAGGGTCTGGGAGGGGTAGGTGGTGGCAAGTCTTTCCTCTATCCGGATAGGTAGAGAGACCGCTTCCAAGGAGACCCCTGACTCGCTACAAAGCTATAATTAGAAAAAAATCTCCTAAACTATAAATATGTTTGATGATTCATGTTGATTCTTTTGAATAGAGTTTGTTAATTTTTAGTTTCTTTACAACTTCAAATATGAAAAATGCTATAACAAGAAGAGTAATTTCTTTCAGTTAATTAGATTCGTAATAGTTTTTGTTATTAATAAAACGAACAGAATCTGATTAACATTTGAGTGGACACTAAAGTTATTTTCATAGTTTTTGTCCTAAAAACAAATAATTTATACCTGAAATTACCTAAAAAAATCCCAAAACGCTTCTTTGTTAGTCAATAGTACCGGGTAAATTTGTTTAACTGAAAGTTTTTAGTTTTTTTATTATATAACGTCAAGAATAATATTAATTAATCAGTAAAGCTAAATTCAAAATACTACACCAACCTAACATATTATTAAAATTTACTTGCTTTCTATTAATAATTGATTATGTAAAAATCCTTGCACACAACAAGCTGGGCTTCTTGTTCTTATTTTTACCTCATAGGAAAAACTATAAAACAGAAACGAATTTAAAAACTTAAAATTCGATGATTTAAATAAGTAATGATTAACGGAACAACTTCAATGTAAAATATTGTATTTAAAAGATGCTTTACCAAGTACCAAGTACCAAGTACCAACTACTTGAAACTATATTAATCAAATCATGATATTTTTTTAATTAGAAGGTGAACAGCTGATTATGATTTATATTAAAAATAAAAAAATTATAATATTTCTGATGATTTAAAATTTGAATAAACACGACTATATATCTGATCTTTAGTTGTGGAGATTTTTACATAATTCCCCTTTTTAAAATCATAAATTACATATTTTTCCAAGTTAAAAAATCAATTACGTATTTCACCTTCCTAAAATATATATATTATATATTTATCCATTTTATTAAAAATAACCTATTAAATCACTATTTTATCTTTGTTTTTACTAAGAGATTTTTACATATTGATGTTTTATTATTATAAATGTTTAGAATTTTTGACAATTATGTTTTATATTTGAAGATATAACTTTAATTATCGTTTATTGTTGTTTTGAAATGAAGTTTTAAGGATATATAATCTTGTTGTTTGTGTTTATATAGAAAACTCGAACTTGAGAAATATACAACTGATAGTCTTAGATGGTAAAATTTGTAAAAATACTTTAGTGAAAATGCAATTAAAATAATCATTCAATAATTTTGATAAATATGTAATTTATATGTTTTAGAAAGGAAAAATATGTATTAAATTTTTGACTTAGGTAAATATGTAATTAATGATTTTAGAAAGGGGAAATATGTAAATGCCCCCCTTTTTTAATTACAACTACAGAATTTGAAAAAGACGGTGTAAGTGTTAAGCTATCTGCACTTTTAGTTGTAATTTTTTAAACGAGTGGTTAAAAAGTGTGAATTTTCCTCATCACTAGCCAAAATGTTAGTTTTTGATTGTACTAACATGTGTTACATGTTGGATTCTGTATGCCCAAGACACATAGAACATTGATGCGGTTAGTACGTTGTGATCCAAGTTGGGTCATACCCAATAACAAGCTTAGCAAACACCAATTAATATTTAATTGATGATATGATCATGCAATTAAATAATTACACCAATTTAGAAAATGGGTTTTCTAAATAAATTGTATGTGAGAAAGAACAAATTATGAGGATAGTTTGTTCATGGATATTATTTGTTATGTTGTTTAAATTAGTCAAGCAACATCAAATAATAATAATAATAGTGTGTGTGTGTGCACATTATGTATAATTAAAAAGTTTAATTATGTTAAAAACATTTTCTAAAAACTTAGAAGGGGTTTTTAAAGGGGGAAAACCCTAAAAAGGGTGGTTGGGATTTTCGGCCGCAAGGGGCCTTTCCCTTTCTTCTCTCTTTCTTGTTTTGAAACAAAGACTCCTCTCTAAGAACACACACACATCTGATCTAGACTTCTCTCACATGCAAATCGATCACCAGACTAGTGTTCCTCATCTTGAAGACGGATTTCATGGATGAAATAAAGTTCCAGCAGCTTTGTGGTGGTTCACGGCTGGAACTCGTTTCCAGCAGCTTTCTTGGTGTGATTTGGGTTCAAATCCTAGCAAATATGGTGTTGCTAAAAGGGCTTGTGGGTATGATTGCTTGAGAACACCTCCTCTTGGTGTTTTGGCCACTCAAGAACATCATCATCTTGATTCAATCCACGATTTCAGCAGCTTATGAAAGGAACGCTCCAAGCTGCAGGAGGGCCGCTCCAAGCTGCAGGAGGCCGCTCCAAGCTGCAGGAGGGCCGCTCCAAGCTGCAGGAGGGCGCTCCAAGCGTCCATAGGGGCGCTCCAAGCGCTGTTCATCATGCATCCACGTTTTGACAGCTTCATCCACGATTTTCAGCAGGTTTTGAAGGTAGTATGTATTGCTTCTTGGGTTGTTTTTTTTGTGATAACTAGTTCAAACACATATATAGATCCTTGCATTCTGGGTTTGTTGTAGACATGCAATGAACTATAATTTTCAGATTTCAAATGGTTGATGTTTGATGTTAATCCGCTGCGTTTTCTTGTTTAAAATGGTTAAACAACATTGTTTAGGTCCAACAAACCCAACATTACAAAGATCAAAAACTATTCTCTGAGGATTAAGGAGCGATTAAAGCACTAGATAATATAAAAAGAGTGATTCTAATCGTGTAACCTCAATAAAAATAAACCATATATGGGTCCATCATTGATTATACTCATCCTTTTATGTTCCCATACTTTATACAAGTTCTAGGTCCGTTTTTACTCTTTGGCTTGTAGATTTAATGCTCTATCGTATGTTTTTGTCTTTATGGATAAAACTAGTGATGGGGTATGGGGTCATTCCCCTTTAGGCCTTGATGTTTGTTTTTAATTTATATTTTTGTTTACATATATGAACAGAACTAGAGAAGGCTCTAGGGTCATTATATTTCTGACCATCCAAATTATTGTTAATCCGTATATACGATAAATAAAGATTTTGATTTGTTACGTGTTATGATATCAAATTTTAAAAACAAATATTGTAAAATAAAAAATCAATTTTTAATTAAAAAACACACTTAACATGATACAAAAATTTTCTTAAGCAATAATTTTTTAAAAATTAGGCTGTTTTAAACCGCTTTTTTAGTTTTGTAAGAATGATTTAAAAAAGTGATATTATTTTATAAAAAAAATTTAAAAAAAACTGAAAAATGTAAAATGATACGTATTTCAATCATATTTTATATAAGTATATCATTTTATAATTTTAAATTTTAATTATAAATTATTTAATATTTTATTAATTCAACTTATGTAATACAAGAAGCACTATTTAGCCCCACCTTGTTTTGCGGTAAAGTAGTTGAAATTATTATTAAAAAATCTACCATAAATGGTATTGAGTCTATCAACCTTTGTCTTGCTTTAACTTCCCACTAGTGTTTGCACAATGCTATAACATTTTGCCGTTGTAGATAAAAGTGAATGGATAAAGACGATCGACCAAGATTAACCATTTTTGGTCACTTATGGTGGGTGGGTGTGTTTTTTATTTTAAATAAAGTAGCTTTCATTGTGTTGGCCTTTTCTATATTCAATTTGAATACCACCATAAGGTGGAGTTACGTGCAAAACATGTATTCATTTAAGTAAAATTTTATTCTTTTGTTTATGAATTAAAACATTAGAAGTTTAGGTTTACAAACAATTTGATGTTAGGTTAGGTTTATGTGTCATTTAACAAAAATGATGTTTTATGTCTCATTGTTGAAAATGGAAGTTTTTGTTTTTTATACATGAGATGGATACGAAAGATGGCAACAAACACGAGGGTATGTTAGTCTACATCGGGAGTGAGGGCGCCAAGGGCGGAGGATAGTGAAGACCCGAGGTGGGGGCTCTTTTTTCCGTCAGTAGTGTTAAATTTTAGTCCATTACTTTAAACTTTGGCTGTAATGTAAATTTTTATATATATATCGAGTTCGCCCCCACTAAAAAAATTTAATTTCACCCCCCACCTCTACGGGGATGTTCAAGCTCCGTCACTGGAGGACGCATTGGTTGAGGTGTTGTCGACAACTACAACTTCAACTCATTTTTATAAATAAGAAAAAAATCAAATTCTTATAAAGATAATTTTGATGAATTTTTAGGGTTGGGATAAACACATTGCCTTGACTATTTTTAGAACATCCCTTTAGTCGAGCTTATGTCATCAACCCAATAATTCAACTTAATCGGTTTAAAAGTTAGCACATGACTTAAGTTTTTTTTCTATTTTCTAATAGTTGATTTTAATTTTACTATATGCATCATATACATTGTTTTGACTAATTTGGGTTAAATCTTAGACCAACTACAAAGTAGGGAGCGAACGCCTGATTGCCCTGCATGCCCTGCATGTTGATTTGCCCGTCTTCTTCTCTTCATCTCGTCTCCTCTTTTCGTGGATATGGCCTCTCCCAACCTCCCCCCTCCCCCTCTCCCTCTCTCTCTCACACACACACAAACCACACCTCCTCTCGTAAAGGCATACTTGTCAACACATATATGCTTTGCCCCTCCGGCCTCTCCTTTGTGATAACAACCTCTCTCGTGGGCGTTACTTTGAAGAAAGCCTTAACTTCGCTTATCATTTCTTTTCTATTATTCATTGGGTCATTTAACCGTTTTCTTTTTGCACCCCCTGCGCGCGGGTAGTACTTGTGGCAAAATATGTCATAAAGATACACTAGAGTCATAAAAAATACTTATAAACCAAAAATCACTTTGTCCCACTTTGTCCCCACACCAATGTGGGACAAAGTGTTCACCATAATCTTAAACATACATTCACACACACTCAAATATACTTAAATTTATATATAACTATAAATACATATATAAATCATATATAAATTACTTATATTTAATTACATATATAAATATAATTAAATATAGTTAATCCGGTCCAACCGTCCGACCGGTCCGACCACCAAACCAGTAAGGCGTCCGGTTCGACGTCCGATCGATTCTGAAAACATTACCAAAATTTACTCTTTTAGAAAAGAAAAAGAAAATTCATCGACATATTCTGATTGTTTGACAATTGTTCTCAAACATATATCCTTTTTACATCCCATAGAGTTCACATCTAAAATATAATAATCAACAGTACTAATAATGTTTGTATGTGATTTTATAGTCTAATGTTGTAAGAACATAAAAAATAAATAAATGTTTGAATATTGTAAATAGGAAATATTTACTAATCTAATAAATAAAATCATTAAACATATTCAAATTTTGAAATTTTAAACTTGAAGTAATGTCGTAATAGTTATATAAAACCTACCACTTGTTGACTTCATGATTAGAAGATTAATCCATTTTCATAAGCAAAGAGTATCAATTATATTAAATCATTTTTTAGTTTTCATACCAAATTCTTCAAATAACACTGGAATACAATTAAAATGGTATCAACTTATAATCTTATTTCAATATTTTCTTAATGGAATCAAAGTCGAGTAATACTGCTGGCGTGTATTCTTAACTCGATATTACTATGATTGGTTAAAGTCTTAAATGTTACGTTTGAATATAATGAATCTACATAGTTACATTTTCGACACTTCAATTACTAATCTAAGGATGTAGAATCATTCCCCATACAATAGAGTTAAAATATGTACATAAAAACATCGATCTATAGATACATATGTACAATCATATTGACACACATATGTGTAAAAGAAAATTTAGGAAAAAAATACTCAACTTCATTTGTATACAATAAAGGAATTCATTTTCTTAAAACTTAACTATATTATTATTATTATTTGTAGGGGGTTGTCACTGGTGTGGGTGGGGTTTGTTGAGGATATATTGTAAGGTACAAAACTACAAATATGTAATTCGTTGTTTTAAGTTTGAAAATAGGAATAAGTGTGTATAGTTTAATACATTAGATTAAATATTTTATTCAAAAATTTTATAGTTGGCTTGTTTTTCTTATATGTTTTTATATGTTTCTGTGACGACTTTATTTTATATTGTTCTTACATATTTCGTAAAAACAGTCGGCATTATTTTATATTAAATACAGAAAGGAAATGATATTAATTTGTTTTAAATTTTAAGAACAAATTCAATAAAGTAATCTTGCAATAATAATAAAAAACAAAAAACAAAAAAGATATAACAAACTTGTACAACCCATTTCTCTTTGCTTTAGCTGCTAATTTTGTCACCATCTTAAAGACAAAGACGTCCCACCCCTCAAGTCGACCATCCACCTTTTCTTTGGTTTTATTATTAATTTATTTCATGTTTTAAAAAATAAAAATATAGTTGTCAAAATCGATGGCTAAATAGACAAATACCACTTTTTTGTAGATTATTTTAACAATATACCCCAACAAAATATTAATAAGCTACATATGGTTTTGTTATTATTTCAAATTATTTTTAAATGCTTATAATTACATTCACATAATATAAGTAGATAGCTGTGGACAGCAATGTAAACACTAGATCATGTATCACCATTTTTCACTTAACATGTGGTCATATCATCAAAATCCATTAACAACACTTTCTTGTTACCAAACTACTTTTTTTGGAGAGTCTAGTAGCACCTCTCTTTTCTGAATTTTAATGCACTCATGTGATAATAAAGAATTAATTGTATTTTTAGTATATAAAGAGCGAAATATAATTGATGTGATAAACTTGAAAAGTTGGTGGATACAAGTAAAACTGAAAAATGGAGGAGAAAATACGTTGGCACAAACTGCCTAAAGCAATTCATTTATTTTGAAGTTACTATTACATTTTACATGTCATCATCATCTTTTAAATTTATTTATTTACAACAGATAAACTAATTAGACTCTTATATCCTTTCTACTACACAATCACATACTTATAAGTATGTACTAGTGCATATATAAATACATACATTCTATTAAAAATTAAGTTATAAAACTAAACATAACTTGTATTTTATCGTTACAAATTAATAAATTTATTTTGAAAAAGTTTAGTACGTTCGTATATTTATAGATTTTTTTTGAACAGCAGCTCCTAGATTATCTAGGATAGAATGGGTAACATCTAGATAATCTAAGAGTTGCCCCACTAAGACTCGAACCAACAACTTTTGGTTGGGATGAGCCGTAAACACACCACTATAACTCCTACCTAATTTCCGCCTCACCTAAATAATTTAAGCTTTATTAATTGTTTCATAAGAAAAGGGGGAAAAACTGAAAAAGAACCCGTACACACAAAAAAAAAATTATTAATTTTTTCATAAGAAGTGGAAAAAAACTATATTTTCTTATTTGGTTGAGACCTATTAACTATTTTACTTATTGTATTGAATATCCCACCAAAAAATTTTGTTTCACATTTATTCAGTTGCATGTCAGCATTGCACTCGGAACTAACATGACTTCAAAGCAAAAATTCTATAGGTAATTCTTCATTTTCTTAAATCATATTTCTATAATCTACATTCTTTTTTTCTTAAATTTAGTGGTGCAACCCGAGTCCTCTGTCACGTGTTTAACAAGTAGAACGTATATGGATAATCAAATAAGAAAGATGTGTCGTCGTTATATTAAGATTAAAAAGTTTAAATTTATACGTTACAGGTTGTGAAGTGAATAAAAAAATAAAGCTTTCTCAGTAGAAAAAACCGTATGGACATGATATTTAAGGATTTATTGCACAACGAGGGTTCTAAGCTTCATTTCTCAATTTATGGTAAAATCATTAAGGTTTTAGTTAGTCATGCCACCTCGTGGTGGCTACAATCATGCAGTTAATAACATAAATTCACAACTATAAAAGGGGTGATAATGTTATATAAACTAATAATGTTCGGTAAAAATGCTTGGAGAAATTATTGTTTGTAGTGAACTTCATTACGTATCTTTTTATTATAAGATAGCCTTCCGTGTATAATGATTGATGGTGAAATTAATTGCAAATAAACATTGCGACGAATCTAATAAAATACTTTGATTTGTAATATCTTTTAAACAAAATTAGTATCTGCAAAAGATATAGTAATTTGAAAGTGAGATTAGAAATTATGTTTTATATAAACGTTAAATAATCAAAACTTACGATGGATAAAATAATCATGTCTTTTAGATTGACAACTTACAAACCTATTTAATTTACTTTAAACCTACTCTACAATCCACCGTTACATGAAAAACTCTGTAACACCCGGTCACTCGTATCATCAATATTGTCCGCTTTATCCATTAGAAGCTTACGGATTTGTTTTGGTTTCCGGGTGAAAACTTCCCAGTGAGATCACTAATCACTGGATTGTTGTCATCTGAGTACGTTTAACTGTAGAGTTCTCCTCTTACCCACAAGCAATGCATTCAAAACGTGTTGGTGATATTAAAGGCAGTACATTCCTTATAAATTTGAAATCTCTATTGTCCACAGGCGATTTAAAATTTGCCTAGAGTGTTACAAACAACCCCCTTTTGGATTCATCATACTCAATTAGGTTGTCCCACCATCCAATCTAATAATCTATGGATGTGGGATTTGCCTAAGGTGTCCCATTGAACATCCACGAGGACTCACCATCCTTGATTAAGTTTGCCCCACCATTACGAACGGTACAATAGTGACTCTGATACCATTCGTAACGTCCGGCCTCTCATACCATCAATATTGTTCGTTTTGCCAATTAATAGCTTACGAATTTGCTTTTGGTTATTCGAGCAAAAACTTCACAGTAAGGTCACCATCCATAGATTGTTGCTAACTGAGTATGCTTAACTATAAAGTTCTCTGCTCATTCACATCCAATGCGCACAAAACGCATTAATCATATTAAAGGCAAAACATTTATTATGAACCAGTAATCTCTACTATACATGACCGATATAGGATTTGACTAGAGTGTTACAACTTCTCACCTTATAGGAATGGACATCATTTAACACACCAATATGCCAATGGATATCATGTCTTTTAGTAAATAATCATATTTGATTTGTATGTTTATTAAAAAAGGTTGGGACTTTATGATGACTATTAAGATATGGCTTCATGGGATGTTGGTGTTGACCATGGTGGCGACGATGCTTACAGAGTTATCGTTGGCGGCGAAAATAACAGTGACGGTGGTGGTAACATTCAAACATATCTATTTCGTTGGTTAAATTCCTTAACTATTTAAATACATATTGAATTACTTATTTATTTTTTCAACTAAAGTATTTATTTGATGTGATAAAGTTCCAATTTACCTATTTTCTCAACTAAACCAATTGGGTGAGATATTGTCATCTATGACCTTTTGTTAAATTTGGAAATTGACGAGATAATAGCAACACTTGTTCAAAATGACCCCTCTAATGATAACTTTAAATTAAAAAAACCTAGAACTTAGGTTAGGGTTTTCCTGGTTATTGTTGATACTAGGATAAAAGATTCCTCTAACGAGTGATATATCACCATGTGTAACTTAGAAATCGTAAGTCATGCGGAGACGTTAAAAGATGCTTTGTGGTTAGAATGATATAGATGTGTGTCGATAGCATCTTTATCTATCTTTTCATAGGACTTTAAGCCTATAGTAGGATATATATTTAACTTAACATCTCATCTTAAATGATCACTTGTATTTTAGTGTAGTGGACCTCAAAGTAGCCAAGACATTGTTGCTTAGGAGCTCCAAGTGTCAACTTGTTTAGGTACTACTCTAGTAATAAGACAGTTCCATAAGTAGACGTAATCTAATTGCTCGTATTTATTAACGTATGAGTTAGAAAGATTGGATGCCTTGATGATATATGTCGTGATTCAGTACATTTATTTTATGTTTAGTTTAACTAATTACAATACTTGGTTCTTTTGAAGGTGAGGGTATAACTTTCATATACCCTCACAACCCACAAATAAAAGATTAATACATCACAACTACCTTCAACTCTTTAACTACCCTTATTGCCCTCATATTTGCTTTTTCTATAAACAAAAAAAAAATTTCACTTTCAAAAACATAAATAAAATTTTAAACAATAATTATCCTAAATAAAATGAAAAAACATCTAAAAATAAATTAAATAAGAAATACGATATATGAAACTACTGTTCATCCTCATTTGACTGCAAATAATCAAAATTTAGATAAAATCAAAGTCGAAAATGCATACCTAAATCTTGCAACTCTGCAAGAGGTTTTTCGCCAATAATTGGCATTCACGTGAAGTCCTAGCTGGCATACATTTATTCATCCAATTCATCGTGAGAATTATCTGTTGCTAGCTGTTTCAAGGCTGATGTGCTATTGTTCGAGAAAAGTTGTCTGATGAATCGTGTTGAATGTATAGTTTCTTATCCACTTATTTGAATTTAGAAAACCTATGAGAAAATGTTATAATTATGTGTTAAATTGGTATGCGATAATGGGTATTTCATGTGTTAAATTAATATGAGCATTTAAGAACATTTATATTTTTTTCTATTCTTATCTCGATCATTGAAGTAAAATCACATTTATCTTTAATTTTATATATTTGAAAACTCTTCTACATCTCATTTCCTATATTTATCCATATTCAATTAAATAATAGTTTTTTTATTTCTTATAATTTAATTTTGTCTCTTCCTATTTATCACCGCTCTGAAAAATATGAAGAATCAATATAAGAAATAAACATCAGAGGAATTGAAACCGAGCCCCTTTAAGTAATGGGAATATCACATATCAAAATTTGTTTAATACTTAAAATTTTCATTACAGGGATGAGGTTGGTGATGTGAATAAAATTCTAAAGGCTCAGAGGATTGTTAATCCAAAATTTATGGATGATTTAACTATTATCAACTCAAATTATAATTACTGACGTTTTTCATGTAACTATGTAAGACCCTAATTATAAACTATTAAGCATATGATTTCATTTTTCTAGAACAATAAGATATGCTATTTTACGTAATAAAAGTCTTCTGCGTATATACCATATAAATTTTCGGTTTACTTTATCTGATTCCTTGATTTTTCTTGTTAACTATTGTCTTATGCATCTAATATAAAATCATAAGAAAATATAATATATTATATGTTTTATTTAAAAAAAATACAAATTAATATTCTAGAACTTATAGGCTAAGGTACAAACCAGTTATTGCTTATCAACTTTTATACTTCCTTTAATCGCAACGTTTAAAACTTATAGTTCTAGAAAGTGAAGTTCTATACTGTAGCTATTTATTAAATACTTAAAGCTATTCATTACTAAACAGTAAACATAGATTATTTTTACCTCTTAAATAGTTACTTTAATGATAGGATAATTCAATAAAGAAAAGAGAAAAATCATAAAAACAATCACTTTTAAATATATTTAAACGTTAGTACTATCTGCACGAAATAAGTATTTATCTTTATAATTATAAGAGAAAATTAAATAAATATTCTGATAGTTTATCGAATTACAAGCTTAGTTCCCATAAGTGAAAAATATAAATTTAATAAACAAGTTTGTGAAATGACTGCACTTTGGTCCCCATCGTTAACTACACGTTAGTTTTAACGGAATAATAAGTAATTTGCCATCGATGTTTAATAAAGTTATGGTTAATGTGTTTTAGGATTTTAAATGATGTTGGTATATTCTATTCTAATGATGCTCTAAAAATCAAGTTAATTAAGTCACTGTTTTGTTCGAAGGATCCTTCAATAACCAAGTTAATTCCCACCTAAATGTTAGATGCAATCATAATCTCAATACACTAAACATAACTTCAATAAACATGAATGGCATGTGACATTTTTTCGTTAACGAAAAACTAACAAAGAGTTACTGTAAACGAATTTGGGTTTACTGTAAACGGTTTCAGGTCGAACCCGGAAACCTGCTTAGCTAGACGGGTCGGGTCCGGGTTCAACCTTGGTTAAGGGGTGACCCTAACCTTTTTTTATTTACTTTAGTTTTTATATAGCTTTTGCGTCATAAATTAAATTTATTGTGTGTTTAATTCAAAATTAAGAACTAAAAATAAAAATCGACATTGAATTTTATAATTAAAATATAATTGTTTAATTTGTTATATTTTTGTTGTAAAATAGTAGTTTTACAGTATTAATATGTGAAAGAAATTATAAAAGCTAAAAGTTCGGGCAATTCGGGTCGTGTTTGTATCACCCCGTGAATTTTCGTGTCGTGTTCGGGTAGACACATATGACATAATTTTCGGGTTCGTGTCGTGTTCGAGTTAGTGAAAAAAATTCGGTTTCGAGTAGGGTTGAACACAAAAACATGACTTGTTTAACATCCCTAATGGGGACCAAACATGCAATCATATCATAACATATAGTTTGCAATTTTTTTTTGTTTAAAAAACCAAACTTTCAATTCGACCGAAGCACAAGAACTATTAATTATTCAATTTACTCAAAGCACAAGTCTTTTTTCACATATATGTTTTATATTCAAATATCATCCCTAGGGACTTAAAGCGCGTAAATGTAACTTATTTTTCAATTTTCATTTATACTAGTTGAATTCTGCCTCGCGCGCTGCGCGAGTATTTTAAAACTGATAATCACCGGTACAACCCTAGTTTCAACCCTTGGCTCAGATCCGGCTTCTCATTATGGCTGCAAACCAAACGTGGTTGCCACGCCAAAACAACGGATTTTTTTTTTGAAATCATCACAGCCATCCTATGTAATACTGCTTTGGCTCAGATCAACTCACGGTGTCAGGCTGCAAACCATCTACATATGGCTGTCACGCCAGGACAACATGTTTTTGGTTTGACCATCATTGCCAACAAATTGAAGCCAACACGATGCAGCATAACGACAAACATAGCTTTGGTTCAGACCTGGTCATTGCTTCTAGCTGCAGACCATCTACCAATGGTTGCCACGCCAGAACAACAGCCTGTTTTTGGTTAGATCATCACAGCCAACAAACAGCCTAAAATAAAGCAACAATGTGTGATCCAGTGAATTGAAGCCACCAACATCAGGCAGATTCATGAACACATGGAAAACCAAAATCAACATCAAACATTAAAGGTCTGTAAGAATCAAAAAACAGAAACCCTAGATAAAGAACCAGAACCAAATGACCGACACATAAGGCTCAGAATGTGTGCTCGTTGTGGCTGCAAATTGTCATTTGTCGCGCCAAAACAACAAAGCGACACTTACTTTTTATCATCATCGCCAGCCTTCACAACAGATCAGTAACAAACCAAAAGAGAACAAAGAAAGCAGTGATAAACATTAAACCAAAGCCAAGTCTCAAATGAGGTGTTCCTCATCATCATCGACACATTCCATCGATGAATTACACATACCCAACCACATACATAAGCTGAACATAAGGCTCGGAATGTGTGCTCGTTGTGGCTGCAAATTTTCATTTGCCACGCCAAAAAAACAAAGTCACACCCACATAAGGCTCAGAATGTGTGCTCGTTGTGGCTGCAAATTGTCATTTGCCGCGCCAAAACAACAAAGCGACACTTACTTTTTATCATCATCGCCAGCCCTCACAACATATTAGTAACAAACCAAAAAGAGAATAAAAAAAGCAGTGATAAACATTAAACCAAAGCCAAGTCTCAAATGAGGTGTTCCTCATCATCATCGACACATTCCATCGATGAATTACACATACCTAACCACATGCATAAGCTGATCATAAGGCTCGGAATATGTGCTCGTTATGGCTGCAAATTTTCATTTGCCACGCCAAAACAACAAAGTCACACCTACTTTTAATCTGTCTGTTATGGGTTCGGGTCCAATGTGAGCTCCTGTCCATATAACAAAGATTATGGTGTTTGTGGTGTTCTGTCTGTGAAAAGGTTATACACAGAAATTCGACATTGATAACTATAAAAAGTGAGTACTGACCGAGAAGCATTACCATAGGTTTTGCATCGAAGTCAATATTAGTCTGCATATGATGACCAAAACACTTAAAACAAATGTGTTCAAGGAGTGATAGAGAATTAAATATATCAAGTTGATGCAAACAAAAACATGAAAAGAAGAAGAGGAGAACAAAAAAAGACTTGACATGAACTTAAAATAAACCAAAGGGCAAAATATTTTTGAAATCACTTACCAATAGAGGAGATGCAAAATCACTGTAACGGTAAGCAACTTCCAATGGCTTTAGCTTTTCGTTGTACAATTTCTTCAACCCATCAACTATAGATGTGACTTTACCAAGAGATGTGTGACAAGATGTCCAAAACGGAGAAAAGAAAAGGGAGGCATCCTCAACTATTAATAATAAAAAAACACACATATAGCAAAAGTAATTATAAGAGCAAAATAGCATAATCTACCTTCTTACTAAGTCTTGAAGTAAATAAATTCTTTGGTGGGGCCTTATGAACTGCCAAAATACCTTCATAACATTGAACTAAATAAGATAATAAAACTGATTTTTGAAGTTTACAATATAAATGAAAGTGGAAAGTGGAAACTAACCATTTGTTTCAGGGACACCATTGTTTCTAGAACCATTATGCTTCTAGAGGTGGCAGAAGACAAAATACATCAATACAAGAAAGAGTTCTATAACATGATATATAGTAGTAAGTTTTTATAGAAAAAGGGATGCTTACCAACAAAAGCAAATCCAAACCATCCATCACCGGAGGTTCTAAAAGATCCACATTAGCTACCAATAAACAAAGAAAGGATGATATTAAACATTTATAGCAACATCAATATGGCATTTCCCCATCTATTTACCAGTACAGATTAATATATTCTAACAAGGATATTAACCTCAATAATTGTTATCAAATGAGTAGAACTAATTGGTATAATTATAACCTCATTAGCATACCTGTAGTTTTAAGTAAACCTGCATTTAGTTCATGTCCAGCTTGTGCTAGAGAGAGCAACTATGGTCAAATAAAAACATAACATCAGAGTCCAATAAGACAGTGGACTACAATGGTGTCCACACCACAGCCGTTGACAGGAGCCGCTGTAGATTTGAAAACCCTAAATCGGTTTGGAAGTAGGCGAAGAAAAGGGGGACAACTCCCTCCAGTAGAGAGACTATCATCGACTCCAGGTCAAACCGACGACAGACCAAATGGCGACCGACCACCAACACTATCGGCCATGGTGGGGAAACACCACCTCCTCCACCTCGACCACAGAGGGGAGGCAGAGCGACAACGGATCCTACCACCACCGACAGAACCGAACATGGTGAGGAAACCATCCCCTCCTCCACCTCAACCGGAGAGGAAAGGCCGACCAGTCGCAGATCCCACCGAAAACCCTAAAAGGGTATAAAATAGAAAAGAAGAGAAGGGGAAAACCACCAGCATCACCGCCATCAACGGATCAGCCAACCTCAAGCGAGTAAGAGAGAAAGTTAGACAGAGACAATTGTAGGGGCAAGCCGTGGACGGCGACGGAGACACAAATGTGCCCAAACCACTGATGTCACACACTCCCTCTCTCTTCTGTCTGAGGTTGTTGGCCGGTAAGCCTGAGACGGCGACTGCGACACACCTCTCTCTCTCTAAAACAACCGCCGGCCACCACCAAGAAGATACGAGAGAGCAATTTATCTCACTACAATTGAAACAGATGGGATAACAGGGAGTTTTTCCCTTTTTTTCTCTTTTAACACATATGGAGGGTTCAAAATGTCAAAATGAAGAAAGTTGTACGGCCAACCCACAAAAGCACTTAAATTACTATTCATTTCCAATCTTTATTAACATATATGTTAATTTGAATATTTTATCAAGTAATTAGTTTAATATATAATAAGTCGTTAATAAAATATATTTTATAACACTTATATGACAACAGATTATTTCTTTATTCAGCATAACGCATACTTCAATTAGTTAAATTGTTTAATAATTAACATGAGTATCCAACTACCATCAAATTTAAGTGAAAAATATAAATATAAAAAGACAAATTGAATTTAATAATCTAAGTTATTACTTACTGGCCGATAATAATCCATACCATTGATTTGTCCGATAAAAATTCCAACTTTCATTTTTATTAACAACAACAATCCCAATAACATAATTATTAAAATTTACGCTTGACTTCGATTTGATTTCGTTTATAATAATGAATATGAACGAAATGAAAAAAAACAATCTATTTCGAGCATAAAATAAGTACAAATCAAGTGTGTGTCTATGATAATTATACTACTGAGAGTGTTGTTGGTAATAAATATAAAAGTTGAGGTTATTACCGGTTAAATTAATAGTATAGATTATTTCAACCAATAAGTGATAGTTTGAATTATTAAAATCTTATTTGTCATATAAAAATGCCTTGAACGTTAATAAATTAAAATAGCACAATATGTATAATATATCAATTATATCATTTATTTCTATGCATATATCTTATATTATAAATAATTTAAAGTAGATGATTATATTTCACATTTAATTTTATATATGCATTATTTCAATATTAACCAATTCCATATTTGGGCGGCCTACACAATAATATTCATAAATTTTGACTTTAATGAAAAAAATAATACCGGGTGGCCCCTACCCTTGATACATAATCCAGTATAAGATGGAATGGTTGCTTTTGATTGATATGCAGGAATTTTATCTTTTTAAAACCATTATTCAAGACATGTCTTTTTATAAATTTTAACTAGGTTTTAACCCGCCGCGCGTTGCGGCGGCGTTTGCGGCGTGATAATGTATAAACTACGACTAGCCGACTCGTTCCCCAACTAAATTTACGTCAAAACGTAGAGTAACTGAAATATTTACCATTCAATGATAACATGTTATATTCGGCCCAATTATTTTTAAAACAAATTTATGTCAAAAAGTATAGAAACTTAAAACGTACATAAAAACACGTGTATGACGTTGTATGCGATGCGATAGAGTATATGTTACAAAATGCCCGACTCGTTTATGAGTTAAATTACATCGAACCATATTTTCTATGTCAAATAAAACATATATATTAACCCAACTCGTTTCCCAACTAAATTGTGTCGAAATTTTTATATCGCGTCAATTGAAACATATTATATTTGACCCAATGTGTTATTATAATATATAGTATATAACATATAATATTAAAAAAAAAGAAAAAGATTAGGTTTTGGCGCGCGCGTTGCCGTGTGTATGCGAGTTTAATGTAACCCTAAATCAAAATCAAAATGAAGGTTCAAAACCACAAAATCAGTAAAATACGCAAAGTAAAACACACAAAAATCCTAAATCCATAACACACCAGAATATGCAGA
The DNA here is from genome assembly GCA_024085815.1 of Flaveria linearis. Lineage (NCBI taxonomy): Eukaryota > Viridiplantae > Streptophyta > Magnoliopsida > Asterales > Asteraceae > Flaveria > Flaveria linearis. Next base: position 2,326,848 of record CM044008.1, read on the forward strand.
ACCCAAAACTAAATCAAAGCCCAACACCATATGAAAATTAAAGACGCAAGAAAGCGACACAGTCCAAAATAAAAAACCGACAAAAATCAAAGCCCCGAAAAGAGCAAACAAAATAAAACCCAAACCTTAATAGCGAGAATCGTCAGGGTATCGATAATAAAAGAAAAAAAGCAGGAACCCGGAGAAAGACAACGTCAACGAACCCTACAAATCAAAGATACGTGTTCAGATAAAAAAACTCCACCCCAAAATCCCGAACCAACACCCAAAACAACCCATATTAAAACACAAAAAAAAAAATTAAAACACAAACAAAATAAACAAAATAAATTTCACACAAAAAAAAAAGGAAATCCACTCACCGATTAATAACCAAAAACCAAAAAAAAAAAGAGGAAATCCACTCACCGACGAAATTTATTTATCGCGTCAATTGAAACATATTATATTTGACCCAATGTGTTATTATAATATATAGTATATAACATATAATATTCAAAAAAAGAAAGAAAAAGATTAGGTTTTGGCGCGCGCGTTGTCGTGTGTATGCGAGTTTTAATGTAACAGGAAATCAAAATCAAAATGAAGGTTCAAAACCATAAAATCAGTAAAATACGCAAAGTAAAACACACAAAAACCCTAAATCCATAACACACCAGAATATGCAGAACCCAAAAACTAAATCAAAGCCCAACACCATATGAAAATTAAAGCCGCAAGAAAGCGACACAGTCCAAAATAGAAAACCGATAAAAATCAAAGCCCCAAAAAGAGCAAACAAAAGAAAAACCCAACCCTTAATAGCGAGAATCGTCAAGGTATCGATAATGAAAGAAAAAAAGCAAGAACCCGGAAAAAGACAACGTCAACGAACCCTACAAATCAAAGATACGTGTCTAGATAAAAAAACTCCTCCCCAAAATCTCGAACCAACACCCCCAAAACAACCCATATTAAAACACAAAAAAAAATTAAAACACAAACAAAATAAACAAAATAAATAAAATAAAATTTCACACAAAAAAACAAAAAAAAAAAAACAAAAAAAAAGGAAATCAACTCACCAATTAATAACCAAAAAACCAAAAAAAAAAAAAAGAGGAAATCTACTCACCGACCAAAGCTAATAATATAAACAAACAAAACAAACAAACAAACAAACCCAGTATATCCCGCTCAAGAGCAGGGTCTGGGGAGGGTAGGTGTAGGCGAGTCTTTCCTCTATCTTGTTAGGTAAAGATTCCAATGAGACCCCCGACTCGATATATTATAAATTTATTATAATAATATATATTATAATAAATTTTAATACGAACAAAATTGAACAATTAAATTTTTTTTTGAACGGCTAAATTGGAATCACTCACGGATCACTGGAGTATCATCGTGCCGCCAGTGTTACCACGCGATCATATTCCACCACCAAGTCACCAATTCAGGAGGAAACTCATAATTATGAGAAAACCCCCCCTTTGTGAGATTCGAACCCATGACCTAATTGGCTCTAAGTCTTATCCCACCACCAAGATGTCGCTGGGCTATAATGCCTTTTACAATTGAACAATTAAATAACTTATAAACTAGTTTAGATATATGATTTACACCGCCTCCCTAAGCATAAGAACGAGCAACGCAAAAAAACTTGCCATATGAATTTAGTCCATAGCTCGGGGGAGAGGTGATGTCATAACCTTTAATAGAAATAAATGGATTTGATATTGTAAGAAAATACACTACAATTTATATTTATAAAAGTATTTTCAAGCCACCTCATGTTAAAAACTTAAAACAACTATAAACATCATTTCATGTCTCAACCAAGATGGTCTATATACTCTACATAAGCATTTAATAATAAGTTTACATATTTTATTCTTTTAAAATTATTATTTCAAACTCTTATTTAATATATACCTATGTGTTGTATGCTATATAATCCGCTTGCTATCGTTTCAAGTCGGAGGTCTTTTTTAAAGCGATATTTCTATCTCTGAAGATAAAAGAAAGACACATCACCATATATCATCACCATATATCATTACCAGACTCTATTTTTAGTGTGATATAGTGGGTATATTTGTCTTTTGTTATTTCCAAAAATCAAATTTGACCATTAATTCCTCTATATAAATGATTTCAACAACCCTTATTCTCTCTCCTCATCCCACCCTCCCCCTTTCTCTCTCACACCTTTTACACTTCACCCCCCTGCAACTTCCATGGCGGAGCCACCACCCAAACGCCGCCGTGACGACGACGGCGATCCCCAAATCGAACCCACAAAACGCCATCGGAACCCATACATTAACGACCAACAAGAAGCCACACAAGATTTACTAGATTTCCTCATAAATCTCTCATCCGACCCGTTTCTTGATTTCCCCCAACACCCAGAACCCGACCCGGATGATAATGATAATAACAACAATAATAATAACAATCACTCGACGTCGAACACGAAGGAAGAAGTGATTGATGAAGATGATGAGAAAGAGAGGGTTATTAGACACCTTCTTGAAGCTTCCGATGATGAATTGGGGATCCCCAGTAGAGTTGATGACGGTGGTGATTGTGGTGGTGATGGTGGTGGTGGTAGTGGTGGTGGTGGTGGTGGTGACGGTGGTGGTGAGGTCGCCGGAGGTGGTTATGGTGATTTTCCGGTGGATTTGTGTTATGGGTTGTGGGAGATTGAAGATGAAGCTGCAAATTATTACACTTTGTTGCAGTCTGAGCTCTTTATGCAATAGTTGTTTGTTTAGGGGTTAGAAGTGACAAAACAGATACTGAGTGGGGTGTGAGTGAAAATGATTATGGATTGGTTTGGGGGTTTTAGTTTAAGCCCTCGTACCTTATGAGAATTTCTAGACCGCCCCTCGAGTTTCTGTTTAGACTATTGGAAGATTAGAAAGGAAAGAATGTGCATTGCAAACTTATTAAATTCTATTTGTTTATATTAAAAGGTCTCTAGTTTTATTTTAGTTGTATAGTTTATTTTCACTCATCTCAAACGCTATTATTTTATTTCAAATATATATTAGACAAAATATTTTATTTTATTTTAGACTGGTTGGCGGGTGTTTTGAATTTGAACTATTTATCATCAAATCCTGACATGTAATATATTTGTATCAATATCTATAGTATCTACTTATTATAATAAAATAGTAAATTGGTATGATATGTGTCAACATCATAATTTTACTCGTCAAAAATTTCTCGCTTATCTCTCCTATTAAATAATTACCTTAATTACTAATAATATTATTTAATATTTTTTAGTTTAAAATATTTTTATAAATTAGAAAAAGATTTTTTTATTAATGTTATTTCTAAATAAACAAATTTTTATAAATAATATTTTTTTCTAAAATATTAAACTTTTTTAAAAATATGATATATTATAAAATTAGTGTTTTTAAAAAGTAAATTATTTAAAAACTAAAATAATTTAATCTTGAAGTTATGATAATGAAATATTTTAAAAAATAATATTTTTATACGGTTGTTTTCGAACAAAATATAATTAAAAAAAACTAAAATCAAAGATATAAAAAGTTGATATCATGTTTTATTAGTTATAATAATTACTCATGCGTAATTTCAATCGTATTATATCTTGGAATATCATTTTATTTTTCATAAATTTTATTATATTACTATTTTATTTATTTAACTTGTGTAATACATGAGTTTTCTAAAGCTAGTATATAATAAAAGAGTAACTAAGATTCACATGATGCGCTCCTCTAACCTAAGAAATTAAATTATTAATTCATTTTGTTTTGGATTGAATTTTTCTCTATTATCAACTAAATTGTATAATCAAGCCCCACCCCTTGGTGTGGTGGCAAAGGATTTCAATTATTAACATGGAGGTTGAGGTTCAAACCCCACTAACTACTAACTTGGTAAAGGATTTCATAATTAAGAAATTAATCTTTCAAAAAAAACTAAATTGTATAATCATATATATTGTTTTGAATTATTTATATATTTATAGTCAAACAAGATTCGATTTAAAATAAGTTATAGTCAAAAACATTTATTGATATATTTATCAACTAAATTTTTCTCTATTGTTTTGAATTATTTATATATTTATAGTAAAAAACATTTATTTATATATTTATATATTTTGGGTTAATGTGAATTTAAGACAACTAGTTTTAATTTTATACGGATAAATTATATCTTGATTATACAAAGAAGTATTCTAGTATTTATAGCTTAAAAATATAACTCTTCATTTTTCATTGTTATATGTAATACCTAACTTAATTATACGAAATATTTATACATCTCTGAATTATATAGTTTCTATATTTTTAACTCGTGTATTACACGGTTCCTCGCCTAATTATATATAAGTGTAAAATAATATAATTGTTGGGTTCGAACAGTAGTATGTTTTTGTTTATGAACATACAATCATAAGTAAATTTTGGTAATGAAAAATCAAAACTAAACAAACAGTTTTCCAATAATTTAGTTATTTTTTATGGTCCAATTATAGCGTTTCTTATGTTTGTCTTTAACAATAGTTGTGGGACCATATACGTGGCTAATCATTAAAATAAAATCAGAATTTAAAGTTCATCATATCATTTAAGCCAACATCTACTTTATGAACTATTTATGTATAGTAAATATGATTTATTTCTATAATTTCATATGGTTAAGCTCACATAACCGAATCATATTTTAAATAGTTAAACTGTAATTTAAATAACATGTAGATAAATCAATTTACTAAAATCTATTTTAAATAAAATGTAGTAATTAACTAGTGTTTGAAACTATTATTGATGAAAAAATATATGAAATATTGTGTTTGGCATCAATTAAAGGCATGGAGCCCTATGAGCTTGAGCCACTTTTAATTATCTTGTAATTGTGTTTGAAACATCACTTGTGTCCATATCATCATGTTTGAAATCCTTAAGATGTCCACTACGTATAGCCTTAGTATGTTATAATTTTTATAAATAAATCCATATTCATTTGGAACTGGTAAAGATAACACCTTATGAAGCAACACGAACATACATATATTTTTTTTGTTGTGAAACTTTTACATATTATAAACTAAACTATATGCTATGCTTACATAATTTTTAGAATATGATATTATTTATTTTAATTGAAACGAAGCAGTTTAATTGATCTAGTTGATTGGAGGAATAAAATATCTAAAGTAGGTCATATTTGTCACATGACACCTTCCCCACTTGATGGTTCCACAAGATATCAACTTTGATATTAAAAGCGATGGGGAGTGGTGTTGAATCAAAATAAGAGGTAATGTTATTTCTAGAATATAAAATTATAATCTTATATTTTACATAACTTCATTGTATGAGAGAATGTCATTTTATAACCTTTTCAATAGCATTTAATTAATATATTTTAATAATAATAATAATAATAATACTTGTCACAAAAAATAAACACCCATACAAAGCTTCAATTGTACAACACACAAGTGTCCTCCGCAACACTCACTTGTACAGTACAACCTCACAAAGCACACTCAAAAACTGTAATTCGTGTTAAACAACCCTTTCCCAACAACCACCTTCTTCCCCCTTTCACCACCACCACCACCACCATCATCGACCTCATCAACAACAACCTCATCTTCTTCATCCGCAAACGCCGGATGCGTCAATATGCAATTCAGCAACTGCGTCCCCCGCAAGGCGTTGGTCAGCGGCAGATGACCCTCAGGAGTTTCATCATTCAACTCCCACACGAACTCATCAGGAAACGCTCTGTAGTTGTATTGAACGACCTCGGTGTCCAGTTTCTTCATCCATCCGACTTTGATGAAGAATGTCGTGAAGTTTTTGTCCGATTTCAACCACAGGCGCTTCTGGACGCTGTATCCGAACTTGTTGTTGCTGAATTTTCGCCATAGGTTGTCGATTGTTTTGAGATCTGGTGTAGGTATGAATTGGACCTCGGAGAAGAAGACGTAACCGCGTTTGATCGCTGGTTCTCCGGCGAGGGAGATGATCAGGCGGCGAGTTTCGTTGTCGGCTTCGAGGAAGTTGCCGGTGGCGAGGTGGTGGTGGAGGACGTCGAACGTCGTTGACTGGCCGGAGGTTGACGTTGACTGGCCGGAGAGAGCGTAGGTTTTTACGCCGGAGGAGATGCTAATTGTTTGATATTGGTAGTTAACGGTGGTTGAGTGGTGGTGGAGTTTGAGTGATGGTGGTTGTGAGTCTGGTGGATGACGGTGGTGGAGTGGTGGCGTGTGGTGGCGGTAGGTGAGGTATTGGAGGGAGTTGGTGGCCATGGGGTGGTGTTGGCTAAAGTGCGCCGGGTGCGTTGGGTAGAGGCACAAGTAGTGCACCATATGGTTTGTTGAGCTATCGTGTGAAACTGACCCATGTCTTAACCTTATCGATTGACTTGTGGTGGATATGACATACAACCGCTGTGTGGGCCCATGTAGCTCCTTTTACAACTTTGAATCGTGTTCGTCCGTTTTTTGTGTTTTTTTTGTGGATGTTGCGTCGAGTGTTTGAAAGGTCTCGTATTGCTTTGTACTTACACGACGTAACGCGAGAACATTATCAAACGAGAGAGGGGCGAGCACGTTCAATTTGACACTTTTGGTTTACTAGTGTATTTTTTATCTCGTCTTCTAGGAGCTTCTTTTCTTTTCTTTATTTCTCCTCTCACAAGTAAAAAGTCACAACCGTGTCTTCCTCTCTACGAGCATGGGCGACCCGTAATTAAACAAATACTAGTCTAAATATTACATTTTTATTTCTAGTTAGGAAATGAGAAGTGAATCACTAAATTCCATCCCTATTTTAAAGAATGTCTCACGTGTACTTGCGTGATGCCACAAGGAAATTGTATATTTCATAACTTTAAATGATAAAAGAATATCCCTTATAGTTTATTATATAATAGAGGCAAAATGTATATAGTTAGATCTATGTAAGCAAAATCAAAAATGAGATTCAATTTAAAGTAAGGGAAATAAAAGGAAAAGAAGAGAAAAAATAAGGTTTAATATAACTAAATGAAAAAAAACTAAAACATTGACTTCCAAATTTTATATAAATATGGTTTGATTTAAAAGTATAAAAATTAAAATAAAGTTGTGAATATATAGAAAAAAATCATAATCTATTTAAAATGTTGAAAAGAAACCCGTAAGATTAAAATAGAATATTTTTACATGTCAGACGTTGATGGTAGCTATTGCGACCCTGCTTATTGTTTTAGGGTGGCGGAGATTGGGGCTATGGAGGCGGTGATTGCGGTGGAAATGGAGTTGATGATGAGGTCGGCAAAGAAGATTATGGTGATTTTTCGTTAAATTTATGTGATGGATAGTAGGAGCTTGAAGATGAGGCTGCAAATTAGTAATTTTTGTTGCAGTCTGAACTCTTTGTGCAAATAGTATGTCGTTTAGGGGTTAGAAGTGACAAAAGATAATCTGTAGGGTGCGAGTAAAAATCGATAGTAGTTTTTATATTTTCAATCTGGACCCTCCTACATTATGAGTGTTTGTAGTCCGCCCCTCAAGTTTCTGTTTAGACTACTGAAAGTTTAGAAAGGAAAGAATGTGCATTGCCACTTATTTAATTCTGTTTGTTTATGTTAAAAGGTCTCTAATTTAACTTACTGGTGTAATCTATGTTTCAATCATCAAACACTATTATTTTATTTCTTATATACATACAACAAAACGTTTTACTTTATTTAATTTTTAATCATACTTGTTTGGAATTCAAAATTCATGTTGTAACAAATGCGAAATCTAAGAAAGTTTTACATTGTTGTAACAATGAGTATTATTTTCTATTTAATTTAGGCTCGTAGCTTCCAACAGTATGTTTGGCAATCAAGAAAACATTACATTGTTATGAAAAAATAACTAAAGAACATGAAGGCGAATTTAAAAATAAAAGAAATAGAAATATATTATATTTACCTTAATATAATATTTTATTAAATATTATATTATTAGACTATTCAAAATTTGAAAATTAAAAGAAAGGTTGGATTAAAAATTAATGCATCAATCACTTGTAATTTTTATATGTTTTAACAACTTGTAAATTACTCCCCATATGAATACCACTTGTATTAAGTAGTAAAGATAATGTTAGGTAAGAAAGTATCTATTAGGGGTCCTGAGTTTTGCATACAAGACTCCTATTCTAAAAAAAAACATAGTATTTACCGATTTTATTTGAAGTGATGTTTGCTGAATTTGTAAAGTTTGTCTATAAAATATGTTGAGAATTAAAAAGCATTAATATTTAGCTAGAGAGTGCTTGAGATTGCCTTTGAAAAAAGATCAATATGATTATTTAATAAAAAATGTTCAAATAATTTGAAAATGACATTTAGCAAACAAAGTCATTATTTAGGTTTTATTAAAAGAACAAATAATTAAAAAGATAAGACATATTGAAAACGAGCTGAGTGACTTCCTTTAATTTTACAAAGTAAATAATGTAGACCCGAACTTTTCGATAAAGGGTTATTTCTTGAAAACTTAATATGTTCAAAAGGAACTAATATTAAGCAAAACATATGCATATATTAAAATTCTCTAAGACCATACGTAAAGGCTAGACAAATTATTTAAATTCAGATTGGATCAGCTAGTCGAGCCGGAATCGGACCATCACTTGGATAAATCACTATTCACTAACGATGGATACCGGTTGAACCAACAAATGCATGGGTTGGACCAGATCTCTTGTTTCTTCTTCAAAAACTCATTTAGATTCAATTACTAACTTAGTTTCATATGTTCATATTTTATTAAACTTGCGTTTATATATATATATGTGTGTGTGTCATACAAGTTATAAAACCGGTGATCCCATCAATGTGTACTGTATAGGGCAAAAGATTTATTAACATTCTTTGAAAATAACTTTGAATATACTTTTATTATCCATTTACAACGCAACTGAAAGATTTAAACTCTAAATATTTTATATTAAAGGAGACACGTTATCATGATAACATAACACAATCCGGACAATGGTAATGACTGGCTAGAGCCCTCTCTATATCCATCCACATACACGTACTCTAACAAAGTTGGGTGGTCCTATCAATTGATACTTAGTAAACTTAGATCATTGAAGAGGGACATGAATCATCAAATAGCTATTTTATATATATACATACATATATATATATATATATATATATGTACACTTTTTAAATTAAGTAGTAGAGTAAATTACCGTTTGCATCCCTGACATTTGCCCATTTTAACCACTTGCGTCCCTGAAGTTTCAAAATTGCCATCATTTCACTTTTATTTCCATTTGAGTCCAAAACACTAACGTCGTTAAAAATTTTCCGTTAATTTTTATAAAATGACAAAAATACCCTTATTAATTAATAAAATACCCTATCCTATCCCACCCTTCTACCTTCTCTCTATCTCCTCTCTCTATCTCTTCTCTCCTCTACTGCCACCGCAACCACCGCCATGGCCGCCGGCGACCCATCGTCATCAACCTCCTCCTCCGACTTCTTCTCATCCGCATCCTCCTCCCTCTCCGACGAACCCGAAACCCCTCAACCTCCCGCAATCCTCTTCAAACCTTCCTCGGACCCCCATTTCATGGCCCCTAGCGGCGATCTAACCCTAGATTGGGACACAACCCTCATGTCGACGTTCGATTAGTCGTCGAGGAACCTCCGGCCGTCGGTGGGTCATAACACCTCACCCAAAAAGGTTGATTAGTGCATAGTGCTATGCAGAGGTTGATTAGGCCGTTGGTGGATCATAACACCTCACCCACAAAGGTTTATTGGTCGTCGAGGAACCTCCGACCGTCGGAGGGTATGCTGCTATGCAGAGGGTTACGTAATGAATCTTGATTTCACCAGCATAGCGAAGCGGGTGTTAGGTATGTTGTTTTGTTAAGCGATGGAAATGGGGGGGGCTGCGATGGTGGTGGTGATGGGGGGCTGCGAAGGTGGTGGTGATGGGGGTTGCGGTTGTGGTGGTGATTGGAGGTCGCGATGGTGGTGATGGGGTTCACGATGGTGGTGATGGGGGGCTACGGTGGTGGTGTTGATGGGGGGTTGCGGTTGTGGTGGTGATTGGAGGTCGCGATGGTGGTGATGGGGTTCGCGATGGTGGTGATGGGGGCTACGGTGGTGGTGGTGATGGGGGGTTGCGGTTGTGGTGGTGATTGGAGGTCGCGATGGTGGTGATTGGAGGTCGCGATGGTGGTGATGGGGTTCGTGATGGTGGTGATGGGGGGCTGCGCAATCTCCTTAAACCCAAACCCACTTTCGCTCGCAAAACCCGACGAATTCGGGTAGGTTGAAGTTGGAGGTTGATTTGAGGTGTTGGGCTAAGCTGATGCCGAAGAGTTGGGGTTTGGGAGTTGGCAATTGGGAATCGGTGAATTCATGGGGATGGTGATGAGGTTGTGGTGGTGGTGATGGGTGTGTTGGTGTTGAAGAAGAAGAATGAATGGGTCCCACATTTTTATTTATTTATTTAATTCAGGGGTAGTTTAGTCTTTTCCACAGTAACTTTAACAGCAAAACAAACAGGGTTAAGTCATCTGGACTAAAATGGAGATAAAAATGAAACGTGTAGACTCAAATGAAGATAACACGAAACGTTAGGGGGCGGATGGCAATTTTGAAACTGCAGGGATGCAAGTGGTTAAAATGGGCAAATGTCAGGGATGCAAATGGTAATTTACTCTAAGTAGTATTAACTAAACTATTTTATACTTATAATTTATTAAAATCCCATAATATATTAATTTTGATAGCGATAAATTTGACTCCCGTTTTATTCTATACTCTCATTTACTCTTATTACTGGTGGTTTTTTTAATACTTTTCGTGTAATTGTGTTATTATATATAGATTTTGTCACACTTCAGAATTATTTAACAACCTTACTTTGTCTTTTTTAATATATTTATTTTATTGTATATTGTAAATCCAAAGAATATATTCAAAGTAAATTTAACTAATTTTGATATACAGACAAAAAGGTTTTGAATTAGAAAAAATTATATGCATCTTCTTAAACTTGTAAAACTACATATTTCTAAAATTACACTTGAAAATAACTGTATAATTATGCATTGGAGACTTATGATTAAGAAACATATAATTAGTAAACTTTAAAAAGGAATACATGTAATTCTTTATTTAAAAAAAATATGAAATGATGTAATAATCTCATCAACAATATTTTGTTCATGGACTCTTCATAACAAAAAAAGATAGTTTGAACCGTCGTTTTACGAAAAACTGAACCACAAAGCTTGAGAAAAAAAGACTACCATCAAATCATCAGTTTTTCAGTTACATAAATACATGTTATCTTTTTCTTTTCTTTTCTTTTCTTTTTTCTTTTTTTGTTTTTTTTGTTTTTTCTGTTTTTGTTTTTTCTGTTTTTGTTTTCTTAACGGCATTTCTTTTTTGTTATATTTTGGTTATTTAATTTTTATGCCTCATCTTTGATAATAGTCGTAGGATCATTTATCATAAGGATAATATGATAATATTAAAACTTCAACAGATCTTTCAAACAAGCTTGCAAGAACATCACTAGTATGTTACAACTTTAATAACATATAAACGTGTAATCGGTATTTGTTTGAAATTTTTAAAAACGATACTAATAAACCAACTTGACAAGATATATATTGCGTTTCATTGGGGACTTTTATATAGCACAAAATAAAGAACATGTTATACTTGCAAATTTTGAAATATAATATTTTCATAAAGAATTAATTTTTCTAGATGATTGGGGAATAAAATATCCAAAGTAAACCATATTTGTCACATGACACCTTTCCCCACTTGCTGGTTCCACAAGATATTACAATAACTTAAAAATAAGAGGTCATGCTATTTGTAAGATAAAAAAAACAATCTTATATTTTATGTAACTTGATTATGTGAGAGAATATGACCTTTATAATATAAGAAAACAAGGTGTCTGATATATTATATAGTAATATTTTTATAATCTTGAGAATAAATTTATCATTTGATATGATTTTTAAGTAACATAAAAATTATCAAAAAGCATAGATCAAATAAAAATGTCACAATAATGTGTTGCGGTAATTATTAATATATTAAAAATAAGAAAAGAAAGGAAGTATATAAATATAAGAAGACTAAAAAGAAAATAAAAAAAACGTTTGTAAACTGTGTAGTGTTAAGTGGCGGAGGATAGTGGAGACCGGGGAGGGGGGTCTCTTTTTTTCGTCGGTAGTGTTAAATTTTAGTCCAATAGTATAAATTTTTGGTCCGGTAATAAATTTTTATATAAATATCGAGTTCGCCCCCTATAAAAAATAAATTTCGCCCCCGCCCCGTTTACGAAAATATTCAAGCTCCGTACCTGAAATTGTTACTACTATTCATCATACATTCTTTCAATACTATTCTTCTTCTTCTTATTATTATTAAAATAGTTGTTCTAGAATCATTTAGGATAAGACGCGTATAATGTGTAAATTATAGGAAAAAGGTACTTATGTTGATAAGTAAAGTCGGTCAAACAATCATAACGAATTAAACGCATTGTTTGCGGATGGTTTTTTTTGAAGGTGAACCAAACGATGCCACACAAGCGACGCGAGTTCGAGCCTCCGGATCCCCACAGCGTGTGGGTGTACCCGTAGGATTTACCGTGATCACCGGCGTGCAATGACGCCTCGGATACTCGACTCGGTAACCCCAGGCGGGAACCCCACGGAATGTGGGTAAACCCTTCTAGCCACATTCAACTTTCTAATTATTATAGCTTAATGATAACGTAATACTCTTCAACCGATTAAATTGGGAGTTAAACTAATTGTGTGTGTCAGTGGCCCGTTACTAATCTAATTAACCCGTTCGTAAAAAAAACTAATTTAGAAGTCCAAACCATCATAAACATCCCATTCAGATTATATTATTATGTATTTTTTGAACACTTTATGATATCATCCTATATCTATTTAAATTTTAAACCATAGTATACGAATTCATTTGGTCGAGTAAAAGCTCTTGCTAAAATGATATACAGCCCTAATAGAAATCATGTGCATCGAAACAGATTTGAAACTAATAACTTCATAAACTGTCACACTTAAAATCATAAACATCTGAAACCATACTTTTTGCAATATCAAACTTTATGAAAATGAAAAAAATTAATTATGTAATAATCAATTGTACTTCCCTTGGTTATTTAGTGATTTAATTTTTCAAAGTTTATATTGAAAACAATTTAATGTTTTATAAATATATATATTTCAACAAATACCGACAAGAAATGCTGAAACGAACTTGGGGGCAACCGTCGTGAGGGAGTAGTGGCGCTTCACGCCGCGCGGCAACACCGTCACTGGCCCCCCGCGCCTTGACTTTTTGTTGTTCCATGACATTTTTATACCAGTCAAATAATATGATATGATGTGATATGATAAAATACGATTGATGTAGTGATGTGATGTTTGTGATACGAGCAACCTTCTCACCCTTATGTTCGACTTGTTGAAGTTTCCTTTTCAAAAAATGCTTCTTATATCTCCTTTTCAAAGTACCACATTTTATAAAATTCTAAAATATAACTGTTTATAGAATACATTGTTAAGCGTAAGTAGTTGATAATTACTTAGGGCGGGGGGCGCACACGCTAGACCCCACAATGGTGCGCGGCGCCGCGCGGCACATTACCGCCGGTTCCCCACGCCACGCCGTTCGGCTGTTTCACGACATCCACACGTCGAGACACGCAGATGTTTTCTACTTGTTTTGAAGCCTCGGTTCTTCCCTACGCCGGCACCCCCTTCACATGACATGATGTGGTGTGATTTGACGTTACAAATTACGATTGATTTATATGCGGTGTAGTTTGGTGTGTATCATGTGAGTGCCCCCACCATTTTTACTATTCATATATATAGTAACTAGCTTTAGAAACCCCGTGTATTACACGTGTTGAATAAATAAAATATTATTATAATAAAATTTATGGAAAATAAAATGATATTTCAAGATATGATACGACTAAAATTACGTTTGAGTAAGTAGCATTAGTAATAAAACAATGATATCAACTAACTTTGTTTTAATTTTTTTAAAAAAAATAACATTTTGTTCTAAAACAAACCTTATAAAATATCATTTTTTAAAATATTTCATTATCATAACTCCTAAATTAAATTATTTTTGGTTTTTAAATAATTTACTTTTTGAAAACACTAATTTTATAATATATCATATTTTTTTTAAAAAGTTTGATATTTTAGAAAAAAATATTATTTATAAAAATGTGTTTATTTGGAAATAATATTAATAAAAAAATCTTTTTCTTAATATTATAAAAAAAATATTTAATCTAAAAAATGTTAAATAATATTATTAGTAATTAAGGTAATTATTTAATAGGAGAGAGATGTGGGAAAATTTTAAAGAGGAGATTTGTGATGCTGATACATGTCATATCAAGTTACTATTTTATTATAATAGGTAGATTTTTCTTATAATAATATAAAGTATATTTCGAACAGTACCTTTTTTCCCTTTCTGTTAAGATGATGTATTAATCCCAACTACTCCATTTGGTCCTAAATTGTGTTGCCTTACTTTTTTACTTATTTTGGACTTAATTAGTTAACTAAAACTTGATTACGCATTATTAAATTAGTTTGCACATATCATATCATAACAAAACTAAATAAATGTTTGATAGTAAGGATAAAACCTTAGTACATGATATAAATAAAAAGTTCAAAGTAATAAGGCTATACAAGTTAAGTTGATTAAGTAAACTTTCTCACTGAATTTATAGTTTTGTTATTTTTCATTTCTATTCTCGTAATAACAATTTATAATTTTTTATTAAAAGTGGGTATTTACTGTAAGAAGTTAAATTCTTTCCAACTAATTTATTTTTAGAAACCTCATAACTGATTTTTTCTAATTCATAGTTCTTTTACGTGTTATACTTGACGCATCTTTTATTTATTTAATCTAATATATATATCACATAAAAAATTATAAAAATAAAATACATGTTTTGCCATAGGTACGCGAGATGCACACGGCATTACGATTAATATGTGGCCTCTTCTAAAATACGCCGTGTGCGTTCCGCACAAGTACCCCCCTACCTTTCGTTGTACTTAAACATGGGACCCATGCCCTAACTTTATTGATCAAAACAATGTGTACGTGGGACCCACTACGCAAACAACCTAGGGCCCCATAAGAGAAAAACTAAAAAAATCGGATAACAAGAGCATTTACAGTGGAGTTTTTAAAAATATGTGTGTGTTTGGTATATTATATGAAATGATTTTTAGAGGTTAAGAGTGAAGGAGATAGAAAATATTATTGTGGACTGGTATATTTGAAGAATCACTGTACAATCCTTATAAATTTTTTAATATTTTTTAAAGTGGTTGTGAGTGAATGAGAGAGAAAAAATTAATGATAAGGGTATAAAAATATTATTTAATTGAAAAAGAGAAAAAATGTAGCGATTTTTAGTGTAATTATATGGATAAAGATAAGGAAACCACTGTGGATGCTCTAACTTTAATTTGAAGTATAACTGTTATTCACTAATCTTCTTTTATCTTTCAAGATGTAAGAAACCAGCATTATGAAACCGCGCATTGCAGCGCTTTAAATAGCGAAAAGATTAGCTTTTTTATTCTTTAAATAAAAAATTAGTCATAGAGATCGGTGTTCGATATAATACATTGCAGTCAAAACTGAAGCTAAAGCTGACGTCCGTGGTGGCCGGAAAGAATGAAAATTGTAATTGAGACGTAGCAGTGGAAGTAGTACATAACTGATAACCTTTTAGTCCTATATTGGTCAACTATTGTACAAAGGTAAAAAATGAGAAAATACATATAATATATTTAGAAATGAGATTATGTCTATTATTGTAAGAATTATTATAAGGAATATGAGTCAAGTATCTCTTATCATCTCACTACTTTAATAAAAGGGTAATTATGATTGTCATATGTTACTTTTTAGACTCATCTAATGCCACGTGTCAGCACCACATTCATTATAATCAAATTTTTCCCGCTTCTCTCTCCTATTAAATAACCACATTAATTACTAATAATATTATCTATTTATTATATTATAATAAGTTTTTTAATAAATTAAGAAAGATAACTTTTTATCAATGTTATTTTATATAGATAGTTTTTTATACAAAGATTTTTTTCTAAAAATAAAATTATTTTTACGTAATATTTTAAAAATTGGTTTTTAAAGTACTTTTTTAATAAAACAAAAATAATTAAAATAGGGATTTATAGTAAGAAATTTTTTTAAAAAACATTAATGTTGTTTTAAAATAAAATGTCTAATTTATCTTTGAAAAAATAAAAAAAATTACATATTTCATATTATTGTCTAATTAATAATTTTTATTTAATTAATAATTTTTATTCAATTAAATATTTTTTATTCAATTAAATATTTTATTTATTTAACCCGTATGTTAAACGGGTTTACTAAAGCTAGTTTTAGATAATCAAGGGTGTTTGGTTTAAAGTTTGAAGAGAAATAATAATAGATATGAAAGTGATATTGGTGCTAGAAAAGTACAACAAAGATAGCCATATGAATATAGATTTTATTTGAACATTACCTATTAAAAATTAATATTTTTAACGCCGTGAAATATAAAACGATTAAGCAAGAAACAAGTCAGCTCTCTACTAAATATTATTAATGTTATTAATTCATTGGTATATCTTCTGTAGAGTGTTCATATTGTGCAATTAAAGTTATTTGTATTAACTTAAATTTATATTAATATAAAACTTAACAACTTCCTCCAAATATATGAGAATGCAATATTGCAACGGTCGTATTATTTCATGACAAATATTTGATTGTATTGTAAATAATTATAATCTTATAGATCAAATAAACGTTATATAAACTCTCAAAATAACAGAAATAAAAAAACGTCTTGATTGAAACATCTATCTTGTGGATTTCAAAGTCATAAAAGATAATCTAAAATCAAATGAAATGATTAATTGGTTAAATAGTTTATTAAAGATGTCACTAGGAATTACTTTAGAAAGATAATTAACTATAGGTTATGATTGCCACTTGAGTTTATGCTAATTAAGATCAAGATTCATCATTTGGCTCTTTGCTGGTGGCAAACCAACTAAAGAGCACTATTACTTCTTATGACTTGTGATCTTAAATATTTCTCTATTTTTTTAAGATACCGTTTGTATAATGCCTACATGCTTACATATAATACATTAAACAATAAACAAGTATAAGACTAAATCTTAAAAAGAATGTGACAACTCCCAAGATTGATATGAAAAGAGAAAAACAAAAGTAACAGACATTTTATTTTCAAAAGGGCAAAATTTTAGGAAAACCATAAGACTACACAATACAAATTTGAGGTTTTCAAAACATTTCACCAACTATGGGTGTCATAAAAACATCTAATTTTTTTCACTAAACATCTCAAGTTTGTTGGTCACTTGGTCACAAGAAAGCTGAAACTATGTCGAAAACAGATGTAAACATTAAAAACCTCATTCTTCGTAAGATTCTAGAACAACAGTCAAGAAAGCAATCAAACGATTTCTAACATAATAAGGCTGTGAAAAGATGAAATAAAAGATGTCTGATAAGATGAAAAAGATGAAACCTTTGATATAACAAGATGTAGGTTACAGCTCATTCTTCGTCCTCTTCGTCGGCATCACCACCTGCCGCCTTCTTTGCAGCTGCTTTCTGGTTCTTTCGCTTCACTCTGCCAGGTCGGCCACCGCCAAATGGACTAGTGAGAGAAAAGTCGATGTGTTTCTGAGAGTCAACCCTCACCATGAATGATGGTACATTCACCACTTGTCTCCCAACCCTGTAACCGTCATTAAAATAAATCAAAAGTCAGGCATAGTGTATATGTATGAAATAAAACATCAGAAAGCATTTTGTTCTAGCTAGTTATTGAAATACTATAATTCTTGTGATCACAGTTGACCCTAATGTCCTATTAAAAGGTTGGCAGTTTGAAGTTAACCAGACACACTTCAACCCACAAAAGAATAACTGTTTTGACCCATTACCCAAATGGCCAATTGTGATCTAGGTCCAATATCACTTGAGATGTTAAAAAAGTTAGCATAACAACCAAACGTTTTTAATTCATACCCAAACTGCCAATTGTCTTCTATAAGTCCAACATCACTCGAAACATAGGCGACGGTTGTGGAATCAACTGCATGCATTTTGACTCACACAATAACAAATTGTGGACTTGAGCCAAACCAATATTGCCATCTCTAGGTTAAAAGTCACTCAAAATGTATCTGTAACTTGTAATGCATTAAACTTCCTAAAACAACACTCAAAACGCTATTTTAAAGAAAGTTCAAATCTGGACTAGAAGTCTACCTAACCACCTGACCCAACCAGACCTCTTCAATCAAAACTAAAATCAACAACTCTGACTCATCATCCAACCTTAACGTTTAGCAAATCAGGCGCCTTGTAGCAAGAGCATAAAATTAGATCACACAAGTTAGACTTAACAAAACGATCAATTGGATTAATCTTGCCTGATGTGCCTCTGCTTGATAAGGACTCTAGCATGATGGATAGACTTAGCCATGCCGGTCTTGAAGACCAGTGTCTGCAAACGACGTTCTAGAAAGTTCTCAACAGTAAGAGCCAGCACATAATCAAGCTTATTTTGACTCTCATCCAAAAGCCCATAACGGTTCATTCTTCTCATAAGTGCTTCACCCTCAAAAATCCTACGTGGGTCCTTCTCTTCAAGAGTCAAAAGCATTCTTGCAGCATTTCTAATTCGGCTAAGCGCATACTGCACCCTCCAAAGTTCCCTCTTGCATCGAAGACCGTATTCTCCAACAAGCTTCAACTCTGCATCCAAACGCTCCTTTTCATATGGACGTCGAGGCTTCTTAAAAGTCTTCCCATCTGTAACACAATTTCATGCCTACTTATCCATACACATTGGTAAATAACAGCTATGAATGTACAGGTATAAAAGAAGGCGATATAATAAGTTACAGTTTCGGTAAAATGACACATGAACCATCGTTGAACGATATCAAACCGTCAATGCAGCTATCGTGTGCTGCTCTTCCTCAGCTGCTTTATAGCTGATGCAGAAAAGATCACACAATTCAACACAACTAAATACACAAATCAATTTGCCAAACCACAAATCTGAAAACTGATTACGAAAAAACACAAATTCTACTGTTTTCCACTATAAATCTACACACTTGAAATAAACCACCTAAATACATCATGCAAACGAACATCAGACCTATCTTAAGTCGTTAAGCATCATGTGGCACATCAATTTGACTATAAAACGGTAGCTAAACCAACTGAATGCTTAATTCTAATAAACATAATGATAAAACTTGACGAGTATGACACAAATTCCAAGAATAAACTGCTACAGCAATCGAGTGAGCTAAAATAGGTCAAAACAATAACACTAATTTGATTATTGGTGCTACATATGTGAAATATACATACAGATGTAGAGATTTGAAGAGGTTAATTGAAGAATAGATGACAGAAGTTTGGAACCTGATAATTAGGGTTTAGATGTCTGAATGAAGCTGCAAAAGCCGTGAGGCGAGACGAAGAGATACAATTAGGGTTTTGATAGGTGTATGAATCAGCTCATTCATGAGGCCCATTGGGTCTATTTTTTTGGACTGTTTTTCAAAACAAAATGTGATTTTTTTCACTTCAAAGGAAATAAAGCCCACGTGATATTATTGGGCTCATTGGTATTAATGATTTAATGCCACAAACATTTCTTTAGCCATAGTGGTTTGAATACTATGCAAATGTGTGAGGTTGATATTGTAAGATTTTTTAGAGTTGAGATAAGCTAATGTTGTAGTCGATGCTAAATCATAACGTGAAATTCTACTTGTTGAAGTCAAATATACGAATACTATGGCGACATTCGAATAGCTACCGATTGAGCCTTGAGAGGGGGCATCTTTTAGAGTTACTAGATAGATGAAAATATAGGACTCGTGTGGGTTATGTGGAGGTTGGACTTAAAGAGTTGAGTGGGTTGAAAATTATACAATACAGTGTCTACGACTAATGGAATGAGTGTTATTTTGGAGCCCTTGAGGACGAATCATATATACATGATATAATTACGCGGATCATCATAAGAGGCCAATGTAATACGGGTCTAGAGATTCATGACACTAAAGGTGTCTTCGACGAAAGTTGTTGTATGTTTTGGAAAGACAGGGGAAAGGTGTTGGAAACTGGGTAAGACATTTGGACAATGCATTATCACTATAAGAGGACGAAGGTGGCAAACGTGTTGGATTATGAAAGAACTATCATGTTTAACCAACCCATTTACAACTTTGATGATACGTGTGTTGTGTGAAGGAACCATAAGGGAGAAACCGGAGAGAAAAGTCAAGCAACTGTAAAACTCGACGATTGGATAGTCAAGATCCAACATTTACTCATATCGCATTTTACCATATCATACATGGTCCAACTATTGATCTTACAATTCTGAACCATCAACTTCAATAGCATAAATAGCCAGTGGTCCAAACACCACAAATGGAAAGTTACATGTTTTAAATATTTGAGCTGTTTTGATGTTAATATTATGCAGGACAGGAGTATGTTTTAACAATGAAAGATTGCAACATCCACCGGCCCCTATCATGACCCACTACACTTTACTTATTTTGGATATTTTATAAGCTTGGCAAAAGGAAGTGCCGAGCCGGTCCAGGTAACGGGTCAAACAGATTCTAACACAAATGCGTTTTTGTCAAGACAGTCTATTTATAAAACAAAACAAAAAAAAAACTAGTTCGAGTCAAAATGAGTTCTGACCAAACGGGCTACGGTTAATCAAAACAAGAGATGTGAAAACACAAATTTTGTTTCTTAACATTATGAATTGGATC
The DNA here is from genome assembly GCA_024085815.1 of Flaveria linearis. Taxonomy (NCBI): domain Eukaryota; kingdom Viridiplantae; phylum Streptophyta; class Magnoliopsida; order Asterales; family Asteraceae; genus Flaveria; species Flaveria linearis. The sequence continues at coordinate 2,347,841 of CM044008.1, forward strand.
AGGGTCAAATGTCACTCAAAGTATATTTTTACTTTCGAATTGGACAAACATTAACCACTTGACGTTTAGCTCCCACCTCTAGTTATTACTTTTTGGCAAAAAGAATTAGTCGCTAAAATCGCACAAATTTCTTAAAATTTAAAATAATACACCTAGTGAAACCGTGACTCCATGTATTTTTTATATATTTTATTTTATAAATTTTGACCCTAGTTGAAAAGTATTGGTTTCAATCGCTTGTGGACCATCTTTTTTTCATTATTTATTGGGATTATCTGCACAAATCATAGCAAACGACATTCTATTCCATAATGGAATGTTTTTTTTTTCAAAGCATACATGAATATACTTATACCTACACATACACACACATATATACATATATGCATACATAGGGTTGCCCTACATACATATATATATATATACACACCACATACATACACACACAAATGACATGATATTATAGTAAATGAACTATGAAAAGTAGAGTTCCCATGCTCATTCCTTAGTTTTCTGCAGACACCTTCCTGAACATACTTGGATTTTAAGAAAATTCAAACTCCAAAAACTAATATTTTTTATAAATAAAAATAAAACATTATCTTTTTTATATTATTGTAAGTATCACAGAATTGTCCCAAAAATTAGATGAATTTTTGATGGATAAGAAAGTTATCTTTGTATCTTCTTCAATTTGTTTAAAAATATCCCAAAATCAGACAGCCTTTTTATGGATAAAACATTTATCTTTGTATCTTGTTATAGTTATTCAAGAAACATCAATCTTTCCCTTTCAAATTAACAAAAGTTTCCATTAGGGACCACTTCTTACTTTTGTTATTATCACTTGTTAATTCATAAAGAACCAAAATACCTTATATCTTGCAATTAGTGGGCAAGTGTCAAGCGTCACATTCCTTTGAAAAAATCGATCATTTATGTAATGATATATCCTACTTGATTTTTAGATGATCCAAGAGCTAATGGAATCTTTACTTGGATCAATTAGACAGAAAAAAAGTTTGATCAACCTAAAAAAGGTCCTAACTTGTGCTACGTGTAGAGTAATTACGCAACCCATTAGCAACGGACAGATAGTCTTAACGGACCAAATCATGTGATAACGCGTGATTGTGAACTTGACCCTCATACCTCAATTCCATCATCTAGAGCCCTCAATTTTTTCTATGTATAAAAACACGTGAATCTTTGGTTTGAGTACTTTATACGTTTATTTAGGAAGTCAATTCTATAACTGTGCAGTTAATTTTAGTTTTCTAAAATTGGACTCGACCTACCTTTCCCAAAAGTTGTTTCTTGATTATTTCTGCTTCCGCTTGCTACGTTACATTCTTGTTACTACTAGGAATTGTGATTTTACTTGATGAAATTTAAGCAAAGAGGTCCATGAAAAAGATTTGATGTGGATTTTGTTTCTATTATTTTTATCCCATTATTGTTATAGTTTTAATCTGGCAGTATGGTCGGTCACTCATATGGTTCACTTCACCAACATGATAATATATCAATCATTTTGTTCCTTATTCTTTATGCGTTTCAAACCCTTGGTTGTAAACACTCCAAGTATACTCAACAACTAGACTACAATCATTGACCGTATTGTTTTTTAGGTTCAGGAGTTTGGGTCTGATCTGGCCAATAAATGAACCAATTAAGACTCAGCGGGTCGAGCCCATATATGGAGCCAAAGTTTGTAGGGAAATGGTTATGACCATAGACTCATAAAGTGTCAAGTTTCTTGTTATTTACTTGTTTTATCGACTCGAACACCCTTTGTCTATATTTATACATGACAATGTCGTGACTTGGTAAGTACAATGGTTAGTAGCGTAAAAGGGTCAGGATGAACTCAGGGAGCTCGGCTTGTTTAATTTTTGAGAGCTCAAGTTCAGCTCTGCTCGTTTCGACTTCTTTATTATTTTATTATTATCGGCAAAAAAATAAACCCAAAAAAATAAACCCAGTGCATAAATGAGCCGAGATGAGCTCAACTAGCTCAGCTTGTTTAATTTATGATCGAGAGTTGAGAGTTCAAGTTGTGCTCAACTTGTTTCGACGTCTTTATCATTTATTATTTATCTTATTTATATTTGTAAAAAAGCAAACCAATACATAAGTTAGGCTTCTGCATGCACAGGCCCGGGGTGTTTAGCTATTTGTGGTTGATTTACACTTTCATATCCAGCATTTCTACAAAAGTTTGTTTCTATGACTCCAACTTATAATCTTCTAGTCATATGATAAAAAAAATATCATCCTTCAAGATGCATACCAATTTTTTTTTATTTCTATATATTTATATATTTACTTTAGATATATTTGTAGGTATTATTATAATATATATAATATTAGTAGTATTTATTAGTAGTATTGTGTAACATATGTTCACTATATTACATAAATAGTATAGCTCAGACTCGAAGCTTGTTATTTAGAAGAGCTAAAGTTATTCTCATACGCATTTAAACTCAACTCGAAACTTTCAATTCCTGTTTCACTTTCATTTTGTAGATCAAATGAGTTATTTTTGTATCGAATGTGGACCTAGAGCGAATAAATCAGTTTGGTTGATGACTTAATGGTTGATCAGGAAATTCAACTACTTGTGCTTATAATGTCTTTGAATATTAATTATGCTTTAAATTTTGTAGATATGAATATTTGTAAGCTCTTCATTCCCCACTTTCTACTTGGTGTGATATAGACTTCATTTAGTACAATTATGTGTAAAAACTTGTAACGTGTACATTGAGACTTGTACTTTGTGTAATAAAAGACGATACACTTCTTTTATTATCAAAAATTCAAAAGGATTAATGGAGTTTGGTCTTCTGGTCCTTAAACTAGCTTTTGCACTTTCTTGCCTGTTGCATTAATACTTGTGCTCCTCCCTAGTGCATTAGTGTTGTTCAAAATGTAAGAAAAATGTTAGTGAAAATTATTTTTCAATAATTTTGGATGTAAATAATTGAATCTATCTATGAGAGTTATAGATAATTATTCATGGTTTTGTATTCTGCCATATGAGAGTTTTACAACAACCTAATCATATCCGAATTGAAGCTAAAACAAATAAGATATCGATGTTTGAAGTTGAGTGGTTAAAATGAATATTTCTAAACTTTGGTGACTAATAGAAATTTTCTCTCTCTCATAAAATTGTTGTTTTGTCTTAACTTTTAATTTCTTTTAAGAAAATCATTATGGAGTTCTTATTATGCCTCATTATTTAATTTGACATTAACATGTAATGAATAAGATGAAGGTTTTAATTGTGACTTAGTAAAGATATCAAATATAAAGTTTTGAGGTGATTAGAAAAGAAGGAAGAAGAAGATGGAGGGAGGTGGTGAGGTGTGATAGGTGGGGTTTGGGTGGGGGTAGTTAAGATTTTTGTAATTTATTATTTTTTAAATTTAGGGATATATTGATAATTTTGTATCGACTTAACAGAGAAACTTAACCTCAATTAGCGTCGGGGACTACCGGTGTATATATCATGCATAGTTTAGGTTCGCATCTGTAATTTTGCATCTGTAATTTTTAAAAATAGGGAATGAACCTGCAATACGTGCAAATCCCAGAGACTATCCTTGTAGTTTACTCTTTTTTCCATACAGGAGAGGAAGTAAAAAAAATAGAGATGAAATAAGATGAACCGGAGGAAGCATTTTGTTAAAAAAAAGTTTTAATAAAATTTAGAGATAGAAAACTCTCATTCTTCCACATCCTCGTAATTTTTCACATGAATTTAAATCACCTTAAACCGGTATAACCTCGGGTGCATGAACCATCTTCGACAATACACACTACTTAGTTGTAGTACCTTAAGATACAGACGAGCTCCTCCAAAAGAAGACATGAAATATGTTTTAAGGAACGTGTGTTAAACTCAAATGCTCAGCCATAACCGTTTAATAATTCATTGTTTATTCTTTTAGCGAAGGATCATACAAGATGACAAGGTTCAAGTTCTCATCGAAGACAATGACAATAGTTTAAACCACTATATTTGCATAAATATACACTTTGTGTAACATCTCGTATTTTTACGTTAATAAAAAAAATTAACGTCGTTCGATCTTGTAAGGATTATTGTCGTGAATTATGAAATATTGCTTTAATACGTCTTTTAATCCTTTACACTTGAACGTATAAAAATAATAATAATAATAATAATAATAATAATAACAATAATAATAATAATAATATAATAATAATAAAGATAATCTTGTAAATAGATAAAACAATATAAGTCTTATTATTTTAAAACTTGTAATTAACTAGTTTTAACATAAAATAATAACATCTTTAAACTTCGGGGGTTAAATTGTAACTTATTTAAAACTGAATCAAAGCTTTAAACTTCAAATGCTAACTCTTGGAAACCTCAGGGACCATTCTTGTAAAATTTCAAAAAAAGCCACCCAACCTCACCCCTTCTTCCCCGACTTCTTTTCTTCCCACGGTCGGCCGAAGGGTGGAGCAAATTAGGGCACTACCGACTTTTATAATCAAAAGAAACCCGCATTAACGAACTATGAACCATTTATAATCGTCCTTTGAGTTTAATTTCATTCAAAACAATCAAAATCACCACCTTCAAACAACCTCGAAGTCGCGGACCTGCAACACGATTAAAACCCCATTTCCGATCAATATTAACTGATTTTGATAAGGGGCTATTGGTCTAGACTATCATTCAAAGCTTCCATCGAGTTTAATTTGATTATTATCATTGTTTGAGTATCAATCGAGCACCATCTGTGCTGCGACCTGTTCTTCGACCAGTTCAGCTTCATTTCATCATCATAAGGGTAATTACACATACACAAACACTTGATTTTTCATGGGGAACAAAAGTCCCATGAATTCAGATGCATTAAGAATCTAATTGAACCTCAATTTGATCGATTCGAACCTAGGGCTCGAATAAATTTTGGGGGTATTCAAGAGGTTCAGGTTAAAACAAATTAAAACTGGATTCTAACGCGGCCACGACCCTTTGGTTCACCGGTTCAGAGTCTCTTTGTCATCCTTGAGGTCCCGGGTTCGACCCCGGACCACCTCACACATTTTTAAAGCCTTTTTGGCTTATAAAAAATTATAAAAAAATTTCTAAAAATTATAAAACCAATTTTACAAACTTTGTTTATTCTAAAAGTTATCTAATTATTTTCTAAAAATTTATTTCTTTAAACACCTTATTTATATTTTTTAAAGTATTATTTACAAATGTTATAAATAGTTATTTTTATAAAAATGGACTTTAAATAATAATTTAAATCATCAAATTATTAATGGACATTATATTAACTTTAATTATGGATTAATCATGATAATTGTAGAAATTATATTTTATAATTTCACAAATTATTTTCAAGTGTTATTTTAGGTTATTTCTTATAAAGGTACTTTAATTAATATTTTGGATTCATAAATTATTATTGGTTAATACGTTATTGTAATCAATGTTAAATATTTATTTCAAAGGATTACAAAGATTATATACATAATATATTTAAACATTATTAATCATTATACCTAATTTCTTTTCTATATTAACACACTTAAATGTTATAATTATTTTGAATGAATCAAAATATAAGTAATTTCATTACATAAATTTATTTACTTGTCAAAACCCCAAATATCAAATGAAACCCTAGTTCTCGTTGATTCGTTAAACTCATCACGATAAAGCTTAAATCTTGTACATATATTTTAGGTACATTATGAAGGACTACGTCAAAACGACGCTTAAGATTATTTCTTATTAATCATCCAATATATACTTATTTGATCAAGTGAGTATTCCTATACCCCTTTTTCTTATTTTCACACTTTGGGGTGAAACATGTTAACTTATATCATTGCACTTGTAAACTTATTTGAGACTTGTAAACTTATGGCAATTCAACATATAAAGTTGTGGTTAGTTGAACTTTTATGGTTACCATGTTATGGCGTTATATGTACAATCATTAACTATTGCTAGCCCAGCGAAGTCATAGATCTAGGGACAGACAACCTATTTGGTGCTAAAGTCGATGAACTGCCGACTCCTAGGAGCCGTATGCTTGTGCACTAGGGAACCAAATACACTTAGCTGATCGTATATACTTTTAACGTATAAGACTTGTAAAACTTTGTCGAGGTTTGATTGTTGCATTGTTCATAACATCCCTAATCACTTTATTCACTAACTTATGACTTGAATTGCCATCTTTTATATACTTATGTATTGAAAACTGTGGAATGCTCACCAACATATTTATGTTGACCTTTTATTTTTAACATTTCAGGTTACTCTTTGAAGCTTATCACACTTAGGATTGGACTTAGAGAAATAAACGAATGATCTGGATACTTTTATACTTGTATTTGGATGTATCTTTGTTTGAACATTTACTGGTATTGTTACAATTGAAACTTAATTAATATATTTGAAATCAATAATAGCGTTATGTGGCTGTGAACATTCGTAACTCACACACCTCGACGATTTCGCCGTCAAGATTGGGGTGTGAGACTTTGTGTTTAATTCCGTTCGAAAATATAATCAACTTAAATAACAAAGTGTCGTTATTATTATTTTATTAACTTATTAATAAAGAGAGAATCAAATCCTACACAAAAAACATGTTGCATATGAAAAAACTTCCTTAAAGTTTTTGTTAAAACTACAAGTGAGATGAATCAGCTTGTATTTTGATTGGCTAAGCTCGAGCGATGAAAATCTTGTACGTTTAGCTTTTTAAAGTAAGTTCGGATCTAATTTTTATACATAAGTTATAACTCAAATAATTTGTTCAGTCTTAATCTTTTTAAACCCAAGTTTTAGAATTCGTTAGCTTTGCTCTTTTAGCTTGTATCGAATCTGTTTATAAATTTCATATAGGCAATATTACTTTAATTTATTGAATTTTAAAAAAGTAAACAAGTTGGCTTGACATCTGAGTTGAGATGCAATTTGAGCTCGTTAAGAACAAATAATCCAAACTAACTCGTTCAACTTCAAGCCCAGCCTAATTAAGCTGGCTCAGCTCGACTTATTAAGCAGCTCTGGCCGTATCGTACCATCACTCACGCATAAAGTACAAGAAGAGATTGCGTCTATATCATAAAGAAAAAACAAAATCATCTTGATCTGAAAAATATTTGCACAACAAAACACTTTAGAAAACAAATCTTATCAAATATCAACACTCCAAATGATCCCTGTCTTATAACTAAACACACAAATGTACAACTCCTTATTGCTGTTGAACGTACAAGTGGTGTGAAGCACGAGGCGAATGCCCACGAGTAAACGAACTCATTTGCTTAGTTTCCGCTTGAAACTTCATCAAAGGCATCATCGATTCCAACCGCACCGCTCTTTCACCGCGGCGCCACCGCCAACCGCCGCCTTGTCACCACCGCTAACCGCCACGTGTTCACCGGAGACTCTTACAGACTTATGGCTATTACCCCCGAGAGCATCCCACCACCACCACCGCCGCCACTCTTGATGTTCTTAGACATCATCATGTTATGATTTTTTAGCATGTTCACGTCGTCGCAATCGGATACTATAGAGTATCCAGCGACGCTGGCAGTGACGACACTCCATGCAATGCTAGCCTCACTCGGGGCGTACCCGTTTGGGAGCGTAGCATTGCTTGATCTCCCATTGGAAACTTGTCGCGCAAGAAACGAGTTGTTCCCGTTTGTCGAGAAGCTCTCGATCTCGAACAAGTCCGAGCTCGCATCGCTTGCGGCATCGTTGTTTTCGCCTATGTTAATGTCGATGTTTTCGGCTCTTGGAGTAACTCCATCCCAATTCAACATGGTTAACTTCCTCTCCAAGCTAAAGGACTTCTTTCCCTTCTCCAAAACCGGGGACCCGAACGCCTCGGACGAGTTTCTTCGGGTTTTCACGTGGATAATATCGCTTTCCTCGTCTTTCGGTGCTTCAGGTTTGAGCACCGGGCGCGTATTTATCACAGGGAAAGAAAAGCAATCTTCTTTGTTGTTTTCAGTAAAACCGTTAGCTTTTACTAAAGCTGGTGGTTTTCCAGGTTCTTTTACCAGAACCTTGTTTTCTGTTATTTTAACAGCTTTGTTATCATTGCAATTGCATCCAAGGGAGAATAACAAGCTCTTGACTGCGCTTGTTTTCTCCCTCTTAGACTGATGACTTGTGCGTTGACCGCCATTAACCAATAAACCGCTTCGGCTATTCCAGCTCGCTTCCGAGCGAACACTCGGAGTAACCGATCCGGTTTTCGGTTTAGCTGGTTCGGGTTCTCCTTCTCTTTGTTGCAAGTCCTTTGGATGGTAATTTGTAGGCTTGATGGAATGAGGAGTTCTTGGAACTTGTTCATCCATTGCTCCTTTGAAGTACTTTTCGGCCCCGAAAATCCCAATTTCGCCATCTTCTACCTTCTTTTTCGGACCGATATGAGACGGGTGTGTTAGTTTGAGAACCATAGTATTGTTCTCATTCAAGTAACTCGAGAAAGATCCATCGTGGCGATCGACATTGTTACCGAACAAAGAAACCCTTTTATCGGAGGCGATCATGGTACCTTTTATGTAACACACTATTGTAAACAACTAAACAACCAACACCCACCAATAAAAAACCTAACTTTTGCAAGAATCTTTGATCAAAGAGCATTTGATCAAGAACAAATGGACAAAATGGGATCTTTATCTTATTTTGTTGCAAGATTTATTGAACAAATGAGGGGTTTGAGAGGTTGTGAGAATAATAATATTGGTGGTTATGGAGTAGAAGTATGGGGGTTATGAAGGTTTGAGGAGTTGGAAAAGTGGTTTTGGAGTATGGGGGTGATGAAGATGAGGGGGCCATTTGTGGTATAAATAGGGGAGTTATGGTGATGGATAGAGTAATTGAGTTGGTGAAGAAGCCAATTGCATGTGCATATGCTTCTTATACTTTTCACTCTTTGTCCCCTTAATAATATTACTTTATATCTTTTAGAACCTTGTTAGTCTCATCATCTTTCTATACTTTTTAAATAAAGATAAAGTAGTAATTGCTCAAAATCCAAATCAAGTCTTAGTGTTATGATATTTTGAATTCAAATCTCCACTTATTAACCTCTTATAACAACACTAACAATGTGTTGTATTCATAAGTGACTGAGTAACTTTGAATTTAGAATTTATGTTAGATAATCTGTCTTTAACCTCTTTCAAGATTATCTTCACAACACAAAATGTGTTTTCGGATAATGAATTTGCACAATTATTAACAAATATGTGCACTTATTTATTGTCTAATAGATATAGCATGGTCCATACATGCCGCTCGTATATCAATTCTAATGTCATATCGAGTCGTTAATTATTTCATATAACTTCAACACGAAGACCTCAAGATGATATTTCATCAATCTTGTCATTGTTAGACAGATGTTACTGTTGAGTTTGAAAGAAATTGCATCAATGCATTCACATTTCATATGTGGTGAGTATTGGACAACGTTTTAGCATGATGAAAGGAGCACAGAGTGTTTTCTTGAAACAAATTATCATATCATAATTAGGTATGAGGGGTATTTCTCTATTTACATATAATGATATAAAAAAAGATTCATTACGTAAGATATTAAAGATGTTCCTATCTTTTCTATTTACATATAATGATAATTGTTGTTGCATGTATACATTTCTTTAGCTTTATATAGTGTATAATCATAATCATTTAGAGAATGAAAAGGAAGTGTCAAGAATACATTTCTTTTTTGGAAGCTAGAGAATGAAGGTTAAATAAATTTTCAACATATTTTAATAGTAGTGAAACTACAACTTGTTAGTAGAGGGTCATTATAAGATATGATTTTGATTTCTGCGGGAACAAAATTACAAATATATTTTTAAGAAATAAAGTTTTATTTTTTTTAAACATGAAAATAAAATTTATCAGGTCTCTTATTTTAGTTTTTCAGTGTGAGTTGTCATTTCAAAAAAATTTAAAATTATTTTTATAAAATTACGATAAGTTTATAAAATAAAAGTCATGACAAAATAGAAGAAAAGAGAATTCAACTAAATAAAAAATAATGTAAAAATTTAGACATTTTTTTCTACTAAAAGTAATGGTAAATTGGTTTAGTTACAAGAAACTAACAAAAAATTAACCTTTTTTATTGAAAAAGATGTAACATTTTACACTTTAAAATAAAGAATGATATTTTTAATTTTATAGATTTAAAGATAATTATTCTAATAACATTATGACCATGAAGGAGGCAAGATTAGGACCATATGAAAATAAAATGAGGGCATGTGATCTCCAAGTGACCCATGTTTCAAAATCAAATGAACCAATCATCTTATTCCAATGCTTATTAGACTTTAAAAAAAAAAGTTGAATGAAGAATTTAAATCGGCATCTAGCATATCAATTAAAGTCTTAAGGAATTTAAAATTAAGTCTTAATAGGAAATCTAATGAATGTGTTCTTTGAAAAAGTGTGTACATTATAGTCAATTTATATAATAAAGAGCACAAGAGGTAATAATCTTCTCATACTTCTCAATATATTATTGCTAATGCATCACTTGCTCAATGCATTAGTTGCGACATCTGTTACATGTCCTCTAGTCAAATTTTATGTCATATGGTCTAGCACATGCCAATTGTTATATGGGTTCCACATAAATATATCAATTGAGTTGATTTTATTTCTATCTAATATTACTAAATCTTATTAGGGCAGACTTTAACGTAAAGAACTATCCATACTAACGACGTTTTCTTTGAAAAAGTGTGTACATATTATCTTTTCTTTGTTATGCAATGATTAGAACAAATAGTCTATCTTATGCTTTTATAGTTTTATGATTCAAATTGACAATCTTATACCTTTAAGTTTTTATGATCCGTTAGTGGGCACCCTTAAAATGCTCACCATAATAATACAAGGGACATGGCCTCACAATTCAAAGGTGTATCTAGACCCCACCTTCTTGTATCATCATTATGATTCCATCTTGAAGAATTTTTGGTCGTCAAAGTTAAATCCAGTCATTTTGAACTCGGTGTTTCTTTGGGTTAAACGCTCGGTTAGTGCTACTTTTATGTCCTCGCAAGTTCTAATAGCGTCTACAGTTGATGTCCATGAAGCTCAGTGACAACCATCTATGGATAATAAAAAGAGAGAGAGGGATGGAAAGTGAGAGAGTATGTGTACGTAGCTAACATTGATGCAAAATAGATAATTTTTGAAAATGTTACGATTGTATCTTTTAGTTATAGTGGAGCTTTTTACTAATGGTACCAAATACCATTGTAAACAAACTTTCTTCATTTTAACATGTATGTTTCTCGCTCGCGCTTGTCACACTTATAAGTTAAGGTACAAATGTTATTAATTTAATTAAAATAAAACACATATAAGAAACGGCATACTAATAGATACACCTAATTATATTTTATAAAAGTGACTTAAAAGTATCTTTAATTAATCCATTTTTGATACATGGCAATATGGCATAATCATTTTTGCTTTCTTAATTTCTTCGTTGATTTGCTTCGTGTCTTATCATTTGCTCTTTTCCTTAACTTGTCGTATAAAATAATGTCAACCACATTTTCTCTTTTCTTCTACTTGTCGTATAAAGTAATGTCAACCACAGTGCGACTATTGTTTTAGTTGAAAAGGTTTACAAATTATTATTAATATTAATTAATAAATATGATTTTACATGAAAATGCTAGAAAGACGATTAACGGAACGACTATTCTATCAATAAATCAAAAAAAACATAATACAAACTATTCTAAATTTAGTTAAATAGCAAAGGAAGTCACAAAAATACATGTTGAACAATAGGAAAATCTTAAATAAACATTTGATTTGTAACTTTTTTATTCACTTTCAATCAATAAAAAATTGTCAACTACCCACTTCCGACTAACCAGCCTACTTCCTAGCCTAGTAATCATTGTCATGAATCCACACATAATAGAACAAAGAGCTCAGACATGTTCGGGCTATACCAAAGCCAGGAAACACAAAATAGAATAGAGAACTGAGACATGTTCGGACTACACCAGAGCCAGCAAACGAGTCTCCCTGATAACCCTTAGCCGTCTTCACGAGACTATCCACTACCTCACCTGTTAATTTGACTTTTGTGTTATTAAAATTTTACTTTGGTCTTCGCTAAGGATTGTTCATCCAATTATATAAATAAAAAAGTAATTTATTTATCTATATATAGCAAAGTCTTGATTACATGGACTTTTGGTTTTTGTGTTTTAGTCATAAAAGTTTTGTGATTTTTATATTTGGTCCTTTTTATTTTTATGTTTTTTTAGTAATTAAATTTTTTTTTTGATTTTTGGTTTTAGCCATAAAGTTTAGTGGTTTTTATATTTGGTCCTTTTGATTTTCATGTTATTTTAGTAATTAAAAATTATTCTTAATACTTATTTATATAAATTGCATCATAAAATATGTATGTTAATTCGACACGTTTGTTAAGTTTATTATGTTATGTTGACGTTATTTCTGTCTTTCGTTTGCTTGATGTCTTCGAGTTCAAAGTCGAAATGATAGCCGTTAGTATGTTTTTTGTATTTGGATTTTCGTATTCAAGTTGTAGCGCACTTACCCGCATATGTCGTAGTGCACTTACCCGCGCATCGCACGTGGAAACATTTCTAGTTGGGTATAAAGATATACCAATACATAATTCTTCAAAAAAGAAGAAAACCCATTTTAGAAGCTTGTGCAACATGCCAACATATATCAAGTTATCAATCACAAAATCAAGAGAAACTGATAGGAAAATAATTTGAAGCAAGAGTTTGGATCTAGATTCGATGATTGAGGATAGGGATTTAACTGAAACAGAGTTATGGGTGTACAAAGAAGCCGATAAATGTAACATCGCGTATTTTCGGTGAAAAAAAAAATAATAATAATAACAATTATAATAATAATAATCATAATCATAATAATAAAATAATAATAATAATAATAATAATAATAATAATAATAATAATAAAAATATATAACAATAATAAAAAAAAAAAAAGTCCAGGGGCTAAATGGTGATTTTTGAAACTTAAAAACTAGTTTAAAACATGAAATAATAAGCCATTCAAACCTCAGGGGGGTAAAATGAAAAATTGTTTTTAAATCCCAAACCATCCCCGTCGATCCCTTTCTCACCGCCGGCCAACTCTCCGGCCACTTCTCCGGCAACCCCCAACCCCCAAAATAATCGATTTCAATCAAATTAATCATCCCCTACAGGCTCGCGACCAAGATTCGTACCTAACACACCAAAACAATTTAAAAATCAAGATGATTTAGTGCGATCGATTCCCTCTTCCACTGTCGGCCAGAATTCGATCCATTAACGCGCACAATACACTTTAATAATTAAACTAATCCCGCACTAACGAAAGTTTGGTCGTTTATAACCTACCAACGAATTCAATTTCATCAGAAATAAACAAAAACAACCATCGGAGCAAACTCACGATCGCGACCTGCAACTCCCTTTAAAACCCAATGTTCGATCGATTTTAACAAGATTTGATAAGGGGCTTTTATTCACGATCATCATACGAAGCTAACCTCAAGTTTAATTCGAGTTTAAACACTGTTTGAGTATCATTCGGTTGGTACACTATCGCGGTCTGTTCATCGATGGGTTTAACATCAGTTCATCACCATATAGGTAATTGAGCATACATACATACTCGGTTTTACATGAGGGTTAAAGCCCTATGATTGCAGATGCAATCGATATCGAATTGAGCTTCAATTGGTTGAGGATCGATCTAGGGTTCATAGTTGAATTGGGGGAATTGGGTTAAACCAACTTATAAACATTGGAACTGGTATTTACCGCGGCCAAGGCCTTTAGCTCACCGGTTCCTGCGTTCCACATTAACCAAGAGGTCCCGGGTTCGACCCCGGGCCACCTCAATATTTTTAAAAACCCTTTTTAAGCTTTTAAAAATTCCAGAAAAATACCCAAAAATTATAAAAATGTTTTTATAAACATTAAATTTTTTTTAAAATAACTTAACTATTTTTCTAAAATTTATTTTAACATTTTATCCATTTTTATTAATGTTTTAATAAATAAAATTACAAATAATACAAAAATTATTTATACGAAAGTGGACTTTTAATAATTTAATTTATTTAAATTATTATTCAACACTAAATTACTTTTAATTTATTTAAGTAATATTTATTATTGCTTAAATCATAATTAAATACAAAAGTTTTATATTTAAATCATTCCAAATAACAATTTCATTTTTTTTAGTCATTTAAATAATTAATATTTTAATTAATTATCATATAATTGATTAATAAAATTAATTATTTATTTTTCCACACTTTAATAATAAACCAAACAATTACGAGTATTGATACAATTATTTTATTAAATTCTAAACATAAATACTATCAATAAATTCATTTTATGTATTTCAAGATATTCAAACTAAATAAATTAAAGACCCAATGGAAATCCTAATACATTCCCAAATCATTATTATTCTAATTCGAGACACCGTTCCTTAGGTTAATCGTAAGGAAATCGTTGGTGTTTAATCTATCACAACCAGATTCTAATCTCATCAATCAAGTGAGTATTCATATCCCCTTTTTATATCATTTCCTATTTGGGGGAAATCATGTGATACAATATATTCAATCATGATATCCTATTGTTATTTCATTCTAAATTCAATTCAAGACAGGTTATGTTATTACTTGCAATTATGTGAACATACTATGGTAAACTGGACGACAGTAAAACCCTAATTCAATCAATCAATCCTGGTATCAATGGTAGATCTACTGGTTTGGGATAATCCACCCCACATGGCTTACGAGTGGTGATTATACAAACCCACCCCATATGAATAGTCGAGTGGTGATTGTGCCAGAGGCAGGAGTCAATCTATGGTTTATGTGTGGAGTCTATTATATGCAAGTGTCAAGTCAAGGGGTTGTTATTGTGTCGGTTTATCTATATGCTTTACTATTGCAATATAAGTCTTAACGTTACCTTGTGAATTGGATTATTCTCAATCAATCAATCAATCTATATGTATACTCAAAACTATGACTACTCACCAGCTAACTCGTTAGCTGACTTTATTTTCTCACATGATTTCAGGTTAAGCAAGCTAGTGGACTTCTACTTGATCATATAAGACCTGGACTTAGTCAAAACAAAAGACAATTATTATTTGTGACTTTAACTGTTGTATTTGTATCTGTTAAATTCATGTTATCATGTAATCTGATTTTAATATTATTTACACAATTAGACAATCATGAGTTATGAACAATCAATCATTCCCTCGTCCGCTCCGATGATTCCGCCGTCGGTCGGGGTGTGACAGATTGGTATCAGAGCCATGGTTATAGGGAATTAGGTTATTAGAAATGGAATGACCTAGACTATAACTAGGTACCTTTACACATGAGTCCTCTCATGTATTTTATATGCATAGATAGGATTATATGTGCTTTACATGTTTATACTTGATTATGTGATTATATACTTTATGTGATTCTTCCTATACTTTGAAACTATCAATATACACACGAATCCTAACTCATATTCTAAGGCATTGTGTGCCTAATTCAAGTGATTTCAAACTCCAAAAAAAAACTCGATTGTTATTCATGGTTTTCAAATCTCGTCAAAGTCCGTGTCACATGACCGAGAACATGCAATGCTGGAAGAGTGGGGTACCTGTATCTTAAGGTGTTCTGTCTAGGCAAGGTATTCATACAACTTGATTACCTTACCTGGGAACCCTCGAGATGAGTATTCGCTTATAGGTACGTATGTCCTCGTTAAGGTTGTGGTGGACAAAAATACTTTGATAAGTCAACGTATTCGCTTTGGTTTGCGAACCGAACGTTTACACTCCTAACCTCTCATTGTTATTTTAAACAATCTCATTAACGATATTATTATTTTGAAAAGTTTTAAAAAACCAATTACCCGTTTCTCATAGAGGTTTCTTCTTTCCATATTATACAGCATGTCTTCTCGTCAAAACCGCTTCCGATCTAGAAGCTCTGGCCGTAAGATTTCTGCTATTGTAGCACGTGAAGTTACTGCGGTCATCCCAACTCTACTTACCCATTTGAACCAAGGCAATAATACTGTTCAAAACCCAATTGCACCAAACCCTCCCCGAACTTGTACTTACAAACACTTCAGTTCATGCAATCCCACTAAGTTCAGTGGAACCGAAGGTGCTACTGGATTACTACAGTGGTTCGAAAGCATCGAGAACATTTTCCTAAACAGCGAATGCCCTGAAAATCTAAAAGTCCGGTATGCCACAAGTGTTCTCCAGAAACGCGCACTTACTTGGTGGAACGGAGAGAAACGAACCCGTGGAACTGAAACTGCTCTAGCCTTAACATGGACTGAAGTTAAGGAGCTCATGACTAAAGAGTTCTGCCCAAGAAACGAAGTCCGGAAACTGGAAGCTGAATTCTGGGAATTAACCCAAGACAGTGGCGAGAACCTAGCATACACTAACCGATTCCACGAAATGAGCCTTTTAGGACCGCACCTTGCTACCCCTATCTCCCGAGCCATCAAGAAATACATTGGTGGACTACCCATGCAGATTCAGGATACGGTGCTAGGAAGGAATCCTTCAACACTAGAAGATGCTATCAGGCTGGCTGCACAGTTAACCGATAATCATGTGAAAGCTGGTTCCTTAACCAGGAAAGGATCGAAGAAGAATACCGATAAATTTCCTAACGAAACCGTCAAATCCGACCAAGCCGAGCCTTTCAAGATCCAAAGAGGAAGGCTAATTCTCAAAACTTTGCTGTGATTACCCCTGCTGTGCCAATTAATCAAGTCTCTCCAACTCGTCAACCAACAGTAAACAACCAACCGCTAATGAAAAAGTCATACGCTGGACCCTATCCGCAGTGTAACATCTGCAATTACCATCATCCCGCTAACACTCAATGTCGTCAATGCACAAACTGTGGTCGTTTGGGTCATACATTCAACGTGTGCAGGAGTGCTGCTAAAGCTCCGACCAATGCACCAGTTCACCAACATTCTCTTGCAATTACCCAGGGTCGTGCATGCTATCAATGTGGTGATCCGAACCATTTTCGCAATCGATGCCCTCAACTTGTCAGCCTAGTTCCTACGGCTCAAGGACGTGCTTTCAACATTAATGCTCAACAAGCTCAAGCCACCAATGATGTGGTGTTGAATAATTCTTGTCCTTGATTTCGTCTTCATGATGTAATTCAAGATTTGTAATCGTGATTTTCCTTTTGTTACATTGATGTAATTTGAAAATTTCTAAATTTCTAATTGGGATATTTTTCCTTTCGTTGTTAAGTCGAACTTTGAACCGTTTGCACCGTGGGAGATGCAACAGTTTGCAAGTCAACCTATGACTAAGGACACTCGAATCTCCTAAATGATTCTAACTCATCAAAACAGGGGTGATTCCCTTACTTTGGTGATGAATCTTTATTCGTTTCAATAAATGGTTTCTAATGATGTGTTTTATGAAATTTCATCCTCTGGATTGGGGTGATTTCCTTATCTCGAGGACTAACTTCAATTATTCACTTTGGAACTTGCATTTCACAAATGACATGATCTCACCAAAATAGGATTGAAACCCGTACTTTGGTGACAAATGTCAATCTTTGATTGTTTTTTTGTTATTATCAAGCTCAATCATCAAGATACGCGTGAAATTCATACCTTGATGATAATATCATTTTTATGGATTGTATTTCTCAAATGAAACGACCTCATCAAAGTAGGAGTGAATTCTGGATTTTGATGAGGAAGTCTATCTTTTATATTTTGTTTTTGTAAAAATTCATCGTTAAGATAGGAGTGATTTTCCTTACCTTAATGGTGAGTTATCTCATCTTATTTCTGTAGATCCTCAGATCGAACTTTTTGGATTGGTAAGCTAGTGGTCATACCTTGAGAGTACACCATCAAGTTAGGGGTGAAAACCATACCTTGATGACTATTCTCATTTCTTGATCATCAACTTACCATGGTGTAATCAAGTGACGGGACGCATGTAGTAACTTGAAGGGTGAAATAATGTTAGTGTTTCGACCTATCAAGCCAAAGCATGGTCTCTGAACTTGAACAGAGACCTGATCGTTTTAAGTTGATTTTGATTCCAAGTTTGGAGCATTTAAATTCTTAAAACGATTTCTTTCCCTTTATTCTCATGTTTTGATTTGATCTAGCTACATTGAACCATTTATTCCTTATTTATCGACTTTTATTGTGAGTTATCATCAAAACCTGATTACGTGATGGTAGTCTTCCTAAACAATCTTTTGTCAAGTAAAGATATTATCTCTGATCATGATGGTCGCTTCATCTCTCATTTCTGGAAAAGTCTCCAATCAGTTCTCGAAACTCAACTGAATCTTAGTACAACCTATCATCCGCAAACCGACGGTCAGACTGAAAGAACGATACAAACCCTCGAGAATATACTCCGGGCTTGTGTCATTGATTTCAGTGGATCGTGGGATTCTCATATTCCGTTGATTGAATTCTCTTACAATAACAGTTACCAAACCAGCATCCAGATGACACCATTTGAGGCCTTGTATGGTCTGAAGTTGGTGAATCACAAATTACTGGTCTGGAATTGATACAAGAAACAACCGACAAAATTCATAAGATCCGTGACAACTTGGTCGCTGCTAGAAATCATCAAAAGCATTATGCTGATAAAAGACGTAAGCCCAGGGAATACAATGTCGGTGATCTCGTACTTTTTAAGGTATCACCTTGGAAGGGAGTGATTCGCCTTGAAAAGAAAAGGAAACTAGCACCTCGTTACGCGAGTCCATTCAAAGTACACAAGCGAATTGGGAAAGTAGCCTACAAGCTTGAACTACCCCAAGAGCTCAGCAATATACAACCAACGTTTCATATTTCAAACCTCAAGAAATGTCTTGCCGATGAAAATCTCCACATTTCACTCGACGAAGTTCAGATCTATGAATCTATGCACTTTATTGAGAAACCTGTGGAAATTATGGATCGGGAAGTTAAACAACACAAACGTAGTCGGATACCCATTGTCAAAGTCCGCTGGGAATCTAAACGCGACCCAGAATTCACCTGGGAACGTGAGGACCAAATGAAATCTCAGTATCCTCATCTTTCATTTCAGCCTCCTCGTGATTAAAATTTCGGGACGAAATTTCCTAAAGCAGGGGAGACTGTAACATCGCGTATTTTCGGTGAAAAAAAAATAATAATAATAACAATTATAATAATAATAATCATAATAATAATAATAATAATAATAATAATAATAATAATAATAATAATAAAAAAAAAATATATAACAATAATAAAAAAAAAAATCCAGGGGCTAAATGGTGATTTTTGAAACTTAAAAACTAAGTTTAAAACATGAAATAATAAGCCATTCAAACCTCAGGGGGGTAAAATGAAAAATTGTTTTTAAATCCCAAACCATCCCCGTCGATCCCTTTCTCACCGCCGGCCAACTCTCCGGCCGCTTCTCCGGCAACCCCCAACCCCCAAAATAAATCGATTTCAATCAAATTAATCATCCCCTACAGGCTCGCGACCAAGATTCGTACCTAACACACCAAAACAATTTAAAAAACAAGATGATTTAGTGCGATCGATTCCCTCTTCCACTGTCGGCCAGAATTCGATCCATTAACGCGCACAATACACTTTAATAATTAAACTAATCCCGCACTAACGAAAGTTTGGTCGTTTATAACCTACCAACGAATTCAATTTCATCAGAAATAAACAAAAACAACCATCGGAGCAAACTCACGATCGCGACCTGCAACTCCCTTTAAAACCCAATGTTCGATCGATTTTAACAAGATTTGATAAGGGGCTTTTATTCACGATCATCATACGAAGCTAACCTCAAGTTTAATTCGAGTTTAAACACTGTTTGAGTATCATTCGGTTGGTACACTATCGCGGTCTGTTCATCGATGGGTTTAACATCAGTTCATCACCATATAGGTAATTGAGCATACATACATACTCGATTTTACATGAGGGTTAAAAGCCCTATGATTGCAGATGCAATCGATATCGAATTGAGCTTCAATTGGTTGAGGATCGATCTAGGGTTCATAGTTGAATTGGGGGAATTGGGTTAAACCAACTTATAAACATTTGGAACTGGTATTTACCGCGGCCAAGGCCTTTAGCTCACCGGTTCCTGCGTTCCACATTAACCAAGAGGTCCCGGGTTCGACCCCGGGCCACCTCAATATTTTTTAAAAACCCTTTTTAAGCTTTTAAAAATTCCAGAAAAATACCCAAAAATTATAAAAATGTTTTTATAAACATTAAATTTTTTTTAAAATAACTTAACTATTTTTCTGAAATTTATTTTAACATTTTATCCATTTTTATTAAATGTTTTAATAAATAAAATTACAAATAATACAAAAATTATTTATACGAAAGTGGACTTTTAATAATTTAATTTATTTAAATTATTATTCAACACTAAATTACTTTTAATTTATTTAAGTAATATTTATTATTGCTTAAATCATAATTAAATACAAAAGTTTTATATTTAAATCATTCCAAATAACAATTTCATTTTTTTAGTCATTTAAATAATTAAATATTTTAATTAATTATCATATAATTGATTAATAAAATTAATTATTTATTTTTCCACACTTTAATAATAACCAAACAATTACGAGTATTGATACAATTATTTTTATTAAATTCTAAACATAAATACTATCAATAAATTCATTTTACGTATTTCAAGATATTCAAACTAAATAAATTAAAGACCCAATGGAAATCCTAATACATTCCCAAATCATTATTATTCTAATTCGAGACACCGTTCCTTAGGTTAATCGTAAGGAAATCGTTGGTGTTTAATCTATCACAACCAGATTCTAATCTCATCAATCAAGTGAGTATTCATATCCCCTTTTTATATCATTTCCTATTTGGGGGAAATCATGTGATACAATATATTCAATCATGATATCCTATTGTTATTTCATTCTAAATTCAATTCAAGACAGGTTATGTTATTACTTGCAATTATGTGAACATACTATGGTAAACTGGACGACAGTAAAACCCTAATTCAATCAATCAATCCTGGTATCAATGGTAGATCTACTGGTTTGGGATAATCCACCCCACATGGCTTACGAGTGGTGATTATACAAACCCACCCCATATGAATAGTCGAGTGGTGATTGTGCCAGAGGCAGGAGTCAATCTATGGTTTATGTGTGGAGTCTATTATATGCAAGTGTCAAGTCAAGGGGTTGTTATTGTGTCGGTTTATCTATATGCTTTACTATTGCAATATAAGTCTTAACGTTACCTTGTGAATTGGATTATTCTCATCAATCAATCAATCTATATGTATACTCAAAACTATGACTACTCACCAGCTAACTCGTTAGCTGACTTTATTTTCTCACATGATTTCAGGTTAAGCAAGCTAGTGGACTTCTACTTGATCATATAAGACCTGGACTTAGTCAAAACAAAAGACAATTATTATTTGTGACTTTAACTGTTGTATTTGTATCTGTTAAATTCATGTTATCATGTAATCTGATTTTAATATTATTTACACAATTAGACAATCATGAGTTATGAACAATCAATCATTCCCTCGTCCGCTCCGATGATTCCGCCGTCGGTCGGGTGTGACACTAAAAAAATTAAAGAGATTGACGTTGGAAGAGTGAAGGATATCCGACAAAAAGCTAGGGTGAAATGGGCTAAGGAAGGGGATGAGAACTCGGCGTATTTTCACGGGTTATTAAATAAAAGGAAGATTAGTAATTTTATGTTGGGCTTGATGATCAATAATGAGTGGGTTTTTAAGTCGTCTAAAGTCAAACAAGAAGTTCACCGATTTTTTAAAGAGCGGTTCTCTGAAGATATGAAGTTTAGACCGAGTCTCATTTGTCACGACTTAAAGATTTTGGATGCGGCTGACTCGTTGGATTTAGTGAAACCTTTTGAGTTGAAAGAGATTAAAGACGCGGTGTTTGATTGTGGTAGCGATAAAGCCCCGGGACCAGACGGTTTCAATTTCCGTTTTATTAAGAGATTCTGGTACCTGTTCGAAGAGGATTTTTTGAGTATTATGCAGCGTTTTGCGGATGATAGGGTGATTAGTAGAGGAGTCGGTTCGCCTTTTATTACTCTCATTCCTAAAGTTAACGACCCGGTCAGCCTTGGTGAATATCGGCCGATTACTCTTATTGGTGTCATTAGTAAAGTGATATCCAAGATTTTGGCCAACAGAATTAAAGGGGTGATGGGAAAGATTACTCACGAGACGCAGTCCGCGTTTTTATCTTGAAGGTACATCTTGGATGGTCCGTTGATCATTAGCGAGATTCTTTCGTGGGCTAAGAAACAAGGTAAAAAGTTTTTCTTTTTCAAGATTGACTTCGAAAAAGCATACAATAATGTCAACTGGGATTTTTGTTAACTGTGATGAGTCAAATGAATTTCCCCGATAAATGGCGTAATTGGATTAAAGGTATTCTTGGGTCAGCTAGATCGTCTGTTTTGGTTAACGGTGCCCCTACCTTTGAGTTCAATTGCAAAAAAGGTATTCGTCAAGGGGACCCCCTTTCTCCGTTTTTGTTTATTATAGTGATGGAAGCGTTTTCAAGTATGATTCGAAAGGCTAGTGTTAGTGGCGCTTTTGATGGTGTTCGGTTTCCTTCCGGTCAGTTTACGGTGTCTCATCTTTTATACGCTGATGATGCCATGGTGATGGGCGAATGGTCAGATTTTAATTTCATAGCATTGGAAAGGGGTTTACGGCTGTTTCACTTGGTTTCTGGCATGCGGATTAATCTAGCTAAATCGACTTTATTTGGCGTTGGCAAAAATATGGAGGAGGTTGAATTTAAAGCCGTCGGGTTGGGTTGTAGGCCCGGTTCTACTCCTTTTAAGTACCTTGGTATTTTGGTAGGGGCTAATATGAACCGGATCAATAACTGGGAGGTCATTGTTGAAGTGTTTAAGAGACGTCTGTCAAGATGGAAAGCTAATATTATGTCCATAGCCGGTAGATTAACACGTATCACCTCGGTTCTTGAAAGTTGAAAGTTTGCCTTCTTATTTTTTTGCGCTATATAAGGCTCCTACGACGATCGTTGATAAGTTAGAAGCGATTATGAGGAGGTTCTTTGTAACACCCCGACCCGGATAGGGCTGACGTGTCACTAATACGGATATCAAATCAAACGCATTCCCATTATTAAAACGATTACAAGTTCAAATCCAAAACCTAATTAAGATGTTCAATACATCAATTAAAGTAACAGATAATCTTGGTCTTCAATTCACTCTTCACTGGTTTCCCGGATTACCCTGCTGACCTGACGTGCATGAAAACAAAAGCACGCCTGAGCATAACGCTCAGTGAACGGAACAGCGAATAACAAAAATAAACAGATATGTTGATAATCAAAGAATCGACGGATATCAAAAATAAACAGACATGGTAATAATCAAGGAACCGACAGATATCAAAAATAAACAGACATGACGATAATTAGAGAATTGACAGATATCAAAAATAAACAGACATGATGATAATCAGAGAATTGACAGATATCAAAAATAAACAGACATGATGATAATCAGAGGATTGGCAGATATCAAAAATACAGACATAAGACATATATCAGATATAACATACCCCGAGCTAACAATCATATCATATAATAACTGAACAGGGGGAACACGGGTAGCGAGCCCGTGAACCAATGTGAAATGGAGTATGGGCAGACATACAGACCATTCACCAGAGTCCTGAATGGAATGGTGTGTAACCATCCATCAGGAAATAACAGAACTAGCCTAGGATCGATCCATACGCCTCTGAGGAAATAATAATACAACCAGACATAATTTCAGAGTCCTCTTTAGAGACGCCGTGATCTCAGCTCACCGCCACGGTTGGTGCCACGTTATCGATGCCGCAATAACGCGTCTTGGTCACCCCCAAGATAGGGAGAGCTCGGGTAACAAATTCAGAATATATATATATATAGTAGTCAAGCTACTTATAACAGAAACAAAGGCAAATTATCTGTGTATGACAGGAATCAAAACCGGAGATAAACAGAAATCAAATACGGGACAGGAATCATGAATTTGTACTACAAAGTAACAGAAACAAAAGTAAATACTTATGGTAATAAAGAAACAGAATCCGTACTACTAAGTAACGGAACGAAAGTGAATATTATGATAACAAGAAAACAGATATATAATCATATCATAACATAAGAACATGTGATAATGAGTTCAATTCAGTAAATCTTAATCACAGGTAAAATAATACTAAATTCAAAGTGGCTTGACAAAAATAATAATGAATCATGATATCAATAGATGTACGACCAACTGAAACGGATAGAAATATCAAAGACGTTCAGGAATTTCAACGGACGGTGGAAATCAAGGGTTTCCTTAATCAAATCGAATACCACAACAATAACGAGTGAGGTAAGAATCCGTACCTTATACACGAGTGACAATATCCATAAACAAGGTCTAGACTCGGTTAACGCCGCAAGAACCTGGTATCCTTAAACAATTCTGAGCTTGATAAAGAAAAGGATGATCACCAACAAAGCAAATCCTAACTCTCACACGGTTTACGTACTCAATTCCACTCGATCTCACCGAGTTCTTGTTGTTGGCTATCCGTTGACCTCGATTGACCATGCTTTGACCGGGGTTTAACCTAATCCAATACGCACCAAGATTACATGCAACACTACAACATTGATATCTCATAACCAAACGAAACTATAACCACAATATACGTTACCATATACTTCGGTTTTTGCCTTGAATCTAACATGCATCCACAAGAGTACCCTTAGATCACCACCACTAGCCTTTACCAACATCATCACCTTCGGTTTACACCTCCATTACCAAAACAACAACAACCACAGCCACAATCGCAGCCAACAACCATCAACACCTACTGCCACATCCGTCCTCTGACCTCAACTACAGCCAACAACAACCATCGCCACCATCACGGACCATCACCAGTGCAGCATCACCTGCAGCCACCCGAACATCACCATCACCACGGCCATCAACAGCCCCAAATCATAACCACAGCAACATGCATACATTTCCACGGTCATCAACAGCCCCAAAACCACAACTATGAACCTCGCCCTGCCTTTCCCCTGAACCCGACATCACCATCGCTGCTGCCTATCATTCACAACCATAAATCACAGCTAACAATTACAGATTACCTCACCATCCGTGGCTCCGATCTGTACAGATCTGCACATGAAACCCAAATCGAGAGAGAAGGCAGCGGGGGCGGGTCTAGGCCCCCACGGCACTCCCTTCTAGTCACTGCCTCGACCGTTGCCGCCGGTGGTGCGGGAATACCACGACAACACCACCATTCGCCACTGCGGGGGTTCACCGGAGGGGTCCTTCGCGACCACATAAACTCCCCACTGTTCTTCTTTAGCCAAAACCACCACCTCCATCGCGTTCGTCATGGTCAGGCTTCGATTTGATGTTTGGTGCGCGTGAGAGCACAGCCACACGCTGCCGTGCACGGTGGTCGGCCGCCGGTCGCCGGTGGATCTCCGCCGGGTTCCGCCTCCCGGCTCCCCTTCTCGGATCTGCTCTCCTCTCTCACACACTCTAAGTGTGTGTTTGTATGTGTGTGAAATGAGTGAAAATGGGGATTGTAGGTTTATATACTAGGGTTAAAGAAATGGGTTCGTAAAAGAGTCGGTTCGTCACGCGTTCGAATCAACTTTCACGTATCGTTATGAACTTCACTACCCGTTAGATTCGATTATTCAAAATGTTATAAGTATTCCGAGATTATAAATTTTATCGTATTCGTACGTGCCGAAACATTAAACGAGTTGTAAGTTATCGCGTATTTAACACGTTAAACGGTTTTACGCGTTTTTCCTCGAATGAACGCTTTTATTATTATATTTTATTTTATTATTATTATTTTTTTTTTATGGGTATTATAATTCTACCCCCCTTAAAACAATTTCGTCCACGAAATTGCTAGGTACAGATCGAACAAGATATGACATAACGTACGCGGAGTACTGTGATGTTCAAGAAACTGATAACTGATAACTTCATAACTGATAACAGGAACATATATATAAGATAAAAATCCAAGAGGTAAACAGATACGGATATTGAGAACGGATTTCATCTTCTACCTCCCATGTAGCTTCGCGTTCGGAATGATTTTTCCATAATACTTTAACAAAAGGAATAGTTTTCCTATGCATAATGCGTTCTTGTCGGTCAAGGATAGCTTCTGGTTCTTCTTCGAATGATAAGTCTTCACGAATCAAATGAAGTGGATAGTTAACACGTGAAGAGGATGATAATGGTACCCCCTTAAAAGAGATACATGAAAAACGTTATGCATATATGACCGCTGAGTTGGTAATGCTAAACGATACGAGACCTCACCAACTCTTTCTAGGATTTCAAATGGTCCGATAAATCGTGGACTAAATTTCCCTTTAAGACCAAAACGTATATTCTCAAAAGTCTGTATGTACTTTCACTTTGATTTATATGACCTTTATTTCTATAATTTAACTATTCTTACTTTCTAGTTATAGCCAATTCCTAATTCTGATTATTTCTAACTTGTCTTGGGGTCCTAGGGCACACTTATAGTAATGGTCGGAACTCCTACCTTCTTAATATCCCCGTTTAACACATGTTAGCTTAATCGTATCAATCAACATAGCTAGGTTCACAACATTGGCATTAAAACAAATCATCTAAACCATCAGAGAGGCTTATTCTACTACTTACTAGATTTTTTTTTTTTTTTTTTCCAGTGTCCTTCTTAATTCTATTTGGTCTAATGTCATAAGGTATGACATCAGTTTTATCAATTCATGGCGTTTGTCAGTATAAGGAGCACGACTTAAACCTACCATTGCATGATTTTAGAATTCTAACTTTTGCATTTCATTCCTTAAGTAATAGTCCTCAATCACCAAGGCTTTGAACTCATCTCAAACCCTTAATAATCCTATATATAAGCATCACTGGTATACTAAGAATGTGCTTAAATCGGTTACACGACACCCTAATTTTTCTTAGCATTATCCCAGAGAATAACGTAATGTATGTATAGAGAGTATTATCACCCTTCTATATTTCCTGTAGTCCACTTTCATTCTAAGCATTCAATCAGCCCCTCAGTTACTGAAATGCTAAGTGGAAGAACATCTCTTAAAAGATAAAATTAGTATTATGATTGGAAATACCATGAAAGCTCTAAATAGGACAGGACTTAAGTAACAGTAGGTAAATTACAAACACCTAAGTACAATATGTCTAATGATAGCTGCCTATCCTTCATACTTTCAGGATTTCAGGTATAGTCATGTCAGGGCAAGTACTAGGGAAGCAAGTCTCTCTTTAAATTAGGACAAGTGTAGCTTAGATTACCAAATGGAGCACGTCAAGGTAACTTGATTCATATGCCTTAAAGGCTTGTATATTGACCACAGTAACTTCACGTGCTATAATAGTAGCAATCTTACGACCAGAGTTTCTAGACCGTGAACGGATTTGACGAGAAGTCATTCTGAAAGATCATTAAGAATTTTCATGGAAATATGTTCTATGAGAACCGAGGCTTTCTTGCTCAACGTGTAGGAATGATGACTTATACGGACTACAATGTTACCACCCGACCAGATTCACCGGACTTAGCATGCACGACAAATTACAATTACGTGTGCACCCGTACTGGTAAGTTGTTTTGCATGATCACCCCGGTTCCTCCTATTGGGTTAACATATCTTGTCAAGTATAGTGATCATTAGTGATAGAAGTACCAAATATGTATATATTATATCGGAAAACGAAATCAAGGAAAAGAATTATTCAACACGACAATGAGATGTTCCGAGTGTATTTGTTTGATTCGTGAATCAAAGCGAGTACGTTGACTAATCAAAGTATTGAGTCAATCACAACTTTGTTGAAGACATGCGTACCTATAAGCAGATACTCATTCCGAGAGTTCCCAAGTAAGGTAAACAGGTCCATCGGTTGATTTGGATTTATACGAATACCTTGCCTAGACAGAACACCTCGAGATAGGCATCACACTCTTCCAGCATTACATGTTTCAAGTTGTAAGACACAGACTTTGGCTAATTTGAAAACCACAAATAACGGTTCAAAGTTCATTTTGAAAACCACTAGGCACGATGATAAGTGTAGATCCACATGTCGTCGATAATTACAATGACGAACTTATCGAGAAACTTGCGAAAGACTCGGTTCATTAGGTCCATGAATACGGCCGGGGCATTAGTTAACCTGAATGGCATAACCAGGAACTCATAGTGACCATACCAAGTACGGAAAGCAGATTTAGGGACATCAGAATCTTTGATCTTTAGTTGATGGTAACCAGACCTCAATTCGATTTCCGAGGCTGAGTCCCTTGATAAACGAGTTCAGGGTATTGAGGATTCCCAAATAAAACACGACGAGTCTGGCATTCAATAGTAACGTGATGTCGAGTTAACCAGTCCATACCACGTATGACATCAAAGTCACTCATTTGCATATGAAACAAATCAGCTTTACGAATAATAGTCTCGATTCTGATCGGACAATCTCTATAGACATGCAAGATGATAGTTGAATCTCCTAATGGAGTAGTAATAGTCAAAGCGTGCTCTAAAGCAGTCGGTGTAGTCATTAAGTACTTAGCAAACCAAAGAGATACGACAGAATACGTAGCGCCCATATCAAATAAGACATAAATATCCCGCTTCCCCATGCAAAAGGGTACCGGAGATCATACCTAGGGCATTTACTATCAGTATCGGATAAGACATATATATGTATATAATACGTCCTCAACACCAAGTACCTCAAACAATTTCTCAATATGATTGGTCCATTTTTTTTTTTTTTTTTTTGCACCTCGACCGGATCACTAGAAGTACTGAAAGACTTAAGACTTTGCTTCTGAAAACGTTCCAACCAGACATGAATACCATCACGGGGTGGTGGTGTATTATCACCGGAAGGTGCTCCTGTGTTGTTCCTGCCAGAAGGTGGCTCTGAGTTATTTCCACCGGGTGGAGATCCTGTGTTGTTTCCTTCCGAATTCGCCTGTTGCATCCGCTGGATGACTGTTTGAGCAGTCTGAGTCATCAGATTAGGGAGCATCCCCGAAATAACAGTGTCGACAACATTAGCGACCAGTGCTTCTAAGTTTGCATTAGACGAGGGGCCATTCGAGTTATTGCGGTTGTTCACACGTCTCTTAGGAGCCATCGGAAATGAAGATATACGTGTGAACACTAGAATTTAGATTGGGAACAAAAATTAGCTCCTAACCCAACGTCTACCCATTACCTCACAAGTTTATTTTAATGTTTAAGTTTTCTACAGGAAAGAGCCTTTGCTCTGATACCACAACTGTAACACCCCGACCGGATAGGGCTGACGTGTCACTAATACGGATATCAAATCAAACGCATTCCCATTATTAAAACGATTACAAGTTCAAATCCAAAACCTAATTAAGATGTTCAATACATCAATTAAAGTAACAGATAATCTTGGTCTTCAATTCACTCTTCACTGGTTTCCCGGATTACCCTGCTGACCTGACGTGCATGAAAACAAAAGCACGCCTGAGCATAACGCTCAGTGAACGGAACAGCGAATAACAAAAATAAACAGATATGTTGATAATCAAAGAATCGACGGATATCAAAAATAAACAGACATGGTAATAATCAAGGAACCGACAGATATCAAAAATAAACAGACATGACGATAATTAGAGAATTGACAGATATCAAAAATAAACAGACATGATGATAATCAGAGAATTGACAGATATCAAAAATAAACAGACATGATGATAATCAGAGGATTGGCAGATATCAAAAATACAGACATAAGACATATATCAGATATAACATACCCCGAGCTAACAATCATATCATATAATAACTGAACAGGGGGAACACGGGTAGCGAGCCCGTGAACCAATGTGAAATGGAGTATGGGCAGACATACAGACCATTCACCAGAGTCCTGAATGGAATGGTGTGTAACCATCCATCAGGAAATAACAGAACTAGCCTAGGATCGATCCATACGCCTCTGAGGAAATAATAATACAACCAGACATAATTTCAGAGTCCTCTTTAGAGACGCCGTGATCTCAGCTCACCGCCACGGTTGGTGCCACGTTATCGATGCCGCAATAACGCGTCTTGGTCACCCCCAAGATAGGGAGAGCTCGGGTAACAAATTCAGAATATATATATATATAGTAGTCAAGCTACTTATAACAGAAACAAAGGCAAATTATCTGTGTATGACAGGAATCAAAACCGGAGATAAACAGAAATCAAATACGGGACAGGAATCATGAATTTGTACTACAAAGTAACAGAAACAAAAGTAAATACTTATGGTAATAAAGAAACAGAATCCGTACTACTAAGTAACGGAACGAAAGTGAATATTATGATAACAAGAAAACAGATATATAATCATATCATAACATAAGAACATGTGATAATGAGTTCAATTCAGTAAATCTTAATCACAGGTAAAATAATACTAAATTCAAAGTGGCTTGACAAAAATAATAATGAATCATGATATCAATAGATGTACGACCAACTGAAACGGATAGAAATATCAAAGACGTTCAGGAATTTCAACGGACGGTGGAAATCAAGGGTTTCCTTAATCAAATCGAATACCACAACAATAACGAGTGAGGTAAGAATCCGTACCTTATACACGAGTGACAATATCCATAAACAAGGTCTAGACTCGGTTAACGCCGCAAGAACCTGGTATCCTTAAACAATTCTGAGCTTGATAAAGAAAAGGATGATCACCAACAAAGCAAATCCTAACTCTCACACGGTTTACGTACTCAATTCCACTCGATCTCACCGAGTTCTTGTTGTTGGCTATCCGTTGACCTCGATTGACCATGCTTTGACCGGGGTTTAACCTAATCCAATACGCACCAAGATTACATGCAACACTACAACATTGATATCTCATAACCAAACGAAACTATAACCACAATATACGTTACCATATACTTCGGTTTTTGCCTTGAATCTAACATGCATCCACAAGAGTACCCTTAGATCACCACCACTAGCCTTTACCAACATCATCACCTTCGGTTTACACCTCCATTACCAAAACAACAACAACCACAGCCACAATCGCAGCCAACAACCATCAACACCTACTGCCACATCCGTCCTCTGACCTCAACTACAGCCAACAACAACCATCGCCACCATCACGGACCATCACCAGTGCAGCATCACCTGCAGCCACCCGAACATCACCATCACCACGGCCATCAACAGCCCCAAATCATAACCACAGCAACATGCATACATTTCCACGGTCATCAACAGCCCCAAAACCACAACTATGAACCTCGCCCTGCCTTTCCCCTGAACCCGACATCACCATCGCTGCTGCCTATCATTCACAACCATAAATCACAGCTAACAATTACAGATTACCTCACCATCCGTGGCTCCGATCTGTACAGATCTACACATGAAACCCAAATCGAGAGAGAAGGCAGCGGGGGCGGGTCTAGGCCCCACGGCACTCCCTTCTAGTCACTGCCTCGACCGTTGCCGCCGGTGGTGCGGGAATACCACGACAACACCACCATTCGCCACTGCGGGGGTTCACCGGAGGGGTCCTTCGCGACCACATAAACTCCCCACTGTTCTTCTTTAGCCAAAACCACCACCTCCATCGCGTTCGTCATGGTCAGGGCTTCGATTTGATGTTTGGTGCGCGTGAGAGCACAGCCACACGCTGCCGTGCACGGTGGTCGGCCGCCGGTCGCCGGTGGATCTCCGCCGGTTCCGCCTCCCGGCTCCCCTTCTCGGATCTGCTCTCCTCTCTCACACACTCTAAGTGTGTGTTTGTATGTGTGTGAAATGAGTGAAAATGGGGGATTGTAGGTTTATATACTAGGGTTAAAAAATGGGTTCGTAAAAGAGTCGGTTCGTCACGCGTTCGAATCAACTTTCACGTATCGTTATGAACTTCACTACCCGTTAGATTCGATTATTCAAAATGTTATAAGTATTCCGAGATTATAAATTTTATCGTATTTCGTACGTGCCGAAACATTAACGAGTTGTAAGTTATCGCGTATTTAACACGTTAAACGGTTTTACGCGTTTTTCCTCGAATGAACGCTTTTATTATTATATTTTATTTTTATTATTATTATTTTTTTTTTTATGGGTATTATATTCTTGTGGGAGGTAGTGACGATAGAAACAAGATACATTGGGTTGATTGGGAGGAAGTCACGAAACCAAAATTTGAAGGAGGTTTGGGGATCAACAAACTTGAGGATTGTAATAACGCTTTGATTCTCAAATGGCTTTGGCGGTATCGCATTGAGTCGGACGCTTTATGGAAAAGGTTATCGACGCTATTCACTTGTCTCCTAGAACTTGGGAACCTATTCCTCATAAGAAGTCTATTCCGAGTGTTTGGAGTAAGATTGTTACTTTGGGCACTCGATTGAAGCGTCAAGGAAAAAGTTTCATAAGTTTTTCGAGGCAAAGTGGGTAATGGCAAAAAGATTCGTTTCTGGATTGATCCTTGGATAGAAGACTGCAGCCTCAAGGATCTATATCCCGATTTGTTTCGGTTGGAACAAGAAAAATTTTGTATGGTGGATGATAGGTTCGAGCGCATAGACCAAAGACAAGTGGTTAAATGGTGCTGGAGGTCGTATCCGAAATCGGTAGCAGAGGTCCATCAATTGTTTCTTCTTCACAGAAGCTTGGCCGATGTGAAGTTAATAGACAGGCCAGACGAGTGGACATGGTCGTTCGGCTCCAATATTGTTGTTTCTGTCAAAGATAATAGGGCATGGCTGAAAGATGACAGCAATATTGGTAATCGGCCCGGGTTTAGACGGTGTAATTGGATCCCAAACAAATGTAATATCTTTATGTGGCGGGCTCTTAGAGATCGTATTCCGACAACTAAAGCTCTCCTTAGAAGAAACGTTAATGTGGGAGAGGATATTTGCAGACTATGTGGCGATAGTGAAGAAACAGTGGGTCATTTATTTCAGCGTGTGCGAGCTCTATGGGTGTTTGGGCTGGGATTTCAGCCTGGTGCAAATTCCCTACTATGTATGTATTTTCGATCAGTGATGTTCTTCACATGGTCGATTATTTACAGCTTTCAGGCTTGAAGAAAGAATTGATCTACGGGATTCTTATAGTGTCTTGTTGGAGGATCTGGAAGGCGAGAAATGAAAAGACGTTTTCAAACATAGCCCCGGACGTGGTCAAGATAGTGGCGGACGTGAAAGCTTTGGGTTTTCTTTGGTATAAAAGTAGATATAAAAGAGACACGGTAGATTGGAAGTGTTGGTGTCATTTTTTTTTGTTGTAATCTGATTCGCTTTCTTTTTGGCTTATCTCTATCTTGGAGACAATGCCGTTTTTGTGATGTTAATGAAATTTGTCTATAAAAAAAAAAGAGAAACCGTTAACTTTGACCAAAAGTAGTGGTCAAATCATTGTCTACATAACCGAAAAGCCAGAAAGAAAGGACAAAAGGTGAAAGAAATCAAATTGTATATTGCACATAAATTGCGTATCAAAACTGTTTATTGGATCCAAAACTTTCTAAAACAACTCGCAAGGTAGAGGGCTCTTAAACTATCTTCATTAATCATGTCGGTTATGACTAGCTGGATCAGATTTTAAAGTTATTTAAGTTTTACTTCTAAAATCCCATTAGATTAATTTATTTAGTAGTTTGGGTTAGTGTTGCACAAACCGTTTTTTTTCCTGAACCGGTTCGGGTTCGAACCGGACCGGTTTCAGGTCAATGTTTCTGGGACCGGTTTTGATCAAGAACCGGGTCAGGTCCAGAACCGGTTTTGGCTAGTAAAACCCAACCCAGTTGGAACCGGTCCGGCTCGGTTCCTAACCGGTTCGGGTCCAAAAGCCGGTTACAAAAAACGGTATTTTTTATTTTTTAATTCATATAATATATATAAATTATACAAAAGATACATACCGGTTTTTTTTGGCCGGTTCGTAAACCAGTTTTGGTAAAAACCGGTTCCAAACCGGTTTGCAATGTTTTCAGAACCGGATCGGACGTCGAACCGGACGCCTTACTGGTTTGGTGGTCGGACCGGTCGGACCGGATGGACCGGATTTAACTATATTTTAATTATATTTATATGTGTAATTAAATATAAGTAATTTATATATGATTTATACATATATTTTATAGTTATATATAAAACTTAACTATATTTGTATATCCAAAGTACTAATTTATGGTTTAACACCCCGTTTTTACCTACTAAAATCAAAAAAAAAAAAAATTGGAAAACCAGTCGGAACCGGCCCGGTTCGCCGGTCCAACCGCCGACTCGGTTTGAACCGGCCGGTTCAACTCAACCAAAACGAACTAACCCTGACCGGACCGGACCGGACCAGGCCCCGATTCGCGGTCGGACCGGCCGGTCCGATCCGGTCTCAACAACACTGCCCGGTTTGGACTAGAAATATACAAACCGGTTCACACCCGCCGGTTTTTTTCTGGGTTTGAACCGTTTAGCCTACCACCGGGTTGAAACCGGTTCGGTTCCGGTTCGGGTCGGGGAACCGGTTTGTATGTGCACCTCTAGTTTGGGTTTTTTTATATTTTTTAATTGAAGGAATCATATTTTGTTCATACTGTATCAGCAGAATAGACCGGTAAAACAACTGGTTTAATAGACGTAAAACATCAAGCATAACCCTAGCCTCCTAGGTGAAGTTTTGAGAAATCTAACCGGCCCAGTAAAATCTCGGACCTTTTTCTTTTAACATGGGTAGATGGTGTAAGGCTGTAAGCAACATGGAGGCCCAACCTTAGCCATAGAAGAGGGCCCAACAGAGAGACTTGTTATTATTGACTACATTATAAGAAAACAAATCACATTATGACATTTATCTTAACAGTTCACCTTTTGTGTTTATATGAATGGTATGTCAATCATCAATCTTCTTTTTTTTCTTTTACATGAGAGATTCTTGGATTTAAGTGAACCAAGGCTTGTGTTCTTGCCACTCAACCCCTAAAAGACAATTTAGCACAAAAAGGGACATAAAGATTAGACCTTGTTACATACTCTTTTCACCACTAATACTCTTGTCTAATATTTGTTGGATACTCATTGCTTGTTTTTTCATGGTGTAAGATTGTGTGGTTAGCATCACATAGGTTGACAATCCCCAATTTTTGACGACCACTCGTTTATGATCCCGCCGTTGTGGTGGGTTTTTGTGTTTAAGTTAGAAGAAAAATGCAATTTGCATCGGTTTTGGTCATTTCCATAGCTAAAGTGTCTCTTTTCTCAATTTCGGCTTTTTCCATGTCCTTAGCAAATAAAGTTTCTCACTTTCTCATATATCGAAAGTTTGAGACCACTTTATTGGTTGCAAGCATGGTTATGATTTTATTTATACCAGTTTTATGAAAAAAACACGATGAGTAATAACAATTCTAGTCACACAACTTATGGGCTCCGCGGACCAGGATTGTATGTTGTCATGGTGCTTTTCTTATCAATCTAATACATATGATGTTAAATGTTTGTCTAGATAACATATGAAGATATGTTGATGTTAGTGTCTGAGATTAATAATGTGAATGACATGTGATAGACAAATGACCAACATATTAGTTGCAACTAAATGTGTTTCTCTTGGCATGATGCCCTTTTATGCAATAATAATTTGAGATAAAGCTTATAATTGTTGGATAGTTTAAACAACTAAACCTAGGGATAGTGGTTGAGTTGTTATGTCATATGATTAACAATCTAAACTTGAGTTTGATCATAGCAGCCCCTTTTGTATCTTTCCTCCCCTTTTTTTCTCTATTTTATTATTCTTTTCTATTATACATTTTTCAGAAAACTATGTGATAAGAAGTCAGAACAACAAATAATCATGCCTCTCACTTGAGTTGTTACTTGTTACCCTATATTCGAGTTTTGATAATGGAAAACATTAAATTAAAGGAATAATTCATCTACTAACCATGTTTTAATGTTTCATAAGTCACTCACATCTTTATAACTACAGAAAGCACTTAATTATTTTGTGTCGTTCACCGTTATCACAAAAGGCTATAGCTCTTTAACATTAAACAACCTAAATAGAACATATGTAAGTTTAATTATTATTTAGTGATTGATGATGTTATTGAGACAATATTGAAGCTTAATAGATATTATTTTATTTTTTCCATGTTTCATCTATTATTTTAAAACAAACTGAATTTTAACAATTCAAATTGTTACCTATAATCAATAATAATTCATAATAACAATATTTAACATGTAACATTTCTAGTTTTCACTTTTCTTATTACATATACTCACTCGATTTATATATGTTTCAATAACATAATTATTACATATACTCACTCGATTTATATATGTTTCTACTCAATTTCAAACGTATGTTTTTACCATTTTGTTTATAAACATTATTTTGACTAAAATCAAATGAAAATCAAGCGTGTATATTTTTTATATTATCAAAATTGTTACGGTAAAAATTGAAAATTAAAAATGTTACCAATTAAATTAACAGTATAGATTATTATTAACAAACAAATAATAAATTTAAATTATTAAAATCCAAAATTCTTTATTTTAATACAACTTAACCCAACAAGTGAATTTAGCTGCATTTATTTTCTAATACATGATATGTATATCCCTAAAACGTTTCAAAATGCATGCAAGTTTCGAATATGAGTTTATAAAAAGCTAACTATCGAAGAGTAAATACATCGTTAAATGAATAAAAAGTAAAAAAAACAGTATCTCGTAAAGTCATTAAACACCAAATAAAAACCTAACATAGTCAACCATGTTTGTTTGACGACGAAGTAGAAAAACCATAACATAAAACATCCCGCTTACCCGATTAAAGATTCAAAATCTAGATAACCTATAATTACTCTCATGAGCATTGCAGAAATGCTAGGAATCTAAGCCTTTGCAGCAGTCTTTTCCTTTGCCTTTTGGATCTTCAACACCTTTTTCACAATCTTTTGTTCTTCAACCAAAAAGGCCCTAATGATCCTTTATATACATCAAACAATAATAAACTCCGTAACTACCAAACTCAAATAAAATGGAAAAAAAAAGACATAAAAACAAACAAATACCTTTCCCTTATGGCACCTGCAGAAAGTACCCCACCATAAGCGCGGTTAACAGTTCTTCTGTTCCTTGATAATCTTGACCTCATGTATTCAGCAGGTCTCAAATGAGGAATCTGCAAAAATGAGAGACATTCTTATTAATAACGTTTAATCACACAGACAAAAACAAGTTCATATTCAGAAAACCATATTTTTCTTTCTATGTAAAGATATTAGACAAATAACATAACAAAAAAATGCAAAGTTAGCATGTTATAGAAACAACAGCTTTAACAAAATGCATTGATTATTAGATAACTTTTCAAACATACAAATGAATATGCACATACAATCATGAAAGAAATGCTCATCATTTCCATTTCAGTAGTAGTAGTAGTTAATTACTGTAATAATACCAACTCGGACTAATGATAACATAAAGATACAAGTGAAAAATGAAATATGGTTGCCAAACTTATCAGGGTTCATTAAGTGGACTGATCCATTTTATAAATTCGAAAAAGAACTTTAAACATTGTTATTTAAAAAGAAAAAATCTTTTTTTTAATACCTTTACATGATTTCATAGCTATGTACACCTAAGGGTTGTTTGGTAATTTCTAAATGATTAAGTGTTGAATCAATAAGAGGTTTAAACCATTAAGTGCTGAACCATTAAGAGGTTTGAACCATTAAGAGCTAGTATATCACTTAACTATTTAAAGGCAAATGTCTAATCAATTCAGATAAGAGATCTTAACCATTCAGCATTATACCTCTTAATCAATCATCATTAGTATAATGCTTAACCATTCAAGACAAATGTCTAAACCATTCAGACACAAAAGTCTGAACCATTAAGTGCTGAATCATTCAGACATCTGAACTATTAAGAGACTGGTTCAGATGCTGCCAACAACCCCTAAATATATCTAGCATTTGTGCTAAAGTTGTACTACAAACGGTTCAAGGACTGCCAGCTTAATGATGAAACTGCACCATGATAAAAACATGATTTTAGATCTATAAATCATGAGTGTTTAAACTTCTGGAACCTATTCAGTTGTAATAATTCATGAAGCTACAAGGTACATACATAATACATCCACTTATACAAAAAATATTCCTTCCTTAGTAGAGTAAAACAATCATAATAATAATAGTTTAAAGTCCATTCTTTAACCTTTTCTTATTCAAGTTCTCCTAAAGGCTAAAAATATATTAGATTAACTTCAACTGTTCAACATAAAATTGAAATAACTAAACGTGAAAATGAGAATGAAGTTCCCTATATGACAAATAGAACTAAACACATGAACTAACCAGTAACAACTCAAATCACTTGTACACAACATGCTTACAAACCATAGGCCTCTAATCTTAAGTCTAAGCAAGATAAATGATATATAATTGCAATTATTATGCAAATATGCAAATCTAATGACATCAATATAAAAATTAACAACCATACCCCTTGAATTCTCTTCCCTGTAACAGGACATTTAGGTCCACTAGCCCTCTTCTTGGTAGTCTGATACACTAGCTTACCACCTATCAGAAACACCAAAAAAAACAGATAAAATCGTTTAAACACATATTTCAATCAGATCCAAAACAAAAAACTACTGATTTCTAAAATCATAAATCACATAAAGAACTAAATAAACATCGAATGCGGATAATATGCTATAAAATTAGCCATAAAACTGTAAAATTACAATAAAATGACGGAGATAAACATCATAAAATTTACTCAAATCCAAAATCACAGATCCCGGATGATAAAATCGAACGAAATAATAATCGATTGCTAAAATTCCGCACATAAATTACCCAAAAAACTGTGAATTTGCAATGATGAAGAAGATAAACACCAAACACGCACATGTAAAAGCATTTAAACACAGCATTTCAATCAGATCCCTGATAACAAACTACTCAAATCCAAAATCACAGAACCCAGATCATAAAACCCAACAGAAAAAATCGTTAATTGCTAAAAGTACGCACACAATTCAAGAAAAAAAAGGGTAAAATTAGAAAGAATGATGAAGATTACCAGGGGTTTTGACAACCCTATGTTGGTTTGATTTTGTGGCATAACTGTGTCGCCTCCGGTACGTAAGCCGTTGAACCATTCTCCGGCGGGTGGTTGTCTACTGCTTCACGGTGGTTCTGAGTGGAGGCTGGAGGATGAAGAATAGGATGCATATGAAGGTGCCCTAGGGTTTATGATATTTGGGCCTCAATGATAATAATAATAATAATAATTGGGCCTCAATGATAATAATAATAATTGGGCCGAGTGTCTGTTCCGACCGTAACTATTTTTTTATTTTTGTTAATAACCAACTTTGTCGTAAATAAGAGTGGGTTTAAGCCTCAATCTGAGAAAAATACTTAGAGTTGAGCTGATAAGTTTTTTCAATAATGAATTTTCT
Source organism: Flaveria linearis (assembly GCA_024085815.1). Classification (NCBI taxonomy): domain Eukaryota; kingdom Viridiplantae; phylum Streptophyta; class Magnoliopsida; order Asterales; family Asteraceae; genus Flaveria; species Flaveria linearis. The sequence continues at coordinate 2,387,670 of CM044008.1, forward strand.
TCTGAGGAGGTTGGGGTGTGGTCCCGACTGGGAAACGGATAGATGATCCCGATTAAAATAACATCTATCCACCGAAGCAGGGCCGTACATTTGTCGTTAAAAAAAATTAAATTACTGACGAGTTCACTACTCGAGTACGCAACCCGAAAGCAACATCAGGAGAAACTTACATTAAGTAAGAGAAAACCCTTTGTCCGACCTAAACTCTATTTTTGTAACATGTGATACTTAAACTCAATACCGATCTTTATTTTAATAAAGTTTTGGGCGGCTCTACTCAACAATTTAGTTAAAGATAACTGGTTGTAACTATTTTTCATGGAACAAGCAACTATAAATTAATACATTCTATATATATATATATATATATATATATATATATATATATATATATATAATATATATATATATATATATATATATATATATATATATATATATATATATATATATATATATATATATATATATATATATTGGTGGTCGTTTCATTAATAAAAAAGAGCCATGATGGTAAGAGCACGATAATTAAACATGTGTGTTTTTCTTATATTATACTAGCAACTCATGCTCGGGATCCGAGCGTATGTTGTCTCCCGAGCGAATCAGGTAACTATTGATAATGTTAGTTTTTCATGAAAGATAAAAAGTCAATAGAAACTTTTTAATATTTAAATTACTTGACATATATAAAAATAACGAAAAGTTCGTTCAACTTACTTTTTGAGTAAATTATGCTTTTCGTCCCTGTGGTTTGGTGGTTATAACGCTTTTCATCCAATAGTTTAAAAACGTCCGATTCAACCCCTGTGGTTTAAAATATGTTACAATCAAGTCCAAACCGTTAACTCCATCCAATTTCTCCGTTAATTTTTTGAAAAAGACGAAAATACCCTTGAACTCCACCCCACTATACCTTAACCCAATTTCTTTTCCTTTGACCACATCCGAACCACCTTCACAGGCCACTCACCAGCAACCTCCACCACCACCACCCGCCGGCTACCACCACCTATCTCCCACTCTCCGGTGCAAAAAATTCGATGAGAATCGCGATTCCACCGCCACCGGAACCCCACACCACCACCATCTCCGACGACCCACATATAAACCTCCGCACACCTCTGACCACCACCACCATGGATCACCCACCAAAACCCTACTGGCGATTCAGCAAACAAGAGTTCTTCCTCGAGCCGTCGTTCCAATCCCTCACAGCTTACAAATCAGCCCTCTCCCACACCCTCCTCCGCCTCCAAGACCGCTGCTTCCGCCGCTCATACGACGCCACTGAGCTCATCAAACTGAAAAAACAAAGCGAAAACGAGATGCAGAAGTGCCTCACGTGGGTCGACCTCATCTGGCTCGGCTTCGGCTCCGTCGTCGGCTCCGGCATCTTCACCGTCACCGGACTTGAAGCTCGTAACGACGCCGGACCCGCCATCGTGCTATCCTACGCCTTATCCGGCTTATCAGCTCTTTTCTCCGTTTTCTGCTACACCGAATTCGCCGTTGAAGTTCCCATCGCGGTGGCTCGTTTTCGTTTCTCCGAATCGAATTAGGGGATTTCATAGCCTTTATTGCTGCTGGTGAGCAATAATCTTCAAATGCATCAATTGCATCGAATTGCCCTTTGATTTCATGTGTAAAGTTTGTTGCTTTGATGTTTGTTCTTCAGGTAACATTCTGCTTGAGGCTGTTGCTGGTGCAGCTGGTTTAGCGCGATCTGTGACAACCCGAAAATTTTCGTGAATTGATATAAGATTTTTATGTGAATTTATGATTTATTTTTATATTTTTATTATTATTTAATAATAACATTAATAATAATAAAAATAATGATAATAATAATAATAATAATAATGATATTATTATTACAAATAATGATAATAATAATAATTATAATAATATGATATTATTATCAAAATAATGATAATAATAATAATAATAATAATATTAAAAATAATAATGTAATAATAATAATAATGATAATAATGAAAATAATATTAATACTAATAATTTATATTGATTTAATAAGTCCAGGGGTCAATTTGTAATTTTTTTAAAAAAAAACATGTTTTATAAATTTTAAAACATGAATTGGAAACATTGGAAAACCTCAGGGACTATTCTGTAATTATTCCAAACTCAACCCGCCGTCGACTTCCCTCCGGCCAACCTCTCGGCAAACATTCCGGCCAAATCAAGAACGCCAAAATAACGCGGTTTTAACCCGAACAAAACACCCCAACAGCTTCACCTACTAGATTCGAACCTAACCCACTCGTTAATTTAAAAATTCGAACAGGTGGGGAGATCTAACCACCCCGATCACTGTCGGCCATCTTTACAACCTCGAATCGCACTAAGAACACAACCATAATGAATTAACTACTTGTACACGAAGTTATAAGTATTAGCAATCGAACTATGCTCCCAATTGCAACCTAAAACACACAGAAACCTCGATTTGATCTCTGTTTTCCCCGCGGACCTGCAACTGATCGAACACCCATATTCGAGTTACAAACCTTGAAATTTCCAAAGGGCTTTTGATCATTAGGGTCATTGGAGACTTCATGTGAAGTTAATTTCATTATCATCAACGTTTGATCCTCGTTTGAATTCCACATTGGGCCGACCTGTTCTTCGATTGTTCTTGATAATCTGAATAACGAAACAGGTAATTGAATACATCAACAAACTCGTTTCTATGTCGGAATTAAAAGCCCTATGCTTAATTTCATTATCATAATCGATTGGTGGATCAATTTGATCCACGACCGATCTAGGGTTTATGATTTGGGGAAAGGGATTTAATCTGTATAAAGGGATTTGGAAAGGATTTCCATCGCGGCTTTGTGCCCTTGGTTCACTGGTTACGGTGTGGGAGTGTGGAGGTGTGGTCGTGGGTTCAAACCCGGCCACCAACCTATTATTTTTAAAAGCCTTTTTGGCCATTTAAAAAAAAAATAACTAAAAATTATAAAAATAATTTTTATAAACTTTGTTCATTTTAGAAGTTATATAATTATTTCTGGAAAATTATTTCTTTAAAAACCTTATTTATTTATTTATTTAATTATTACAAATGTTATATAATATTATTTATAAACACATAAATAATGTTTATACATGATATAAATATGGATAACATAATTAATAATTACATAATTTATATTATTTATTGAACATAAATCTATTGTGTTATGACTATTAATTATTGAACATAATTTATAATTAGATAAATTATATTATGTTTTATCATGTAAATAAGTTATAATTTAATGACATGTTATCATTCATTATTTATACATAATCTATGTTCAGTTATAAAAACATTATCATATAAATATAATGTCTAGATAAATTGTGTCTATTTACAAAATCTTACAAAATTAAATATAAATTTACATGTTTAAAATAACGTCTATAATTTAATTAGAATATAATGATATATTAAAATCATTATTAAACTAATTAAATTTTATATAAATCTTTAGATATTAAAGAATTAACAAGGATAAATAAATGATTAATTATACGTTTATAACAAATCCCCGAGAACCAAACCTTAGATCAATTGAACGCCAGGTTCAAGATCTAACTTATTTAGGTTATGGATTTGTAAATATTTGCTTATGTGAATTATAATTCCTTAACAGGAATTTACTAGGTTGTCAACACCACACAAGGACTGAGGTGAGTTCATAACTATTCCCCTTTTTAATCATTTAAATATTTTGGGGCTGGAATACATGTTGTAATTGAAATTACAAATTATTTTGTGTATTATGTTAAATAATAATTTAATCACATTTATGATTACATATGGTTATTATGAAAATCCTTCTCTGTATACTGGACTATAAATAAGCAGGGATCTTTTGGATAGTACTATCGGGGAGTGACTTACCCCCACAAAGGTATGGACATGTGATCCATATCAGATGCACAAAGATCTTGTTGTCATCTGGGATGACTGTTTCTGTAGTGAGAAGGCAGATGTGCACTATATATAGTTTGCAATATAGTTCCACTTACAACCCATATGAGGATAAATGTAAAGGAGGATTTGCTCCCTCTGATTTGAAATTATTATGAAAATATAATATACACATGAAAAGGATATTAAACTATGGTACATGGGCAAATCCTATGTGTAGGATTTGTTGGGCTTGTACATAGTGGGTATGTGGGATAGCGAGTTCACCTTAATATAAAAGGGTTCCGACAGGCTATTCATATACCGGTGAGTAAAATAAACTCACACTTTTACAGTAAATCCTAATTGATGATAATTGATGATTTATCAGTATATTTTACTTACCTATGAACTCACCAACCCTATGTTGACACTTGATTTACATGTATTCTCAGGTATCTATTAGGAGCTTATGGACACGCACGTAGGATCATATAAGAGCTCAAGATACCTATTGATTATTATAGAATTATGATTAAGAAATGTTGTCAAGAAAACAATCTATCTTTTATTTCCGCTGCTCTGATTATTAATGAAATGTTTATCTAAAACTTATCATATAGATAACTGCATCTCATGTGTGACTACTGTGTTCGATCCTGTTTGTTCACCCCTCCGTGATAGATTCCAGACCCGGAATTTGAGGGTGTGACAGATTGGTATCAGAGCCACTGGTTATACTGAGTTAGGGATTGCATCTAGCCTATAGCCACACACAATAGTTGCACAAAGTAAATTGCCTTAGTTAGAGATAGAATAGGATTAAGAAGTTATATGCTTAAACTTAGATAGTTGTGTTCCTAAACATAACTTGACTCTTTGACTCTTTTCGAAAATTCCTAAACTTATTCTCAACGACATGTGGGATCTACACTTATCATCGTGCCTAAATCAATTTTTTTTTATTCTCGTCAAAGTCTGTGTCTTACAACTTGAAACATGTAATGCTGGAAGAGCGTGATGCCTGTATCTCGGGGTGTTCTGTCTAGGCAAGGTATTCGCATATATCCAAATCAACCGATGGACCTGTTTACCTTACCTGGGAACCCTTGGGATGAGTATCTGCTTATAGGTACGCATGTCTTCAACAAAGTTGTGATTGACTCAATACTTTGATTAGTCAATGTACTCGCTTTGATTTACGAATCAAACGATTACACCTGGAACATCTCATTGCTATTATGCCAAATTCTCGACTGTCGTTTTCATGTTGAATAACTCGTATTACCCAATTTCCATGAAAATTCTTAATGATCTTTCAGAATGGCTTCTTGTCAAATCCGTTCACGGCCTAGAAATTCTGGCTGTAAGATTTCTGCTATTGTAACACGTGAAGTTACTACAGTCCTATACAATTCCTTAACGCAAATAGGTCAAATTACCTTGATATGTTCCATTTGGTAATCTAAGCTACCTTGTCCTAACCTAAAGCGAGACTTGTTTCCTTAGTACTCGTGCCTTGCCGAATTTAATCGAAAAACCAGTTTTCTTAAATTCCCATCTGTCCTACAGTAATTGTCCATATTTTGAATATTTGATATAAAATGCATCTATTGAATATGTCAAAGTGTGAATTCTCATCAAACAATTTCATGATAGATGGACGCACCAGCGGGCAGAGGCAGAGGTAGAGGACGCGCCAGAAGAACTGACCAATAGGGATGACTCCTGAAGAAATACAAGCCTTGGTTAATCAAGGTGTTGCTGCAGCCCTAGCCACTCAGGCTGCTCAGAATGGTCATCACTATTCGTATAAAAAGTTCCTAGACTGCAAACCAGATATCTTCACTGGGGCAGAAGGGGCCATTGGGCTCATAAGGTGGTTCGAGAAATGTGAATCCATCTTCGCTATATCTGAATGTCCCGATGAGAGTAGGACCAAGTATGCATCCGGAGCCTTGAGTGGAGCTGCACTCTCGTTCTGGAAGACAGAAGTTTCAAGACTTACTCTCTCCCTAGCCAATGCTATGGATTGGGAGGAATTCAAACAGCTGATGATGGAAGAATTCTGCCCAAGAGAAGAAGTACAAAGGTTTGAAACCGAATGCTGGAACCACAAAATGGTGGGATCTGAAATTGAAAAGTATACCACCGAAAATCATGAGTACGCAACTTTGTGTCCTCATATGATGGAGCCTGCTCACAGAAGAATTGAAGGCTACATCCGTGGACTGTCTCCGGTCATTCAATCTATGGTCACTTCCTCCAACCCAACTTCAATCCAACAGGCCATTAGGTTAGCTCACAAGCTGACTAATGAGGCTGTGGCTCAGGGGAAGTTACCACCAAGAAACAAGGGTAAGGGTGTTGCTGCTGAAAGCTCGGGGAAGAGAAAGTTTGAAGATGCTAAAGATGGTGAGAGTCAAGGTACAAGCAAGAAGCAAGATCAGAAAAAGCACCAAGACAATCAGGGCATTCCGCCTAGATGTCAGAGGTGTGGCAAGCGTCACCATGGGGAGCACCAGTGTTATTTGTGAAGAAGAAAGACGGAACCTTCCGGATGTGCATTGACTATCGGGAACTGAACAAAGTGACGATCAAGAACCGTTATCCCTTGCCACGTATTGACGACTTATTCGACCAACTACAAGGTTCGAGCATTTACTCCAAGATAGATCTTAGAAGCGGCTATCATCAGCTGAGAGTCAGAGATGAAGATATTGTGAAGACGGCTTTCAGAACTCGATACGGTCACTTTGAGTTCACAGTCATGCCATTTGGGCTAACAAATGCACCTGCCGTATTCATGGACCTCATGAATAGTGTATGCAAGCCTTATTTAGACAAGTTTGTCATTGTCTTTATTGATGACATCTTGATCTATTCCAAAAATGAGAGTGAGCATGAAGAACATCTGAGATTGGTTCTTGAACTACTAAAGAGAGAGGAGCTCTATGCTAAGTTCTCGAAATGTGATTTCTGGCTTAAAGAAGTTCAATTCCTTGGTCATGTGATCGATGCTAAAGGAATTCATGTAGACCCAGCTAAAATTGAATCCATCAAAAGTTGGCCTACACCTTCTAATCCAACGGAAATTAGACAATTTCTGGGACTAGCCGGCTATTATAGGAGATTTATCGAGGGATTCTCCAAGATAGCTCAACCATTGACCATGCTTACCCAAAAGGGGGTAGCATATCATTGGGGGTTCAAGCAAGAGGCTGCCTTTCAAACACTGAAACAGAAGTTGTGCAGTGCACCTATTTTGTCCCTACCCGACGGTATTGAAGACTTTGTAGTCTACTGTGATGCTTCTGTTCAGGGACTGGGATGTGTTTTGATACAGCGAGACAAAGTCATAGCCTATGCCTCAAGACAGTTAAAGTCTCATGAGAAGAACTATGCAACTCATGACCTAGAACTGGGAGCTGTTGTGTTTGCTCTTAAATTATGGAGACATTACTTGTACGGTACTAAGTGCACTATTTATACCGACCACAAGAGTCTTCAACACTTGTATAATCAAAAAGAGCTGAACATGAGGCAGAGGAGATGGCTTGAACTACTAAACGATTATGATTGTGCCATCAAGTACCATCCTGGTAAAGCAAATATTGTGGCTGATGCTTTGAGTAGGAAAGAACATGTGAAACCTCGTAGAGTACGAGCTCTACAACTCACCATTCAAAGCAGCCTGCCGACACAAATCTTGAATGCTCAGACTGAAGCCCTGAAAGAAGAGAACATTAAAGATGAAAACCTTCGAGGGCTAGACCAACAGTTTGAAGTTCATTCGGATGGGATACGCTTTATAGCAGGAAGGATTTGGGTACCCCTATACGGGAATCTGAGGAGCTTGATCATGGATGAAGCACACAAGTCTAGATACTCTATCCACCCAGGTGCAGATAAGATGTATTACGACTTGAAGCTTGTTTACTGGTGGCCAAGAATGAAGGCAGATATTGCAACCTATGTCTCAAAGTGCTTGACTTGTTCTAAAGTCAAGGTCGAATACCAAAAGCCTTTAGGAATGTTGACCCAACCAGAAATTCCCGTGTGGAAGTGGGAAATGATAACCATGGATTTTGTCACTGGTTTACCCAAATCTCAGACGGGCAATGACACTATTTGGGTTATCGTTGACCTTCTCACCAAATCCGCTCATTTCATACCCATTCGTGAGAAAGACAAGATGGAGAAGCTTGCAAGGGTGTACATCAAAGAAATTATCTCTAGACACGGAGTGCCAGTGTCTATTATCTCTGATCGTGATGCACGGTTTACATCAATCTTCTGGGGAAAACTTCAGAAAGCTCTAGGCACTCGCCTAGATATGAGCACAGCCTATCACCCTCAAACTGATGGTCAAAGTGAAAGAACCATACAGACTCTTGAGGATATGCTTTGGGCTTGTGTTATTGACTTTGGAAAGAACTGGGAAGGTCATTTACCTTTGGTAGAGTTCTCATATAACAATAGCTATCATTCAAGCATCAAGGCGGCACCATTCGAGGCCTTATATAGACGTAAATGTAGATCACCGCTTTGCTGGGCAGAAGTTGGAGATAGTCAACTTACTGGTCCAGAGTTGATCTTTGAAACTCATGAGAAAATTGTCCAGATAAGAGAACGCATGGCTGCTGCCAGGGATCGTCAGAAAAGCTATGCTGATAAACGCCGCAAACCACTGGAATTTCAGGAAGGGGATAAAGTTTTGCTAAAGGTATCTCCCTGGAAGGGAGTTATACGCTTTGGGAAACGAGGGAAATTGAACCCTCGCTACGTGGGACCTTTTGAAATTGTCAGAAGGATCGGCCCAGTAGCCTATGAATTAAATCTGCCTGCTGAACTTGGTGGTGTGCACAATGTTTTCACGTATCCAATTTAAGGAAATGTTTGTCCGATGAATCACTTGTTGTGCCTCTAGAGGAACTACAAGTAGATGAGAAACTCAGGTTTGTCGAAGAACCAGTTGAAGTCATGGATAGGGAAGTTAAACAACTGAAGCATAGCAAGATTCCAATTGTCAGAGTTCGGTGGAACTCCCGGCGTGGTCCTGAGTTCACTTGGGAACGAGAGGACGAAATGATGCGCAAATATCCTAGCCTGTTCAAGAATATTACTAGTACATCTTAATTTTCGGGACGAAAATTCCTCTAACAGGGGGATGATGTGACAACCCGAAAATTTTCGTGAATTGATATAAGATTTTTATGTGAATTTATGATTTATTTTTATATTTTTATTATTATTTAATAATAACATTAATAATAATAAAAATAATGATAATAATAATAATAATAATGATATTATTATTACAAATAATGATAATAATAATAATTATAATAATAATGATATTATTATCAAAATAATGATAATAATAATAATAATAATAATAATAAAATAATAATGTTAATAATAATAATAATGATAATAATGAAAATAATATTAATACTAATAATTTATATTGATTTAATAAGTCCAGGGGTCAATTTGTAATTTTTTTTAAAAAAAACATGTTTTATAAATTTTAAAACATGAATTGGAAACATTGGAAAACCTCAGGGACTATTCTGTAATTATTCCAAACTCAACCCGCCGTCGACTTCCCTCCGGCCAACCTCTCCGGCAAACATTACGGCCAAATCAAGAACGCCAAAATAACGCGGTTTTAACCCGAACAAAACACCCCAACAGCTTCACCTACTAGATTCGAACCTAACCCACTCGTTAATTTAAAAATTCGAACAGGTGGGGAGATCTAACCACCCCGATCACTGTCGGCCATCTTTACAACCTCGAATCGCACTAAGAACACAACCATAATTGAATTAACTACTTGTACACGAAGTTATAAGTATTAGCAATCGAACTATGCTCCCAATTGCAACCTAAAACACACAGAAACCTCGATTTGATCTCTGTTTTCCCCGCGGACCTGCAACTGATCGAACACCCATATTCGAGTTACAAACCTTGAAATTTCCAAAGGGCTTTTGATCATTAGGGTCATTGGAGACTTCATGTGAAGTTAATTTCATTATCATCAACGTTTGATCCTCGTTTGAATTCCACATTGGGCCGACCTGTTCTTCGATGTTCTTGATAATCTGAATAACGAAACAGGTAATTGAATACAACTTGGTAAGTTGAAGATCAAGAAATGAGAATAGTCATTAAGGTGTGGTTTTCACTCCTAACTTGATGGTGTATTCCCAAGGTATGACCACTAACTTACCAATAAAAAAATTCAATCCCAACTCATTGTTGAGAATCCACAGAAATAAGACGAGGTAACTCACCATTAAGGTAAAGGACGTCTCCCCTATCTTAACGGTGAAGTTTTACAAAAACAAAATATAATAGGATGAACGTCTTCATCAAATACAGAATTCACTCCTACTTTGATGAGGTCGTTTCATTTGAGAAAATACAATCCATAAGAATGAAATTATCATCAAGGTATGGAATTCATGCCTATCTTGATGATTGAATTTCATGATAACAAGAAAACAATCGGAAATTGACAATTGCCACCAAAGTACGGGTTTCAATCCTATTTTGGTGAGATCATGTCATTGTGAAATGCTATTCCAAAGAAAATAATCGAAGTCAATCCTCAAGATAAGATAATCACCCCAATCCAGAGGATGAAATTTCATAAAACACACGTTTGGAAACCATTTATCGAAACGAATAGAGAATCATCAAAGTAAGGAATCACCCCTGTTTTGATGAGTTAGAATCATTTAGGAGATACGAATGTTTTTAGTCATAGGTTGACTTACAAACGCTTGCATCTCCCATGGTGCAAACGGTACGAAGTTTGACATAACAGCGAAAAGAAAAGAATATCAATTAGAAATTCAGGAAATTTCAAGTTACATCAATGTAACAAAAGAAAAAATCATGCTTACAAGCTTAAGATCAAAGTTCGAGATAGCAGAATTTGTTATGATGATGTTCAAATCTTGAATAATTTAAATCAGGAATACAAAATCAAGGACAAGAATGATTCGACATCACAATGAGATGTGAACATTCGATTCACAATCGAAGGGAATACATGGACTTCTCAAGATATGAGGTCAGCCATAACCTTATTAAAGACACACGTACTTATAAGTGGTAACAAAGTTATAATTAGTTTATTCGATCATTGAGGTGAGTGACCACTTATAATATTTGAGTTAACAAAATTAACATTCAATTAGAAAAGTATCTCGAGATGTAGGAATTCCACCTACAACATTGAATGTCTTTAGTTATGGGACACACCCTTAGGAAGATTTGAAAACCATAAGTAACGATTTAAAGTTTTAAAGATCATTCGGTTTAGATTCCTAATATCTTTAGGTATAATAAGAGTCATGTACACGTTGATCAAGGTATAGAAATAGCTACATGAAACGCCTAACGTGTAACGATGTTTAAACGTAGGAGCTGAAAGGTAAGACGAGTTCAATATCACAGGAACATTATGTATGATAAGAATGAGAAGAAACCAGTTCAAGGAATCAAAGATTTTTAAGATACAAAGAGGATGGTTCCATTGAGTAACGTATTACCATTTGGAATCGTTGACACGTCAAGGTAAATTGACCCACTTGCCTTAGAGACTTGTGTATGTTGACCATAGTTTATCACTCATCCCAGAAATCCCCAGGTAAGCATAACTGGTCTCGCAATGAGATTTATACGATATGCTTGCCTTAGCCCGAAGGCCTTTTGCCAGGAAATCCAGAATACAGGTGTCTATGTGTCCTACAAATTTCTTTGGCTTATGAAATCAAAACCTTGATGAGATTTTCATAAATTAGACATAGAATCTAAGGAATTGAACCCACGACGATAAGTGTGGCCCTCACATGTCGTTGAGAATAAATTTAGGAAGGTCATTTATCGGGGAGAGTCAAGGAGTCAAAGTTAAGTTTAGGGAGACAAGTAACTAAGTTTTAAGCATACATAAGGCAATCCTATGCTAAGGCATCAAGTTGCAGAAAAGGCATAGCATTATGTAGCATTCAAACAATATGTACGCACAAAAGTATAAGGATCTTTCTATGAGATTCATGCAACTATAGTCTAGGTCACCATTTCTAATAACCTAAATCCCTATAGTTATGGGCTCTGATACCAATTGTCATACCCCAACCTTGACGGCGGAATCGTCGAGGCGTGAGAGTTACGATTGTTCACAGCCACATAACGCTATTGCCTGAAACATGTTAAAAATAAAAGGTCAACATATTGTTGGTGAGCATTCTATAGTTTTTCATACATAAGTATATAAAAGATGGCAATTCATGTTGTAAATTAGAGAACAAGGTAACTAGGGATGTAAGACAGAATGCACAATCAAACCTTGACAATGTTTTACAAGTATCAAACGACGTTAATATTCTATTAACGTTAAAAGTATATACGATTAGCTAAGTGTACTTGGATCAACCAAGCAGGCTTGTCAGGCCCATAGATCTATGACGTCGCCAGGCTAGCAATAGTTAATGATTGTACATATATTCGACATTACATGGTAGCTACAAGATTCAACTAATCACAACACACAAGTAAATTGCCATAAGTTTACAAGTCTCGAATAAGTTTATAAGTGCAATGATATAAGTTAACATGTTTCACCCCAAAGTGTGAAAATAAGAAAAAGGGGTATAGAAATACTCACTTGATACGCGTATTGTGTACTAGAGTTTACTTGAAAGAAAGTGAACACTCAACCTTCAAAGGTTACCTAGATCACGCAAGTACATGAGTTTATGTAAACAGTGAATATGAGAAACCCTAAGTGCACCATAACCAAGGACTCAAGGTTTTAGAGGAATAGACATGTTTGACCCAGTTGACCCGTTTGACCCGTTGGTGACATTATGTGTTGTAAACCATTTAAACAGACATGAGCATATAACATACAAGTCATGTAAGTTCTTAGTATCTAGCATACTCAGTGTGTTCATAACACAACTAGTGTATCATATAACAGGTTAGATCATGCATAACCTACTTATATGACCTATAACCATGAATTAGCATATACGGGTCAAAACAGATAATCTACCAAATAATCATCCATACTAATCACAACACATTCAACATGTCCAATTCACAACTTATACCATCAAAATAAGTTCTAGTAGTACTAACATTACACGCAAAAGCCAAGTAAATATGTTACAGGTTGTAGGTATTCGTTTTCCAGAATCTGCGTTTTCGGGCAGATTCTAGGTGTTCGGACGATACGGTCAAACACATAACCAAGCAAGGATTTAGGCCAAGGCCAAACTCCAGTAGGCTCTCCTATGAGTCAATTAAGTATTTAAAAGTTGTTTTAGGTTTTAAAGGCCTGGAGTTACTAGAAAAACTCAAAATGTTACAGCAGCTCTCAACCGAAGGGCTGTTGGAGTTAGCTTGCCAAATTGTGCATAACTCCCATTTGAAAATATCTATTGGGTTAATTCTTTTTCTGGAGTTCAGAGGATTCCAAGGACAAATGTTTGACCATAGGGTTTGGTCTCAGGTTTTATGAAATGAAAATGGCATATCAAACAAGTCAACACATACATGCTGTCCAAGAGGACAGAATTGACCCTTCTAGCCAAAACAGGTAAAACACCAATTTAACCTCCTCCAATTGGAGTGTGGTTACACTTTCTGGAAACTAGACTCAGTAACAAACAATTTGGGCACTAGAAACACATCATTTGGACCTGTTATGACCTGTTTGTGGCACATACAAAATGAGACTCAGAATCTGTCAGAAAGTTTGTTTCTGACCACCCTTCACTAAATGATCATAACTCACGTTTTACACATCCAAATTGGATAAGGTTGAAGGTTTTGAAAACTAGACTCCATGAGGAACATGTTAGACTCAAGAAAACCAGTTTTTGGATTCTTCTTCATTTGATTATGTCATGATGAAAACAGGGTATGCAATCTGCCAGAAATCAGAACGTGTACACATTTCACATGAAAGCATATACATACGCATATTTCATGTTTCCTAGCATTCATACTAACTAATTAACATCCTAACAACATCAAACAACAATCAATTCCATAAAAGCCCCAAAATTTTCGAATTAGGGTTCATGTTCATCAAGTTTCATAATCAATCAATCAAAAGTGTTGTTTTCTTGCATAATCAACTTTAAATAACATACATACAACCTAACTAACATGTGAACAACATCAAAACATCAAGATTTCAGCTTATTGAACACTAATTTCGCAGGAGGGTTCGGCCAAGTCAAGAAACCCACAAAAACATCAAAACTAACCTTCAATTCGCGTGTATACTTTAATGAAGATCCAAATCGCGTTCTAGCACTTGAAATCGATCAAAATCATGAAGATTTGAGGGTTTTAGATTGAAAAACGCAGAGAAGGGAGGGAGAGGGCTGCAGGTCGATGGAATGGGGAAAAGGGTGAGGTTTGGGGTGTTTTATTTAACAAATTTACATTTATACCCCCTCTAAACTTGCATTTTGTTATTTTTATAAAAATTAAGTTTTTAACTATTTGTAATGTGTTTTTAACTTAATAATATTAACATATAAACTAATGGTAACTCTTAGATATTTTATTTTATAAAAACACAAGACATACGAAATAACACGCGCGTTTCTGCATTACGCGATAAAATTCCCGGATAGTCTTTAAATCGCGTAAACACATAAGCATAACACAATAATCATCTAATCAAGTAGATTATTATTAAATTAACATTATTAATTATTATTTAGGTCACCAACGTCAAACGACAACTAGTGTGTGCTTACGACGCGTGTATGTAAAACTTAACGGAACTAACGGAGTTTGGTAACGGAAAATCACCGGATGTCACATTCTCCCCTACTTTAAGAAATTTCGTCCCGAAATTTGTTTACGAGGAGGCTGAGATGACAAGATGAGGACGCTTGGACTACATTTAATCCTCACATTCTCAAGTGAATCAGAAGGTGAGCATGAAGCCACAGATAGATCATAGTGATTCTCTTTTTCTTTCTTGATACAGTATGTGTTTTCATTTCCTGAGATACATTCTGAAGAACTTTCAGGTTTCGATAAGGTATCAAAAGAAGAAAATTCATCATCGATTAAGCTGACCGCTTTAGTGTTTACTTTATGTGCAATGACAGAGCCATTAGAGGTAAAAAGAGAGTCTAAAGTGTGTGGCTCCTAGTTATCATTATAAGCTTTTACGTTGATTAACAATGAACGTTAATACAAGATGTTACCGTCTCCCCTACTTTAAAGAATTTCGTTTCGAAATTTAGAATGAACTTAAATGAGCAAAAGAGTTAAAATGAAAGATAAGTGTTCAAACTAACAGTGATTGACGTTTAATTACAGATGAAACGCTTCACTTGATGGAATCTTACAAGATTCTTGGCATAATGCATGCCAATTTGAACCCTATCAGTGAAATGTGAGACGTTTTGAGATGAAATGTTGGAAAGCGATGCCGAGTTACCATCGTATATTATACTTATAAATCACAACTTCCAGAATATAATTTCATGGTAAGGTGATGTTTAGATATCAATAAAAGACCAACAATGGTAAGAAATGTTAACCGTCGGAATTTTAAGAATCCCAAATGTCACCATATGAAACGATCTTAACGCATATCTTGTGAATATGCATTTCTCCTTTGACCAACCATCGGTCTAAGAATAATACGTTATGCGAAGATCTTGGAATAAGTTTACAACTATGATTAAGAATTTTATTAAGAACAGAAAATGAATCAATCATTCAAGATATCGATAGATGTTTTAACGTCATACCATGGTATACGAATATTTGAAACAGATACAGGTCAATTTCTCGACGTTGTGAGATAATGGGTCGAATTAAATTTTTAGCCAATCGGTCTATAATGCACCAATTGTCATCATGACATTTAAAATAAGAGGCACTTAGTGGATGAAAGGTTAAACAGAAGATTTACGGGAACACGGAGATTAGGTTTTGTCATATGTAAAGGTAAGACACTTGGACACATGCCAAGTTATATCTTTTCTTTTATGCCAAACCCATGACTAGAGATTACGAAATTTTTATGAATCATTATATCCACATCGCAGTAAGGATAATAACGAGTCTTGTTGTTCAAAACCAAGTTAGAATTTCAATGATTTTCAAGATTAAAGATTCAAAAACGATTCAAGAAATGACGCAAACAATAAAAAAGGTATTTGTAACCATGTTTTGCAAGGTAACAAAATTCCTAATGCAGATCGCATACGTAATTTATCAAACAATAAGAGAGGTATTCGATAATATCTTTATTTGATAAAGGATTGTTTAGGAAGATTATACTTATGCAATCAGGTTTCAATGACAACTCTAAAATGAAAGTTGATAAGTAAGGAATAAATGGTTCGATGTAGTTAGATCGAGTCAAAACATGAAGATAAAGAAATCGATTTAAGAATTTAAATGTTTCAAGGTTAAAGTCAAAATCAACCTAAAACGATCGAGTCTTCTTTCAAGTTCAGAGATCATGCTTTGGCTTGATAGGTCGAATCACCAACATTGATTCACCCTTCAAGTTACTACATGTTTCTCGTCACTTGAATACAACCTTGGTAAGTTGAAGATCAAGAAATGAGAATAGTCATTAAGGTGTGGTTTTCACTCCTAACTTGATGGTGTATTCCCAAGGTATGACCACTAACTTACCAATAAAAAAAATTCAATCCCAACTCATTGTTGAGAATCCACAGAAATAAGACGAGGTAACTCACCATTAAGGTAAAGGACGTCTCCCCTATCTTAACGGTGAAGTTTTACAAAAACAAAATATAATAGGATGAACGTCTTCATCAAAATACAGAATTCACTCCTACTTTGATGAGGTCGTTTCATTTGAGAAAATACAATCCATAAGAATGAAATTATCATCAAGGTATGGAATTCATGCCTATCTTGATGATTGAATTTCATGATAACAAGAAAACAATCGGAAATTGACAATTGCCACCAAAGTACGGGTTTCAATCCTATTTTGGTGAGATCATGTCATTTGTGAAATGCTATTCCAAAGAAAATAATCGAAGTCAATCCTCAAGATAAGATAATCACCCCAATCCAGAGGATGAAATTTCATAAAACACACGTTTGGAAACCATTTATCGAAACGAATAGAGAATCATCAAAGTAAGGGAATCACCCCTGTTTTGATGAGTTAGAATCATTTAGGAGATACGAATGTTTTTAGTCATAGGTTGACTTACAAACGCTTGCATCTCCCATGGTGCAAACGGTACGAAGTTTGACATAACAGCGAAAAGAAAAGAATATCAATTAGAAATTCAGGAAATTTCAAGTTACATCAATGTAACAAAAGAAAAATCATGCTTACAAGCTTAAGATCAAAGTTCGAGATAGCAGAATTTGTTATGATGATGTTCAAATCTTGAATAATTTAAATCAGGAATACAAAATCAAGGACAAGAATGATTCGACATCACAATGAGATGTGAACATTCGATTCACAATCGAAGGGAATACATGGACTTCTCAAGATATGAGGTCAGCCATAACCTTATTAAAGACACACGTACTTATAAGTGGTAACAAAGTTATAATTAGTTTATTCGATCATTGAGGTGAGTGACCACTTATAATATTTGAGTTAACAAAATTAACATTCAATTAGAAAAGTATCTCGAGATGTAGGAATTCCACCTACAACATTGAATGTCTTTAGTTATGGGACACACCCTTAGGAAGATTTGAAAACCATAAGTAACGATTTAAAGTTTTAAAGATCATTCGGTTTAGATTCCTAATATCTTTAGGTATAATAAGAGTCATGTACACGTTGATCAAGGTATAGAAATAGCTACATGAAACGCCTAACGTAACGATGTTTAAACGTAGGAGCGTAGGAGCTGAAAGGTAAGACGAGTTTAATATCACAGGAACATTATGTATGATAAGAATGAGAAGAAACCAGTTCAAGGAATCAAAGATTTTTAAGATACAAAGAGGATGGTTCCATTGAGTAACGTATTACCATTTGGAATCGTTGACACGTCAAGGTAAATTGACCCACTTGCCTTAGAGACTTGTGTATGTTGACCATAGTTTATCACTCATCCCAGAAATCCCCAGGTAAGCATAACTGGTCTCGCAATGAGATTTATACGATATGCTTGCCTTAGCCCGAAGGCCTTTTGCCAGGAAATCCAGAATACAGGTGTCTATGTGTCCTACAAATTTCTTTGGCTTATGAAATCAAAACCTTGATGAGATTTTCATAATTAGACATAGAATCTAAGGAATTGAACCCACGACGATAAGTGTGGCCCTCACATGTCGTTGAGAATAAGTTTAGGAAGGTCATTTATCGGGGAGAGTCAAGGAGTCAAAGTTAAGTTTAGGGAGACAAGTAACTAAGTTTTAAGCATACATAAGGCAATCCTATGCTAAGGCATCAAGTTGCAGAAAAGGCATAGCATTATGTAGCATTCAAACAATATGTACGCACAAAAGTATAAGGATCTTTCTATGAGATTCATGCAACTATAGTCTAGGTCACCATTTCTAATAACCTAAATCCCTATAGTTATGGGCTCTGATACCAATTGTCATACCCCAACCTTGACGGCGGAATCGTCGAGGCGTGAGAGTTACGATTGTTCACAGCCACATAACGCTATTGCCTGAAACATGTTAAAAATAAAAGGTCAACATATTGTTGGTGAGCATTCTATAGTTTTTCATACATAAGTATATAAAAGATGGCAATTCATGTTGTAAATTAGAGAACAAGGTAACTAGGGATGTAAGACAGAATGCACAATCAAACCTTGACAATGTTTTACAAGTATCAAACGACGTTAATATTCTATTAACGTTAAAAGTATATACGATTAGCTAAGTGTACTTGGATCAACCAAGCAGGCTTGTCAGGCCCATAGATCTATGACGTCGCCAGGCTAGCAATAGTTAATGATTGTACATATATTCGACATTACATGGTAGCTACAAGATTCAACTAATCACAACACACAAGTAAATTGCCATAAGTTTACAAGTCTCGAATAAGTTTATAAGTGCAATGATATAAGTTAACATGTTTCACCCCAAAGTGTGAAAATAAGAAAAAGGGGTATAGAAATACTCACTTGATACGCGTATTGTGTACTAGAGTTTACTTGAAAGAAAGTGAACACTCAACCTTCAAAGGTTACCTAGATCACGCAAGTACATGAGTTTATGTAAACAGTGAATATGAGAAACCCTAAGTGTACCATAACCAAGGACTCAAGGTTTTAGAGGAATAGACATGTTTGACCCAGTTGACCCGTTTGACCCGTTGGTGACATTATGTGTTGTAAACCATTTAAACAGACATGAGCATATAACATACAAGTCATGTAAGTTCTTAGTATCTAGCATACTCAGTGTGTTCATAACACAACTAGTGTATCATATAACAGGTTAGATCATGCATAACCTACTTATATGACCTATAACCATGAATTAGCATATACGGGTCAAAACAGATAATCTACCAAATAATCATCCATACTAATCACAACACATTCAACATGTCCAATTCACAACTTATACCATCAAAATAAGTTCTAGTAGTACTAACATTACACGCAAAAGCCAAGTAAATATGTTACAGGTTGTAGGTATTCGTTTTCCAGAATCTGCGTTTTCGGGCAGATTCTAGGTGTTCGGACGATACGGTCAAACACATAACCAAGCAAGGATTTAGGCCAAGGCCAAACTCCAGTAGGCTCTCCTATGAGTCAATTAAGTATTTAAAAGTTGTTTTAGGTTTTAAAGGCCTGGAGTTACTAGAAAAACTCAAAATGTTACAGCAGCTCTCAACCGAAGGGCTGTTGGAGTTAGCTTGCCAAATTGTGCATAACTCCCATTTGAAAATATCTATTGGGTTAATTCTTTTTCTGGAGTTCAGAGGATTCCAAGGACAAATGTTTGACCATAGGGTTTGGTCTCAGGTTTTATGAAATGAAAATGGCATATCAAACAAGTCAACACATACATGCTGTCCAAGAGGACAGAATTGACCCTTCTAGCCAAAACAGGTAAAACACCAATTTAACCTCCTCCAATTGGAGTGTGGTTACACTTTCTGGAAACTAGACTCAGTAACAAACAATTTGGGCACTAGAAACACATCATTTGGACCTGTTATGACCTGTTTGTGGCACATACAAAATGAGACTCAGAATCTGTCAGAAAGTTTGTTTCTGACCACCCTTCACTAAAATGATCATAACTCACGTTTTACACATCCAAATTGGATAAGGTTGAAGGTTTTGAAAACTAGACTCCATGAGGAACATGTTAGACTCAAGAAAACCAGTTTTTGGATTCTTCTTCATTTGATTATGTCATGATGAAAACAGGGTATGCAATCTGCCAGAAATCAGAACGTGTACACATTTCACATGAAAGCATATACATACGCATATTTCATGTTTCCTAGCATTCATACTAACTAATTAACATCCTAACAACATCAAACAACAATCAATTCCATAAAAGCCCCAAAATTTTCGAATTAGGGTTCATGTTCATCAAGTTTCATAATCAATCAATCAAAAGTGTTGTTTTCTTGCATAATCAACTTTAAATAACATACATACAACCTAACTAACATGTGAACAACATCAAAACATCAAGATTTCAGCTTATTGAACACTAATTTCGCAGGAGGGTTCGGCCAAGTCAAGAAACCCACAAAAACATCAAAACTAACCTTCAATTCGCGTGTATACTTGTTAATGAAGATCCAAATCGCGTTCTAGCACTTGAAATCGATCAAAATCATGAAGATTTGAGGGTTTTAGATTGAAAAACGCAGAGAAGGGAGGGAGAGGGCTGCAGGTCGATGGAATGGGGAAAAGGGTGAGGTTTGGGGTGTTTTATTTTAACAAATTTACATTTATACCCCTCTAAACTTGCATTTTGTTATTTTTATAAAAATTAAGTTTTTAACTATTTGTAATGTGTTTTTAACTTAATAATATTAACATATAAACTAATGGTAACTCTTAGATATTTTATTTTATAAAAACACAAGACATACGAAATAACACGCGCGTTTCTGCATTACGCGATAAAATTCCCGGATAGTCTTTAAATCGCGTAAACACATAAGCATAACACAATAATCATCTAATCAAGTAGATTATTATTAAATTAACATTATTAATTATTATTTAGGTCACCAACGTCAAACGACAACTAGTGTGTGCTTACGACGCGTGTATGTAAAACTTAACGGAACTAACGGAGTTTGGTAACGGAAAATCACCGGATGTCACAATTGAATACATCAACAAACTCGTTTCTATGTCGGAATTAAAAGCCCTATGCTTAATTTCATTATCATAATCGATTGGTGGATCAATTTGATCCACGACCGATCTAGGGTTTATGATTTGGGGAAA
Organism: Flaveria linearis; assembly: GCA_024085815.1. Lineage (NCBI taxonomy): Eukaryota > Viridiplantae > Streptophyta > Magnoliopsida > Asterales > Asteraceae > Flaveria > Flaveria linearis. The sequence goes on from CM044008.1 coordinate 2,409,063, forward strand.
GGGGATTTAATCTGTATAAAGGGATTTGGAAAGGATTTCCATCGCGGCTTTGTGCCCTTGGTTCACTGGTTACGGTGTGGGAGGTGGAGGTGTGGTCGTGGGTTCGAACCCGGCCACCAACCTATTATTTTTAAAAGCCTTTTTGGCCATTTAAAAAAATACAGAAAAATAACTAAAAATTATAAAAATAATTTTTATAAACTTTGTTCATTTTAGAAGTTATATAATTATTCTGGAAAATTATTTCTTTAAAAACCTTATTATTTATTTATTTAATTATTACAAATGTTATATAATATTATTTATAAACACATAAATAATGTTTATACATGATATAAATATGGATAACATAATTAATAATTACATAATTTAATTATTTATTGAACATAAATCTATTGTGTTATGACTATTAATTATTGAACATAATTTATAATTAGATAAATTATATTATGTTTTATCATGTAAATAAGTTATAATTTAATGACATGTTATCATTCATTATTTATACATAATCTATGTTCAGTTATAAAAACATTATCATATAATATAATGTCTAGATAAATTGTGTCTATTTACAAAATCTTACAAAATTAAATATAAATTTACATGTTTAAAATAACGTCTATAATTTAATTAGAATATAATGATATATTAAAATTATTATTAAACTAATTAAATTTTATATAAATCTTTAGATATTAAAGAATTAACAAGGATAAATAAATGATTAATTATACGTTTATAACAAATCCCGAGAACCAAACCTTAGATCAATTGAACGCCAGGTTCAAGATCTAACTTATTTAGGTTATGGATTTGTAAATATTTGCTTATGTGAATTATAATTCCTTAACAGGAATTTACTAGGTTGTCAACACCACACAAGGACTGAGGTGAGTTCATAACTATTCCCCTTTTTAATCATTTAAATATTTTGGGGCTGGAATACATGTTGTAATTGAAATTACAAATTATTTTTGTGTATTATGTTAAATAATAATTTGATCACATTTATGATTACATATGGTTATTATGAAAATCCTCCTCTGTATACTGGACTATAAATAAGCAGGGATCTTTTGGATAGTACTATCGGGGAGTGACTTACCCCCAAAAAGGTATGGACATGTGATCCATATCAGATGCACAAAGATCTTGTTGTCATCTGGGATGACTGTTTCTGTAGTGAGAAGGCAGATGTGCACTATATATAGTTTGCAATATAGTTCCACTTACAACCCATATGAGGATAAATGTAAAGGAGGATTTGCTCCCTCTGATTTGAAATTATTATGAAAATAATATACACATGAAAAGGATATTAAACTATGGTACATGGGCAAATCCTATGTGTAGGATTTGTTGGGCTTGTACATAGTGGGTATGTGGGATAGCGAGTTCACCTTAATATAAAAGGGTTCCGACAGGCTATTCATATACCGGTGAGTAAAATAAACTCACACTTTTACAGTAAATCCTAATTGATGATAATTGATGATTTATCAGTATATTTTACTTACCTATGAACTCACCAACCCTGTGTTGACACTTGATTTACATGTATTCTCAGGTATCTATTAGGAGCTTATGGACACGCACGTAGGATCATATAAGAGCTCAAGATACCTATTGATTATTATAGAATTATGATTAAGAAATGTTGTCAAGAAACAATCTATCTTATTTCCGCTGCTCTGATTATTAATGAAATGTTTATCTAAAACTTATCATATAGATAACTGCATCTCATGTGTGACTACTGTGTTCGATCCTGTTTGTTCACCCCTCCGTGATAGATTCTAGACCGGAATTTGAGGGTGTGACCGATCGTTTTCGTCCTACTTTGCGAGTATGTTCAGTTCTAACCCTGATTTTCTTCGTATCAAGATCGATTCGTTTGCAGAGGGTTTCAATTTGTTAGACCCAATTGCTGTTGTGGTCTTGTTCACTGTCAATATGGTAGCAATGAGGGGAACTAAATTGACATCATTTTCGAACATGGTTTTTTTCATAGTTTTTATAATTGTCGTTGGGTTTGTGCACGCCAAAGCGTCGAATTTGCAGCCTTTCTTCCCCCTGTGTGGCGGTGGCTGTGTGCCTGTGTGGTGGCGGTGACTGTGTGGTGGTGGCAGTTAGGTGGTCGCTATGGTGTGGTATCAGTTAGGTGGTTGCTCGGTATCAGTTAGGCGGTCGCTCGAGGGTGGCAGCTCTAACGGCGAGGCCGTGTGCGGCGGTGAAGCTCCGGCAGTTGGCGTGGGAGAACGTGGTGATGGAGGCGGAGGCGATGATGGCGGTAATGGCAGTGGTGGTGATGGAGGGGGAATAAAGGGTTGTGAAGAGGATGAAGGGAGAGAGTGAGTGTGTGTAAGTAACAATTTAAGTCCAAGGGTATTTTTGTCTTTTTGCATACACTTAACAGAAAAGTTAGATGAGAGTTAGCGTCTTGGACTTGATTGTAACATATTTTAAACCACAGTGGTTAAATCGGGCGTTTTTAAACTATTGGATGAAAAGCGTTATAACCACCAAACCACAGGGACGAAAAGCGTAATTTACTCTACTTTTTTATATAATCAATACTCTAAAGTTGTATAAAATGTATATATGTATTTATAAAAGAGAATTTGATAACGGGCGGTAAAACATTTTTTTTAAAACATAATTTATCTTATTATTATTTTGACAGGTTTAAACGGTAACAAGTTATTATTTTAGTTTTTTTACATGTATTAACATCTTGGACAACTTTATTGATTTTAACATATCAAATCTAGGCATGTTTAACGCAAAAGCAGTATTATACAAACCACATAAACAAGCATACACATCTAAAACACTACATACAAGTGCATTATATGGTTCGTACAATTGTTTACTTGAAATTAGTTGCATATTGATTGTTACCATAGTTATGTCCTTAATCCGAACTAATTATACATTTTTAACATTCAGAAATCTTAACAAAAAGACATTCAGAATGTCAAAAACATTAATGTCTTAAAGGTCATAACCACATTTTATACACATCATAAAAGAAGACATTTATGAAAATAGAAAAAAAAAAAAAAAGACCTGCAAACACAAAATAAATTTACAACATTGTGTCAAGTCATAGTCTATTCCCCCTCCTTTTCGTGGCTTTCGGTAGTTAAAAAAAAGATCAAACAATGTCCTCCTGTGGAGCCACGGCGGGAGTCACAGCAGCTGCTGGTGCTTGTGCTGACGCTGGCGGTGGGCCCGCAGAGGCTATTGCAAAGTGTAGGCCCCGCCTTTGACCCGCTTGCAGTACAAAAGCAATTTGTGACGCCGTCAATGCTGCAGCCTCCTGTTATAAACAATGCACCACATTTTATCATCATTGCCAATAAAGAGAATAAATTTGCCCCATTTACAAATTGGTTGTTTTGTGTTAGATTTATGTATTATGCCTAACGGGTCAAATGGGTAGAATAAAGAAAACTAGCTAAATCATTGCGAACAGAAACAATAGTTTGACCAGTTTGCTTTAAAAATTGATTTGTTTGGGTTACATTTATGTCTAACGGGTCAAATGGGTAGTAAATAAGTGTAGACAAACCTGTCTTTGCCTTCGACGCTGCAAGATGCTGATGGCCCAGACCATAATGTAGCAGGGAAGAAGAAACCCAGCAACCCGAAGCAAGAAAAGCTAATAAAAGTAAAGCAATTCATTAAAAAAATTATTAAGAAAGTAAGTACGAAAATAGATTAAAAAAATCCAACTTACAGTCACGAACGTAGACACGTCTTCATCTCCACCTCCTTCAGATTCTGGCACAGTTACCGCATGCCTTAATAGCAGAAGTGCCATTAACTGCAATAATCATTAAAAAGGTGAGAACTTTGAGTCTCAAGTGTAACATAATCAAACACTTAGAATGTTTAATGAAAATTTCCATTTATTTAAATATAAATATGGATTACAATTAAAACAGCTGAACGACAAAATGCAGCTCCACTGGCATTTGATGCGTTATAATCTTCATATTCAGCTTCAAGAAATTGGCGTTCAGCTTCAGCAATTGCCAAGAGACGTGGGTCATTCATATCCATAGGTGTCCCTGATATTTGCCATCCTCCCCTGGTAAAAAAAAATAATCCTAGTAAATTCAATAATCACTAAAAAGAACGAAATTTAAAGAAGAATAAAAAGTTGTGTTATTTTAATTTTAAGTTTAGTACAATAGATTTTGGAATATTAGAAGAGGCAATGTCAATTCTAAACTCATTTACTAATGCATGGGTCGATTTGGGTTGTGTTCTCTCACAAAGATCAAACAAGTTGTAACTAGTAAGTCGCCAAAAGTCTATTTTTAATGCATAGACCTCCGAAAGTTCAAGAATTTAGATTTTTAAAATTACTGTAACAATATCACTTTCTAATCATATAAGAAATTAATTACTTATAATAATGTTTTAAGATCACATATGTTTCGCTCTACACAAAAAAAGGAACCATGTCATTTAAATTGTTTTGACTCGTTATCAAATCCACCTGACCTGCCCATCTTGCCAACCCTACAAACAAGCTTGACTATTTGAACATACAAGTTCCGTGGTGACCAATAATGAAAAAACATACAAAATAAAAGAAATAAACAGATTCACCCGATATCTATAGTAGTCTCTTCCAAACGTGGTCGGGGAGTTGGGGCAATATAGCCAGGTTGGTAAGGCTGCATCATAAAAATTATAGTGACAAATATTAGGAAAAAATATATGCTTATGGACAGCTTTATCCTAAAGTGACATGCTTTTTAAAAGATTTGATAAATAGTCATTTTGCGAATTTCTAAAAAAAGATGTTTAAGCTTGTCACATTGATTGTCATCAGTATATTTAGATGGGCATAAGGAATCTAAGACTGATGAATATATTAAAAGTTCAAATTTGTTTATAATGGTAGCTTACTTGGTGGCATATTTCACAAGTGATGTCACCCTTTTCGTTGCACCAATGTTGAACACACTTTCTATGAGCATACTGCATAAACACAAAAAACTAAATGAATATGGTAAATGTCAACAGAAGTAACTACTATTCCTAATCTAGCAAAAGCATCAATATTCATACTCTAAAGCACCTTGGCGGTGTTTGGATGTGCGTTTTAAAGGTGATCATCAATAACTGGTTTCTAGTATGAGGTGACAGATTCAACTCATTTTCTTTTAAATAGATTATTTGGGTTCTACTTTATCTCAAACTGGTCATATCAAAATAATTAAAATAAACTAAAAGAGGAATGGGTTCAGAGGGATAAACGGTTCAAAAGTCACCCAAAGGGTATTTATAATGGATACAGCCTCCTAAATCTTTTTATCCAAAGAGTTTAATAATTATTGTAATAATATTGTTCTTATAGTCATAAATAACTCATTGATCATTTGTAGAAAAAGTACAATATTAAAATTTTGAGGGTCAAACCGAACCGACCGTTTCAACATGTACTTATATGCTCCATTCCAACTTGAACATACCCAACCCATGCATATTGCCACCATCAGTTTCTAGTGTTCGAGTAGCTACTTTCAGATTGCTAATAATGCGATTGAAAAGTCAAATAATCTGTTTGGGTAATAGCTGCCTCAAAACTGATTATAAGTAAATTTACTTATATAACCTTATTTCTTTACTACTTCCGAATATTCTTAGAATCTGTCAAACACTCAACACCATCAGAAGTGATAACTATAACCGTAAGCACCAAAAGCACATCCAGTTACCATCCCTTATACCATATTTTATTATATTGGAGTGATGTATTCTTATTAATCAATATAAGATGTTCAGATAATCACTTTCAAAATGCACATCCAAACACCCCGATAAACTAGCTCAACAAGAAATAAGGATTACCTTTAGACTACCCTTGCAGGAACAAGGTATCTCTAAAGTATCAGTTGAATCTTCCTCTTGGCAAATACGACATTCTGCTGTGTTTAATAAAGGTGCTTCCTCATCATCTGTGGGCTGGTTTTCATCAACTGCATGAGCCGAGTCAGTGCAAGATGAGGGGCCTGCCATCTTCTCTGTCTTTTTTATGGTTTCCCCGCCCAAAGGCTTCACAAATCGGTTCACATCCAAAATCAAGTGATCACCCATTTAAATAAAATTCAAATCCCATGTACAAGAAAAGAAATAGAAGCAAACGAAAACTCATACGAAATCCAATATATGGTCTATCATCGTTATAAAACGTTAAAACCTCTTCAATGATAACGCATGAAGATAGAATTGTAAGATAAATAGCATCAAACGTTCATAAATTCAGGCATTTGTAAAGAAAATCAGCACCATGGGCGAAAATATAAGAAAGAAAGGTTGGCTTTTGGGTTAGAAAACATAATCTCAAACCAGAATTAGCATTCAAAAGTACATATACACATGTTACGCCTAAAGATTCAATACAAACATGCCATTGCCTACAATCATAATCATAATCGAAGGGGGATGGCATTAACAAAAGGTCAAACCAAATTAGCATTCAAAAGTCAGTATACACATGTTAAGCGTAAAGATTCAATACCAACATGCCATTTCCACAGTCACAATCATAATTTAAAGGGATCGCATTATAAGTTATAACAGAAACAAAAAGTAAACGAATTTATCAATCTTGAAGCTAATATAACCAAAATCTACACAACTTATAACAAATTAAAAAACCAAACGTTGATTTTGACCAACATTAGCAATCATAAGTCAATATACACATGTTACGCCTAAAGATTCAATACCAACATGTCATTTCCCACAATCATAATCATCATCCAAGAGGGATCGCTTTAAAAGTTATAAAACAGAAACAAAAAATAAACAAAATTAGCAATCTTAAAGCTAATAAAACCGAAATCTATACAATTATAGCAAATTAAGAAGCCAAACGTCGATTTTGACCAACTTTAGCATTCAAAAGTCAATATACATATGTTAAGCTTGAAGATTCAATACCAACAAGTCATTTACCATAATCATAATCATAATCCAAGAGGGGTCAAATTAAAAGTTATAACAAAAACAAAAAGCAAAAGAATTTATCATCATTCCACCAATAAGCTGGATTAAAGGGGTTGCATCAACATTCCACCAAACAAGAATCGAATTAGGGTATAGAAACAACAATTACGAATGAATCACACGAAATACGTATGGATTAATGATGGATTACCAAAGAATTGAGAAGGAAAATGTGAGAGGATGACAGAGAATGAGAAGCGTTTGATCGATTGCCGGCCAAAGAAATGGAGGTGGTGAAATCGAGAGGTTTTGATTCTCTCGATTAACACTGTCCGATTAGCTGAAACCCGCCTTGATATTGTAGCAATTGGTGAAAGAATTTAGGAAAAATTGTTGTTCCTAAATTGACGCTTTAGGGATTTGGTTTCAACGGTTGAAATTTTTATGATATGTGACTTTGAGTTTACCCCTAATTCGAATTAACAATTCCTATTTTAAATCATGCCTAAAGTTTGGATCATAAACCGAACGCTTACGAACGTGTTTGTGTACCTACATGTTTATTCGTTAATTTAAATGAGTGGTTTATGAACACAAACATAAACGAATATAAGTAAACAAAGATTAGAAGTGAGGATGAATGTTCAAATAAAAGACGAAAATATAGTCATTCTTAAAAGTGGGCGTATTACAAATGGGCTAAACGAAGGGTTTTAAAGTTTGAAAATCAAAAAAGTGATTTTGAATTAGCACTAATGACAAATAATTTGAATGAATATTTAAGCAAACAAAAAGGATAGGAGTGAAAGCGATCGTAAAGAAGGATAAAAGAAAGGCCATGAGAGTAAATAAACGAGCATAGCATGTGTTTATGTTTGTGTGTACTTTGTTTAACTAAAAAACAAAAATGTGTTCCTATATGTTCATTTATTAAATAAACAAACGTTAACAAATCTCATATCAAACAGATCATTGAATGTATGTTTAGTGTGTTTACAAATTTTACATTGCTTATTGAATTTTCTTGGTTGTAGATTGGTATTTCCTAGGGCTACAACACTAAATGGACTTTGAAAATGCCATCTATTAGTTGCACCTTCAAACCAAACTCAAGAGCAAAGTATACCCAACACAAAATATAGTAACAGTTATTTTTATGATTTAATTATGCTTATAAGATAATAGAGTAAGAAGATGATGTGGCATAGTAAAGAAAAGTTTGTTTTTTGTTATAGTCACATCTAAAATAACTTGTCTAACACAAAAGATTGCTGATGTTGTTAAGAAAATAGTGTAAAACATTCAAAATTGAGCGTATACATACATATGAAAGAATGACCTCCCTAAAAATCAACATGGACTTGATCTTTAAAATGAGTATTGAAACAAAGAATTGCTTCTTAACATGAATATTTCTTACATTTGTGCTACCTTTTATTTGTATCTTTCTTATGATTCGTTAGATATCTTTCTATTGATACAGTATAAGTTGTATTGTATAACATAATAATAGGAAAATATGCATATATGTTTTTCAGTGACAATTCTTATGTTTTCTATGATAAATAGATTACAACCTGAATCCTACATATAAATTAAACCAAAAGGTGTTTTGTCCTTTAAAGTAAGTTCGCAATGTCAAGATGAACGCATCTTTGCAATCTACCGTTCCAATACAACACAGACCCCTTTACAAAACTAAAATAAGAATGATAGATTACATCGCTTTCCCACCACACAATATGATGATCCCCGAAAACAAACACTCCTGCTACGACGTCAGCAAACTTGTCTCCTTAATATCATCATCTGTTTGATCCAACACAAGCTCATGATTCCTTTCGATTCCATCTAACCAAATAGACACTATGATTGTCTACCTACTCGTGTAACTATGTATTTTCCTTTTTCTAGATCGAATATTGTCTTTACATTCGGTTTCCTCCATTTTGACACATAATATGCCACGAATAACAAAAGAATGACAAAGATTAACCCGCTTAGGATGAAGAATCCATGGTGATTATGGATTTTGCAGGGTGTAATTGCCCGCCATCTAATTCACTCATGATCTGAAAGATGAAGGCTCCTAATGCCCAATCGAGTGGAATGTTATTCACTTGATTAGCATATCCGATCCTGTTAAGGAACCATCCAATCAAAAGAGTTTAGATGTTATATTTATTATAGAGGTCGCAAAATGGACAAGTGTCGACTTTGATTATAAAATGGAATTCAATAATAATGAAATTATTTTTAAATATTTTATTTAGGAGGTTTAACATATAGAAATTTGGCAGAATTTAAACCAGTTATCTTTTATTTTATTTGTGTTTTTCCCGTTAGTGATATAAGATAACTCAAATAAAACTAAGTGGTAACTTCTAACTAAAATGCTGTCTATAACTCTGTAAGGATGATGAGCAAAGTTGCCTAAAAGGGAAACTGGTCAAACGGGTTGAAGTCTCCCAGCCTGTACTTGAACGCATAAAAGTTAAACCTCATAAATTATTTTATTTAAAAAAGTTTATATTATTATTGATATAGTTTTATTTTCTTGATCATAACTGACTGATTTTTAGAAATATTTAAAAAGTGTTTGGATCAGCCTAAACCTATGTGAATCCGAACAAAAATTACCAGTTTTGACCTCTAATTCAAATTTTTGTTTGCAAGGATACAAAAACAGCAGAAACAGAAAGGGATCAAACAGTTTGAAACCTGAAAGTCTCCCGATGTAGCTCGTAATCGTTTTACTTAAATTTTTAATTATTGGTAAAACAATAAGAAGCTTTTGTAATCATATCAGATACTAAGAATTATAATTTTGGATGACTAGCTTGTTGGGACAACCAAACCATTTTGACCCAAACCAAAAATTACCAGTTTTCACGTATTACCCGACCCGTACCTTTTGTCATCAAAAGCAATTCCAAGGCTGTCATGAAGTAAAGCAATAATATATGCTGAAGAAAAGCAGTAAAGATGCAAATCTTCATCATTAAGTGTTGGGTACTTTGACTTTAATTTTGACCAATCTTCTTCACAGAATTGTTTTCCAGCCACCATGAGCTCAGAAAGAAAAGTTTTTGGTGACAACCCAAAGAACTACAAGAAAACATGAGTAAACAAAGAAAAACAAAAGATCAAGAATTTTAAAAGGAAACTTATCAATTAGAATGTGTTGATTTAGGTTATTCTTAGTCCTAAACAGGTCAACAGACAAATAAAAAGTTTGGCTAAAGAGTCAACGGGTCAATTGAGCAGAAAGCGGAAGCCACAAATTGGAAAGTGCACCTTTGTTGCATACAACTATTTATTAGAAAATTGGGTAAGTGTAGGGAAAACACCTATTAAAATTTGCTGAAGTTTGTGTTAGTCCATGGACTCATTTATGCATGAATAAATACACTAACTTACAAAACATACTAAGAAGTTCCTTTTTATATAGCTTAGGGGTCAAAAAGGGCCTTCTGTTGTAAACGGAGTACAGGGACCTTTCTGTCGAGATTTACACGTTAAGGGATTATAACCTGCACAAATAAAGTCCAAGGACTTATGTGCAAAATCAGAAGGACACAAGGTTTTTACCACATTTGCTAAGAAACAAAAAGTAACAGAAGGACTCAAAAAATGTTTCCGGATCAACCTGACCAGACTTGACCCGATCCAAATTTTACCCATTATCCCAACCACCTAACTTTTGCTACCTAGTCAATTATAGAGGAAAAGTAAAATAACCTTAGAAGTATGAAAGAAATTCTCAGTTGCCAAAAACTTTCCTTGAAGTTTGGGTATAAATGTTGACCCAATGTAGCATTTGTCATAGACACACTTCTCTGTGTTCCAAATAAGAATAAACAGAAAAATAAGGAAAAAAAAATGCAAACTTAAAACAAAGAAAAAAAGGTTACAATTCAATTAAAATAAAATAATAAATTGCACCTTTGCCTTTCTGCAACAACGTTAAAGAGGCAGATCTGCATTCTGAGAAATTGCCACTTGCATGTAAAATTGATAATCGCTTATTTTTTTCAATTAAAGAACTAGGATTGATATTCCCTGTCATTAGGTTGTGTCTGTATCCTTTTGGCGAACATGGATCCAGGAGTACCTTGCTGCCAAAAGATTCTGTAGAATACGAATTAAAATTAGTTAAAACTCAAATGTGCTGATTTAGGTTGTGTCTTATCACAAATTGGGTCCAAAAAAAGTTAGCTAAAAGGTGAGCAGGTTGAAAGTCGCCAAAAGTTTATTTTAGTGCTTACTACCTCCTATATCATCATAGTCAAAACGTCAGGTTATTAATGTAGTCATACTCTTTTCATTATCACAATTAACACATTGATCACTCAAAAAAGGACAAAGTGTTTGTTCGTCAAGCTGGCCCAACCCAGTTTGACCGTATCAAAGAAATGGCCTGTTCCCAACTGAACCTCTTCCAACTCATCATAGTCAAAACGTCAGGTTATTAATGTAGTCATACTCTCTCTCTCTCTATCATCATAGTCAAAAAGTCAGGTTATTAATGTAGTCATACTGTTAATGAGAGAACGGTGAACAAAAGTCACAATGTCATTTTTATTTAATTTGGTTCAAATAACCTGAACATCAAATTATTTATATTCGCTTACAGTGTTCTCAATATGTAAGACATGAATGAGACTAAATATGAGACAGATAGCATATGTACCAACCCATATTTGTAATTTTTGCCAAGCTTGACTGACGAACCAAATCAAATGCAACATTCTGCAATTAAAGCAAGTTATAATCAACCAAAGAGTCAGTTTGCGACCATTTACACATCAAACTTGTTGAAGCTGATGATATGGTGAAGCACAAGTAACACAAAGTTAACTTAAAACTGGTTCCACATGTGTGGAATGCAACTAAAAAACTTGTAATTGAACTGGATGTCCAGATAGAGAAGTAGAGAACAAGTAATAAAAATAGGAAGTACGAAAATGAGTATGGCAAAATGTAGTACCTAAAACAAGATTATTTGCTTGTGGAAAATGAAAAAAATGCCCCTCATAAAAGAGGCAAATAAATGGGTGTTGACATAAAGGGAAGTAACCTAATATATAAAGACTAAAGAGAGCTGCCTCAAGGGTATTTTTGAGATTATGAAGTTCCAACAGAGATATGATAACTTTGATTTAAGTCATTCTCAAAGCATATTTTTATTGTATTAATTTTTGGTGTGAGCAACCTTAAAAGTAAGATCAAAGGGTCACTGCTTTACTATGGATACTACAACAATCATTTTTTTAGGGAAATCTAACAATAGGTGTTAGGGCTATTATTAACATCCACCTAATAATTAGCAGTCAAATTTTTTTTATTAAAAAGGCATTTTTTTAATAATTGGATGTGAAGGGAGGAAAGTACGTCATCTATAAAGAAAAAAGTGGGTTGAATAAGTGAATTTGGCTGAGGTGTTTTACAATTTTCTTTCTAACTGATTTTTAAGGTAGTTAGACGTTAGTTGTTAACAAAATGCAAGAACGTTTCGCATCATATATAAAGCTACTCCACTATATTTGTCTCAAACACAATTTATATCAGATAAGTTGTTACCCGAATTTAGATCTTATGGACCGATGTAATATCTACTAATACAAGTATAAAGCAAACAAACAAACAAACAAACATACCCAGTGTATCCCGCTGAAGAGCAGGGTCTGGGAGGGGTATATGGTGGCAAGTCGTTTCCTCTATCTTGAAAGATAGAGAGACCGCTTCCGAAGAGACCCTGACTCGTTAACCAATAGAAGTATAAAGCATAAAAGGAAAATAAAGGTAAAAGATACCTGACCAAACTCGAGCAAGCTGTGGCTGTAAAGATTATAACTGACATTTCCAAACTTAACCGTTCGTGAAAATTCAGGGGGTATTGGCTCACTTGAGAAAAAGGTTACCTGAAAATTATTGTTGAAGGTTCTTAGTAAGAATCACATAACATAATACTCCTAAATTCTAACAATCACAACATCGTACATCTACACAATTTTCAATTTTGTGGATGAAAACTCATCATTGCAGAAAAACCACAATTATGCCATCATGTTCTTTCAAGATATATTATAGCATTTTAATTTACTTTTCTCATGAACAAGTGAACAACAATCACAGTAGAAATAATATATGATTAAAAAAATAGGCAAAAAAAGAACAAAAACCTGGGCAGAAGCACCACCAAGTTCAATTATCCCTGTTGTTTCATGAGGATCGCCTCCAAGAGTCCCAAGAGCATAATTAGCCACAACCCATGCATGTACTCCCTCATCAGATCCTACCAGAAATGCATTAAATGTTTTTTAGAGTCAGATCACATGATTGAACATACACATATTAAACATGTTGCTAGATCACTCGAAATATAGGAAAAGGAATGACCTTTCCAGACCTACAAATACTTTTTTAAAGATGGTGACATGGTGTCTTGAAAAATCATATGAAAGGTAACTTAAATTAATTCAAAACAATAACAAATAAACAACAGTATCATCACTTCTAACTTAAGCCATCCCCTCACTTTCTTGGCTTCTAATTTGACTGGTTTACACTTTCTATCTTATCCACAATTTTACAAGTTACAACTCCCTTTGCACTCGTGTCATGCAACCACATATCTCCGAATAATGGCCTTATCCTATGCAAGAGAATTAATACCCAATAAAGCCAAAGTTATCCAACTAAAGTTTACCACTACGGCACTACCGGGTTTATTTAGACACAATGCTTGTTTTTTAAGCGAGTATAACAATATCAAATCATAGAATACTACAGAATAAGATTTATTCTACACATATATCCCTATTGCCACATCCAAAACCTAAACAATCATTCAAAACCTTGCTAATTGGATATAGCACAAAGTTAAGAGCATGACACCCTAAAACAAGGTTTTAACGTCCGTTCTCCAAAGAGTAGCTTGTCTTTATAACAAGTGCCGATAACAGATTACAACATAAATGAATAAGATTGATATTCACATGTATGTGCTACATATCATTCATTTATGCAGAGCATGTTGACCTGATAAAGTCACTTAAAAGACACCAGGTGTATCTTTAATAAGCAATGTATACTCGCTTGTTTGTCCTAAAATTACTAACAATTCACCTCCAAGAACAGATTAATCAGCAAGGTTTAAACTGTAGTCACAATGACTCCATAAACAGACAAATAATCAGCACTAAGTGTTATCTCAAAGAAATAAACCATACCTAACACTCACAAACAAGTTGAAAACAACAAATTTACGAACCTAAAACCACAATCACAAACCCATCATACACTTTTCCACATACCAGAAATAACCGAAGCCCAATAGTCACGAAAAGCGAACCCCGAAGCTCTCAAAACCTTCCTACAAGCCTCTAGAATCAACTCCTGCACACTCAAATCCAACATCCTCAACCCCGCAGTAGCCATCAACCTAACCTCCGTTTTCCCCCAATTCTCCTTCGGAATCCTCTTCTTCCCAAACTCCAAAAGCTCCAACACCGATGCACCAGCTCTATACGGCTCCTCCGCAAACGCCGATAGCCCTGGGCTCACCCTCATGGAACCCACCCCATTCTCACCACCAAAGTCAAAAACCGGAGCCCCATCCCTAATCCAATACTCGAACACATGAATCCGACTCCCCGTGCTCCCTCCGTCGATCACAATACGGTACCGTTTCTCTACCGAATCACGCGAGTTCACGTAGAAGTAACACGATGTCACGAACGCCAGAGCCACGAATCCGATGACGAACACGTTCGATCTCGTGAGGTGAGACTGCTGCTTCTGGTTTCTAGCAAACAGATTTGTGGATCGCAAGGGTTGCTGATTAGGGCGAAACTTGAGCTTCATCGAGTTATCAATTTTCGTCTTCATCTTCTTATTCTTCTTATTGTTGTTCTTCTGTTTGTCAGTATCATCGACTCCTGATGGTGGTGTTGATGGTGCATTCGATCTTCGCATCCAAAGGTGTTGTTGATTGTTATTGAGGGACCATGTGAAGCATGTGTTGTGATGTCAGTAGAGTGTGTGTGTGTGTGTGTGTGTGTTTGGGGTGAAATTGAGATGAGAGAGGGTGATCGGCGACGGAGAATTGTCGTCTCTCTCGATCTCCGGTGGTTGATCGGAGGGGAAACCGACGGTGATTGTGGTTGAAAGGGGTTTGAAACTTTGAATCGATAGATGGGAGTTTCATCGGAAGACATGCGGGAAAAAAACCGGTTCGGCCGAAAAAAACCGGAACTGATCATTGGCAAAACCGGTCTCGAAACGACCCGAATCGCCTATGAGAAAAAACGGTTTGTTAAAAAAACCGTTTTCAAACCGGTCCGAATTAGTTTGACAGGTTCTAGTATTAGATGAGTCAAACCGTTTGTAACCCGAAGTGGTTTGAATAAAAACTAGTTTAACCCCATCACAAAGAAACAGGTTCAGTTTTGAACCCTAACCGATTTTGGTAAAAAAACCGGTTTGTACACCTCTAGTTTGAAGGATCCTGGTGTGGTGCGGTGTGTTAGTGACTTGTGTTAGAATGGTTTCATTGCTTGGTTTTCTCGTTGATTGTTGAAGTTTTCATCCGAGTTTATGTTTTTAACGGAAAATGCACGACTCTGTTTCGGATTACATGTGTTATTTTGATTGGGTTCATTTATATGTTTCTTAGTCGGGATCGTACCCTGAATTTCTTGTTTATTGTTGAAGTTTTGATCCTGGTTTATGTTTTTTTAACGATAAATGTACGACTCTATTTTCTGATTACATGTATCATTTTGATTGGATTCATTTATATGTTTCTTAGTAGTATTGTTGATTAGAATATTTTGTGCCTCTTAGACTTTTTTAAAGGTTTATAATGGTTATTTGAGATGGGTTTGCTAGAAGTTATTTCAAATTTAATTTAAATGAATTTGAGCTTGTAGCTGGGCTAATCTAGTAGATGCTCTCAAGTTTAAACGTCACATTATTAAGCTTCTTGTTATTTAATGTATTAAATGTAAACTTAAGTAAATTTTATTATAAATTATGATAGAAATAATCCGTAGAGTGTGTAATTTTTTTAGGAAATGAAATGAAATACTAAATTCAAAGAATTTGATAGAATAACATAAGCAACTAAGCGATGATAAATGAATTACATATGGTGGTTATTTTCTACTCTAACTAACTGATGTTGACAACTCTTTTCTATTGAACAGTTATGTCACATGTTCATCATGCTTATGAGGTGTCTTTGGTAGTTCGTTTTATCATAACGGTCTCTTTTGTAGAAAACATTTACATATCACATGTATTTCTATTGGTTGATATGAGTCATGTAAGCATGCAGATGTATCCATACGTCTTCATAATCAAATAGTATATATTATTTCACATATAAAACATAATTATAGGTGTACATAAATAAGATAAGTATACAATTAATAAATAAAAGAAAAGTTAGAACTCAAATTTAAGAACTAATCATGGGAATTTTGAAGCTCAAGACAAAGTTTGATTGAGCCAATCTCAAATGTGAGCTCTTTTAACATAGTGGTTCTGATATCAAAATCAACTTGACTCATTTACACTCATAGCTAAAACAAACAATTATAACAGTTCATAAAAGTGCTTAAATAGAGTCATCAAACGTTTTATTACGTTCATCCTCCTTTTCAGTCTTATAATGAATAGAGAGCATTAAACAGATACTTCTAAGAAACAAATTATAAGAATCAAATAAACACATTTATTGATTTACATGTGATACATAAAAAACAATGCAATCGATAATAACATAACGTAATAGTCTCACATACAGGTAAATAATGGTTAAAGTGACTAGTGAAACCGGTACACTGCTGGAAGTTGCTTTTCAAGACATTAGTCTCAGCTTTGTTTAACAAAAGAAAATCAAAGGACTGCAAAGGTTACAATTTAAGTACAACCAACACATTTTCCAAGTCACACATACAACAAATCAATCAAATTTGTAGAAACCAAAACAGGCATTGTGCTTGCCTTTCAACATATCTAATTCGATTAAATTCTATGAACTTGTTGATGATTGCTACAATACTCTACAAAAGTTGTAGCTAATGGCTAATGCTAGCATATAGCTTTTAAGAAATACAATATCAACATGGTAAAGAACTAAAGATTCCAACATGATTTGTCATTCATAACTTAAGATCTCGTTTGACAACGTAGTTTGGACCAAGTTGGACCGACGAACGGTTATCTACATTCCCAGAATCTTGGAGTGCTTAAAGCAAAAAAAATTACAAGGCTACCATCGCATAACGATTGCGTCATGAATGTCTAGAAGGGTTGTTTTGCAAATGGTTGATTCTCAAACTAGGTTCATCCTGCAATGAACAGAGATTAAAATAATTTGACACTTTATGAACAAGAATTAGTTAGAAATGAAATTCACATGTTTAAGATGTCTTGTTAGCAACTTTTTTTTTATAAAATAACAAAAAAAATACAAGCTTGTGGGTTGAACAAGTCATTTTTTGCTACAATCAGTAATATTATGACCTGGTTGCTAAAATTGGTAACAAAATATAAGCTGGTTTCTATTTTGTGCCTAATAGTTGCTTGATCCGCGTGTTTTTTAGCAATTTGCTCATATTTCTACACACTAACCTGCATACTGTAACCGAAACTTTGTGGTCTAAAATCCAAATGCCCCTACATAGATGAAAAAGAAAAAGAAAATTATAGAATAAGAAAATGCTTCAACAAAACTAGCATATCAAAGGTATACAGTTTATTTATATGTTTCACAAGTAGTTAACATACCAGACCGTGCATGCTTTGTTGAGCGTCAAAAAAACCATCATGAGTTGGTGCCAGTGAATTTAATTGGCCCTATAAAAACATTCATAAGAACTCAATAAAGGTGTCAACTTTGATCAATTTACATATATAAAAGTCGAGTTGGGTTACATCGTCTCCAACAAGTCAAACAAAATCACTTTAGAAATTAGCATAATCTGAAACGAGTCAAATAGATTGAACGAGATGAACCTCTTGCAACTTCTAAAAAACTTTGTTTAAAATTTATATAGTTGAATTAGTAGTATAACTGTTGTAAAGTAATGTGATAATTTAATACATTAAGAATCTATAAAATCCAAAAGGTGACCAAGAAAGTGTTGGTGAGTCAACCCAAATCGTTTTGACCCGAACTTATTTGACCGGTTACCCCCTCGGACCCCTTATTTTGCCAAATAGTACTCACATATGTTCTGTTTAAACTATGGTAAATAAAAAAAGAGTTTACATACCAGTCCCTGCATGCTTTGTTGATTAACATAGTAACCATCATGAGGCGGTTCCATCAAGTTTAACTGCAGTTATGTATACATAAACCAATTAGGCATTTAAAAAAGTTTTTTCTTTTTTTTTCTTTTATCATTTCAACTAGAAGCATTAAACTAGCAAAGAAAGAAACATACCAGTCCCTGCACGTTTGGTTGGGTCCCATAATAGCCATGAAGTGTAATTCCATCCGAACTCATACTATCCTATTGACGAGAACATTTAGGTTAATAATTTGGTTAACCCAAGCACAAACCTATGAAATCGGAACACTAATATTCAGTGTTTACCACTTATATTCCATTTATCAGCGTGTTTCAAAGCCAAAATTATCGATTTGTTCACTATGATCATTAAATATATGATAGATGTTGATTTAGGTCCACAAAGGCACAAAGATTCCATATATTGGTCAAGGCATTTTAATGAGTAGTAAATTTTGCAGTCTTGACACATTTACTTATTAATGGGTCAATTCGGTTAAGCTGGGTATAATCAATTTGAAATTATGGACTAAAACTTATTGGGTCAAGTCAACCCATCGCACTGACCCGTTTCAACCCTGCCAAAAATAACTGCACTGACCCGTTTCAACCCGGCCAAAAAATAACTGCATTGACCCGTTACCAAAGGCCCAAAGCGCCATTTTGCCACATCTGTTAGCGCAACAAATAAAATTACAGCAAAACTAACCATATGCTGCATGCTGTCTCGAGCCTCAAGCATTACAGGTTCAGGTTCTAATTGTACCTGCAAATTTTAACCAAAAGCAGAAGGTTATTAAAAATATAAAACTCATAAAATATATACATAAAATAGCAATAAAAATTGAGTCACTAACCTTCCTTTTCTTACTTACACTCTTTCTTTTACTCGTTTTGCCAGAAACACCCCCTAAATTCTCATCTTCCACATCACGAAATGAAACTGCATTGTTACTAGATTCTTTATTATTCACATTTACACAAGTTTTCAAAGCTTCAGCAAGTGCACGAATTGCAATATCATAACCTTCTTTAGATAAAGATGCTTCTTCACCTAATTGAATAGCATGTTTGCATAAATCATTATATAGTTGCACCCGTGTTTGCAACCGTTCATTTAATTCACCCTCTGATTGATTACTCTTTGCATCTTTAGTCCATCTCTTTAAAATATAACGAGATGGTATACTTGGAAGCCCACACATTTGTAACACAATCAACGCATGTCTACAAAGGAAACCTTTGTACTCAAACAAAAGACAAGAACACCAAATTTCAGACTCGTTCTCCTGCCATGTCACCATAAAGTTTTCAGCTTTGTCACGATCATAGACCGTGTAGATCATTGTTGATCCGTCTTCCCGTTCTTGTTTAGGATGACACCCAGCCACCCCCAAAGTCTCAATTTGGAACTTTTTGAAAATTGTATGAGTGTAAACCAATGACATCTGTTTTTCCCATGGTGAGGGGGATTTTAAAGCCGGTTGTTTGTGCCACGTGTCAAAATCTGCAATAGCTTCTTCTTGATAACGGTTTTCAAGAATCAATCCATATTGTCTGACAAACTCTTTGAGTGTAACTTTCTTGTGAATATATTTATCAAAGAAAGAATTTACACTTTCAGCCCGTTGGGTAGTTGACATTCCCACCAAAAAAGCATCTTTCATAAAAGTCGGGACCCATTTTTTCCTATCTTCATATAGAGAATGAAACCATTCGTTTTCTTGGAGCTCAAATCGACCAACCAACTTCCACCACCTCATATCAAATTGTTCATCTGTCAATGATTTAGTAATACATTTATTAAATTTAGACATGAACTTATCATTTCGTCTTATAATATGAGCAAGATTCTCTGGAATCTTTTCTAGGACACTCCAAAGAAATATACAGTGTCGGGAATTTGGAAATATTTCAGCTGTAGCCATTTCTAATGATTTCCTTGATCCGTAATTATAAATTTTGGAGCTTTTTCAATCCCACCCATTGCTCTAAGCCACATTTTCATCAACCAAACATATGTTGACTTTGACTCATCTGCAATCAATCCACACCCAAGTAATATAGCTTGAAAATGATGATTCACCCCGATAAACAGAGCAAATGGCATTTTGTCATTGCTTCTAACATAACTTATATCAAAAGAAACCACGTCACTAAAGTTGGGGTAATCTTTTCGGCTTTTGGCATCAACCCAGAACAAATTTCTTAACCGTTGATCTTCATTCAAATCAATCGCATAGAAGAAGTTAGGATTTTCTTTCTTGAT
Organism: Flaveria linearis; assembly: GCA_024085815.1. Lineage (NCBI taxonomy): Eukaryota > Viridiplantae > Streptophyta > Magnoliopsida > Asterales > Asteraceae > Flaveria > Flaveria linearis. The sequence goes on from CM044008.1 coordinate 2,429,613, forward strand.
ATGCATGAAATACTCAAGTATAACTTGGCCATCACCTTCTTCAAGAGATAAGTAACGCCCTCGGTCAAAATTGTAGTTCAAGTCTTCCCTTAAAAAGTCCACAGTATTATTCCCAAATGACTGTCTTGACATCTGTACATACATTTTTTTCGTTCTTTCACTAACTGCGTAGAGAATATCTATATTGTTTTTCTCGGCTAACTTTATGTTTTTATGAATTCTAAAATGATAAGCTAATGCTGGTAAAAGCTCATGATTATGTTCTTTTTCAAAGCCATAAATATACCATTTTCCATCTTTTCTCTTTTTAACATGCATGCTCGCTTTACAGTCGGTTTTCTTAACACTAGGGCGCCTATGTGTCCCACCATCTGATTCCGGTGTAACACCGTATCTTGAACATGCAAATTTAGCATCAATGAATTCTTTTGACTTTTTTGACCGGCGACTGTTTTTTATAGATGTAGTGAACCCCATAGACTTTGCATAGTCTTGATAGAATGAATATGCCGCTTCATGGGATTCAAATTCAATACCATCATGTAGCTCACAATCTTTATCCCCTTCAACATTTGTAACATTTCTTGCAGGTGAAGTAATAACTTGACCATCTTTGTCACTTCCTTCATCAACAGTATCAGCTATGTTTCTACTCATAGCTTCACCTGCTTATATATGAAACTACAAATCTGATGTATTCTTTATCAAGTACCCGATTCACTCGCAAACTTTAATTAAACAGAATAAAAAAGAACAATGGATTTTGTATAGCGCATTGAAATGAATGTGTTAATGACATACAACTACTAAAATAAAGAACATGCAACAATATCATTCTAACCAACATATTTAGTTTAAAATAACACATTAGGTATAACACAGGCAAAAGTGACATAATTTCTTAAGAATATTTACAGATCATATATATAAATATGCCTCCACAGCTACATCCATTAACACAAATCAGTCAATGTTGGTCCAATTTACTAAACCCTAACTTCTAATTGAAAAGGGAAAAAGACTAGATTGCCATTTGAAACCCATCATAGTTTCACTTTATACCAAATCATCCAATTTCTCACACTTAAATTTACTTCTTACAGAACCCAAACTTCCCCCAATGAATTTGAAACTATAAAATGGTGTTTAACTGTTTATCATACAAATTCATGTTTCTTTCATGATCAACATAAACCCATGAACACCAACAAGAATTAAACGAGATATAGAAACAACCAACTGTAAATTTTACCTTTTGCGCCACTAGAATCACTATTAAACAACCTAAGCGCTCCGTTTAAAAGCCAAATTTTCAACCCACGAACGATCTCCAATCAGATGCCCAATCACCCATTAGCGAAGCTAGCAAGTGTGCACTGTTATGGTGGAAAACCCTAGCAAACGACGGTGTTCCGATGGGGAAAAGGTTGGATTTTTAGTGTCTGTATGATTGAAATAACACATTGAAAGTGGGATTTCTGCTGGGAAATCGAGGAAGGATGTTGGTTTCAATCGTATTCGTTGTTGATTGTAAGAAGATGAAGAATTTAGGGGTGGATGATCAAATTGATTTCATACGATACGCATAAACAATTAGAAGTTCTTGGCAAAACTTTGCTTTGTGGGGTAGTAAAATTATTTTTTGCGTGCAGAGTTGAAACACTAGGTTTAAATAGATTTGTATTATTATATAAATTTACTATTAGTATTAAAATAAAATCTATATTTAAGATAAAACATAAATAATATACAAGTATGAGCTATAATAATAAAACAATGATATCAACTTCTTAGCTTTTTAATTTTTTAATTTTTTCAAAAGAAAAATAAAATAAATTTGTTTTAAGGAAAACATTTTAAAAAATGTAAAATTTTAAAAATTACTATAACTCACAATTTTATTTATTTTTTGTATATAAAAAATTACTTACAAACATCAATTTTAAAATAATTTATATTTTTAAAAAGTTTGATGTTTTAGAAGTAAGTTTTATTTTATAAAATTTTATTTACTTAGAAAAATAATTAATAAAAATATACTTTCTTTAATTTATTATTAGTAATTAATTAATATGAATTTAATAGGAGAGAGAAGCGGGAAAATTTTGGTGAGGTGAAATATGGTGATGACACATGTCCAACCTTTGGTAATGTGAAATGTGGTGATGACACATGTCTAACCTAGTTACCCTTTTATTAGAGTAGAAAGATAAGGATATAAAAAAATTATTGAGAGGAAAGGATAATAAATATTATATGACACAATTCAATAGGGGTGTTCAAATTCGGATATCCGAAATTCAGATATCCGAATTTCGGATATCCGAAAATTTCGGATAGTGAATTTCACTATCCGAATCCGAAATTTCGGATTCGGATATCCGTTCGGATATCCGAATTAAAAGAAAATTTGTATTATTTAATAAATTTTATAAAAATATAATAATTTTAATTGAAGTTTTTATCGGATATCCGAAGTTTTTTATTAAAATGTCCTAAATATCTAAAAATATCCGAAATATTTAATTAATATTTAATATTTTTAAATTTTTATAAAAATATTTTGGATATTTCGGATATTTCGGATATCCGAAATATCCGAAAATTCCGAAAATCACTATCCGAATCCAAATCCGAAATTTCGGATATCCGAAGTTCGGATATCCGAATTTTCGGATATCCGAAATTTCGGATATCCGAATTTCGGATTTTCGGATATTTCAGATTCGGTTTCGGATTTGGATATTTTTGAACACCCCTACATTCAATATCATGTTTCATTCTTTGTTATAGGTGAGCATGTAGCATTAGGGTTGTCTATGTTCATAGTTACTTTAGTGTAGAGATTTATTTCCATGTTTTAGACTCGGTATGTTTTGCTTATATGTTGTTATTTCATAGTTTATGTACGAAGGCTTTTTCTTATGAGACAAGTGTTTTATTTGAAAGCAAATTTTTTATCCTACGTGATAAATGTAAAGTTTGTTTTCATCTTATCCTCTTAGACCCTCTAATCAAGTGGGATTATGTAGGGTTGTTTGTTAATTTTGGTCATTCTCTTTACAAAACAATCAACTTTTAATTATTGGATGAATTTGTCATTTTCTCCCAACTAATAATAAAAACCTAACAAGGTATGTATTATATCAAGCTCTTTATAAATGAACATAATAAAATCATAATTTTTTAATTGATAATAAGATAATTATGATAAATTTTATTCATCTCTTGTTAACTGACATGTATACTATTTTGTGGTTTGGATTGGACTTTGGACTTTGGAGCATGGAGAAGTTATAGCGAGAGATGTATGATTTATGAAGAGGTTCCTGGTGGCAAGGCCCAAGGGAGACATAGGCCGACTTTATAGTGGGCCAACTTGTATTGGGCTAACATCAGTAAAGTTGGTCCAAAACAAAGACATCCTCTTAAAATGAAAAAAAAAACAGTTCGAAAAACGAAACCGACAACCAAACTCAAACCCACATGGTTGTCAAACCGGTTCCATCGTAAATCGGTTCCAACCTGACCCAAGCTGTAGGTTTGAGATCAGTTCTTAACCCCATCCGGTGAAACTGGTTTCATCTCGCTAAAAATTGAACTGAATCGTTTCAGTCCCGACTCAACCAAATTTAAACCTGGTCCTTTTCTTCATCTAACCTGAACAGGTTCTTTAGAAAATCTGTTTTTAACTTTTTTGGCTCAATCTGAACCAGTTTCCAACCCGATATGAACTCGGTTTGCACACCTTCCTTTGTAATGTATATAAACTAGTAAAAAAAGCTTGCATGCTTGATGCTTCATACAATATTCAACATGGATGATTTTTTTATATATACATCTTTAATAGCAACCACCAGCACCACGTTATAGCACACGAGCATATTTATAAAACACTAACAGCATTTTACAATTCAATGGATCGTTTTTATAGTTATATAAATGACATATTTTTAAAAGTAACAAGTGGAATTGTGAAGAAATATAGAAAAATCACGTGACATACAATAGTTTTGAGTTTTGAAATAAGATGATTTGGGACGTAAAGTCTCTTCAAAAGGACTTTTGGGGTTATAGAAGTAAGATTTTAATAATCATTGGTATAGAATTATTGGCTCAATTTAGAAAAGTGTCTCTTTCGTACAACTAACAATTTAAATTGAGTGTACGCAAGCTCACCATCTATGAACATACAAACTCTAAGGATGCCTACACCTTGCCTTTATGGCAATCATTATTTGATGTAAAGAGAAATCAATATAATTAAAGTGCATTTGAATATTATCAAACAAAAATCCAACTCTATTACAGTTGTGTATCTAACCAATGATCAATTACAACATTATGTCTAACCTTTACAAGATTGTGTTTAACTCATTATAACAGTGTGTTCAATTTTCTATTTTTTATACTTGATTTTTTTTACGAGTTTTGAAGTGTTGATTACAATAGCTTTTTTGGCTTTTCCTATATTATTGCTTTTTTGATGTTCTTTGATTTAAAGAGTATTTTGTTTTTGTTACAACTACGCATGGAATCCATCATATGACTTATCCAACCTTGTGTATCAAATTATGTATATTTAAATTGACGCTAATACCTTTTATTTTAAAATTTATACATAACATGTGTCATGTCGTGAAACCTTCATACACATTTTATTAAAGAAAACTTATTTTCTACGACGTACACAATAATCAAATAAATAAAAATGCGTATATTATAAATTATAAATAAATAAATAAATTATAGTTGTGGCCATACTTAAACTTTAAGCAATGGCTTATGTGTACAAGCAAGGTTAGGATAAGATAATACTTCAAAGGCATATTCCGTTGTGCATATGTATAAATACACATGAATAAGCAACATATCTTGTACATCTAAACCTTGTTTTTCACAAACAATATTAAATCTAAAGAGACAATGATGAAGTTAAATGCAAGGGCATTGCTGACTATATGTTTGGTCATACAAAGTGTTGCAATTCTAAGCGTCGCTAAAGACTTTGATTTCTTTTATTTCGTTCAACAGGTTTGTTCTTAATTCTTCTATGCGTGCATGCTTTTGATACATTAATTTGTTGTTATATTATGACCGATCTTTTAGCGACATAATATGTGTTGGTATGTTAACGTTGCTTGCCTTTTGTGATCTGTAGTGGCCAGGGGCATACTGTGACTCAAGACGAGGTTGCTGCTACCCGAAATCTGGGAAGCCAGCTGAAGATTTTAGCATCCACGGGCTTTGGCCTAATTATGACGACGGCACATATCCATCCAACTGTGACTCCTCCAACTCGTTTGACGAGTCAAAGGTCTCAAACCCTGAACCCTAAACTAAAAGCTTGAAACATAATTATTTTCTAATAATAATAATTATTTTCTAATAATAATAATTATTGTTATGTTACTAAATATAACAAACACGACATTTTCATATAGGTTTCAAATCTTGAAAGCGAGTTAAAGGAGCATTGGCCGACGCTTGCGTGCCCAAGTGGTGACGGCTTGAAGTTCTGGCGTCACGAATGGGAAAAACACGGTACTTGTTCAGAATCTATTCTTGATGAGCGAGGTTATTTTGAGGCCGCGCTTTCCCTCAAGAAAAAAGCAAACCTTCTCCATGCCCTTGAAAACTCAGGTATAGTTTTATCTTTTTTCCAATCATAAGAGTTTGTTACCGGAAAACTCAAGAAACTTATCAGTACTCTGCTAACCAATATAATATCTTTGAGTGCAGGAATTAAACCCGGTGATAGAAAATTTTACACATTAAGTCAGATCAAAGATGCAATTACAAAGGGTGTGGGTTATGAACCTTTCATAGAGTGCAATGTGGACTCCTCAGGGAACCACCAATTATACCAAGTGTACCAGTGTGTTGATACTTCGGGTTCTAAATTCATTGAATGCCCAAAATTCCCTCATGGGCGACCTTGCGGAGATAAAGTTGAATTTCCATCGTTTTCTTCTGCTTCAAGTCGTGATGAACTCTAGATTCCTTCTAATCAATTCTTTATTTGATATTTTGAATTTCGTATTAATTTGATGACCGATTGTTGTATACGAGGTTACTGTAATCAAACCGGTTAAAACCAGTTGTTTTGTCTGTTTATCAGTCGAATCGGTTTCAAAAACCAAATCACATTTTAGATAATTTACATCTATAACTAATTAAAACCAAATATGAAACTATTTTTGAATATACAAATAAATGAAATATAAAGGTCGAGATGTAGATGAGATAAAAAAATAAAATTAAAAATTAAAAAATTTGAACAACACCTGTCCAGCTTGTTGGTTGAACAGCTATGACCCATAACTAACTCATCCAAATGAAGGCTTTCAAAACTCTATTTAGATTTTTGACACTTTATTACAATTCAGAAATATAATAAAGATCATAAATATAAACTAAAAATTTATACGTTGTTTGTTTTCTAAAATGATATATTCAATAACTTTGTATCTTAAAAGGTATATATTTCATTCTGGAAATAAGAATTTGGTATGTAACAAATCAGTATTAAAACCACGTGCAACAGCGTGATCATAAAACAATGAAAAACTAGCGTTGAAGCATTACCGCAAACCTATAAGTTAAAGGAAGTGTTGGGCGTAACTCGTAAGACCATGATTGTCAAAAGAATATAGTATGCACCAACTCATGTACATATGTATTAAACTTGGTAAGAACCAAATAATCCATTAATTAAAGTTAATTAAAATAAGAGATCACAAGTAGCCAACGAGCCCCATATCAATTGGTTTGAAAGAAGACATCCATGACTTTCCAAAATGGAGATAATGGGTTCAAATCTCAATTGGTGCAATATGTTTCAAGTGGGTCAGGGGTCACCAGCGCTGTTTGTGTTTGTGTGTATTGTTGATCTTTCGTCAATAAGCTTACTCGAGTGACCAGGCACAAAGTATTCCCGTTGGCCGTTCTAAAAAAAAAAGAAGAGATCTAAGGGATTGGGCTACTATACATGATGTAAATAATTAAATTGCCATCGAAACTTATGGTAATAATTGGGCCAGTCCAGCTAGCCTGTGTGTGACATTTGCCATTTGGTGTGGTCTTGGCCCAGATCATAATCCACAACTCACATAAAAAGGTTTGGACTTTTTAACCGGTTTTAAACCTACTGGCCCAAGAAAAAAAAAACTGATTTCTCCCGAACCGGTTTCAACCCGATCAGACAGGTGAAAATCAGGGCGAGGCCACATTGTATATGCATATTCCATATATAAAATTATATACGACTATATGAGAACTATATTATTATAGTCTACATTTAATATGGATTTTTCAACAAGCAATTTCCAACCGAGTTAAAAGCTGTGTTCGCAAGCAACTCGTCTTCAACTCATGATACTATATGCTCGCTCGTCTTTCATAATTTAAATGATTTTACATGTTTATTTTTAAAAGAGTCTCGAATAACAAGAAACTCAAATTACACAAGTTTATATTAAAACATCAATCTAAGAAGCTAATACACACCAACAAGTGTGTTACTACAGCCAAATCAGTTGGAGTTTCCATACGAATGAATTACCTTTAGCTTGAACTTTGCTCTCAGATATATTTTAGTCTGTAAGTAAGAGCCAAATCACCTTTATTTTTAACAAAATATATTACATAAGTCGAAAATATAGCTGCAACACACGGGTTACTAAAAGAGTCGTATTATTATTATGAACCCATGAAATGAGTGAGACCATGATTATGAGTTCAAAAGAGGAAGGTGAAATGAAAAGTTTAGGGGGTGACTTGTAACATGCACGGAAGATTAAGGGGTTGGTAAAACTTTATGGTGACCTTTTTCTTTTAACATTGAGTGATGAAGCAAAGAACAAAGCACAATAGTGGCAAATGATTGATTTTCTTTTGAAAATCTACATTATTGTACAGGTACAACTTTATATGCATGATTTACACATCATTATAAAATAAGGTTTTTATGTCATATTCAGTACAACTATTTAGAAAGTTGGTTACAACTATCATATTCATGAACAAATAATCTTCCACCAAAAATAAAATACATATTTATATACTTCTTTAAATGGGTGTACACTATATGATATTTCTAAATGACATACATATATAGCACAAGCCTTTCATCCATCATCAATATCACAAAACACCATCAAAAGTTTCTCCATAACTTCACTTAGAGTTCAAATCCAGTGTGGATGACCTTGACTCAAAGTCAAAGTCAATGTCATTCACACATTCACTATTCAAATCAAACCTCTGACTCTTACTAACTTGACAATTACCATCTGAAATTGTACTCCCACTTCTCTTCCTTCCACTCCGATCCGCTGGTTTCATATCCATTAATGACAAAACAAGATTATCCTTTTCATTTCTTCCGGAGCTCTCGGATGATGTTAACGAGCTTTCTAATGAAGATTTTGTTTTCGGGTTTCTTCCAAGATCTGTTTTTAGACTTGAATTTTCTAGTTCTGTGAGTTCTGATAAAGAACTCGGGCACACGTTGTCCACCATAGAAACTAATTGTGACAACTCAGCTTTCGCGACTTCCACTTCTATAGTAGATGAGTTATACCCAGCAAGTGTGTCTTGTGCTTTTTTTAAAACTGACTGTAAATACTTTCCTTGAGCCTCAATTCTCAATTGCAAATGCCTTTGTACCTGAAAAAGCCAGTAGTTAGTGGCAGATCCAAGATTTTGTATATTTTGACAAGAATATGCACAAAATAATATTTTATGTTTTATCTACTCTACATTAATACAAAATGATACTGTGCCCATATCTAAACTTGTACATAATGCATATACTACACAATGGTACTTTTCAAAATTCGTTTTTTCAACTTTTACCTCTATTTGTTCATGAAGTTTTCTTTGCACTTCCATTTGCATCTGTAAAGCTTGAGCAATCTTTAAGCTTCTGGTACCATAAAGAACACAATAAATCAGTCTTAAAGATTTTATTTATAAGAAAAGATAGACACTTTATAGGTTAAAGAAGTGGATTACTCATTAATCTGATTTGGGGTTTCATCGTTGTGATCGATACTAGTGATATCGCTCCTATGATCATCTGCAATTTCTGCATCAAAATCATGAATTTAGCATAAATCTTTAATAAAAAAGGGTGATCACCAGAGTATTTTGCTAGTGAATAAAGAAAGAAATGCATATTTAGACATTGACTCACCTTCTTGCTTACTTTCACTACAAGCTGGTGATTGTTGAACTTTCCCCAGCCTAAATTTCTTCATCAATAAACAAAATTATATATTAGTGGTAAAGAATTAGCATATTGGTGATAATTGTTAATTGGCAAAAAAACTAAGGCTAAAAGTACCTGCAAATGACTCTTTAGGTGGTACAAAGTAAGCCCATGAATGCTCATGACTCTCATCAAAGACTTTGGTGTTGCTTCTATTCATACCACAAGTGAGAAAAAGATGCAAACTTTTTAACACCCAACAAAAAAAGATTAACTTAAAGAAACAAGAATGCATATGTTACTCACTTTCTGGACCTCCAAGCTGATTAACAGCATCGACGAACCGTTGGTGAAGCTCAGGAGTCCATTTGAGTCTAGGTTTAGCATCACTGGATAAAACCAAATTCAAATCTTGATTTTGATTTTGGTTATGAATATTCTGATCTGCCATCTTCCAGTTTCTGGGAGAGATAAAGAACAAAAGAGAAATGATATAGGTGTGTATGTGTGTGTATATATATGTGTGTATGTGTATTGGTGATCAAACATAGAATAGGATTGGGTTAATTTGGCCTGATTCTCTTTAATTCAAGATTTGTGTCTGAAATATGTGGCAGCTGAATGTTAGTCTTTATAATTGAGGGGGGTGGGGGTGGTTATTCTCACTCCATATCAGGAAACAAAAGTGGGGTATTGCAAGGTGAGGGAATATATGCTCTCATGAGCTGTTTCTCTACCTTTCTCTCAATTCACATTTCAATATCCACCCACAAACCAAAGGAGAAAAAGTATAGTTTATTCATCTTCCTTTGACTTGAATGGCATGAAGAGAATCTTTGATGGTGCAAAAACAAAGAAAGCAAAACACAGTTCCATTTGGCTCTCAAAAGCAGAGAAAAAGTGCATCATTTGTTTTTATCCTCATGTTTTTAATCACCAACTCTTCATAATTCACACCAAACTCACAACATCATCAACATCCAGTTTTGAAATTCCATCTAACAATCCATATCATACATAGTTACATACCATACAGTCATTTAGACCTAGTATATCTCAATGATAGCAAAGCTATTGATAGGGTTCTAGGGACAGAAATACTCCTTTCACTTAGACCTGACTCTTGAAAAACCTTTTTTTTCAATCTAACAATCTTGAATTATAAACTATAGTTTTAATAAGACTTTCACCGAACGCCGGGTGGGCATTTCATTGGTAAACTCCAAAATTACACCGCGATACGAGTTAGTGATCATCAAACTACAAAAGCAAAGATCTTTGTTGATGATCTTGCTTGATTCCTACTGAATTAAGGGAGGCCTACCATGATGTTAATGGGCTCAACTTTCTAAAACTGCAAGAAACTTTGAGGAAAGGGGATTTATGTTAGTGGGATGGGTGATTTTTGATGGATATTACTTTTGGAGGTTGAAAGTGATGGCAAATGAGTTTTAATTAAGTTGATTAGCTTATTTTTGGTGGAAGATGTGGTGGGATTGGCAGATTCTCTTTGTTGTTTGTAGGCTTAGGGGAATCAAAGAATCCAACAATAGATTTTAAGACAAATTTCTTGTTTTTATGTAATTTATCAAGATGTATTTATATTTAAATAAAAGAGAAAAAGAAAAGGTAAAGTGTTGAGGGGAATAAACCGATTCATCAATGACTCATTATAGAATTCCATCCTATGACCATGCCAAACATATTATTATTATTATATGTATATACCTTGGAAATTTAATAAACTAGTTGTTTTCTCCCCCCGCGCTTCGCGGCGGGGTTGAATCTGTAACATCCAAAAGTTCAATATTAATTTATTTAATTAGAATTAGTGTTCAGTCGCATAACATGCGTACGAATGAGGCCCAATCGCACGAATGACGGGCGTATGGGCTCAGTCGTACGATTGAGCCGTGCAAATGGGTCCAATCGCGCGACTGAGTATGGCGGCTAAAATAGGCATGTAGGATAAGTAGGGCGGTTAAGGGTGTTCAAAAGCATATTTCTATCCGCTGTGTCCTTATCCCTTGTTTCTCTCGAACCCAAACACCCCTGTCCTTGCCAAATCAACGGTTTCGCCTTCATTTCGGTAAGTTTCGCTTGGTACGGATCGATTCTTGAATATGTTAAGCTGTGTATGTGATTGAAATTGATCCAAAAACATGTTTTAAATCGGGGTTTCTGTTCAATCTTTCTGTTAAGCTAAAAAGTGAGGGTTCGGATCCTAGTTTTGTGAAATTTGATGAAATAAGGACCCGAAACGGTTGTAAATGAAGTGTATATGTTCTGTTGTGAATATGGTATAATCCAAATGGTTAAAACTTGAGTTTTTGGATCAAATATGTCAAGAACACAGCTGCTGATCCGTTTCAGACGAATGAGCCTAGTCGCATGACCCATTCGTGCGACTGAGTCAATCGCATTGTTCAATCGTGCGACTGAAGTTCAGTCGCATGAACCAATCGCACGAATGGAGGTCATTCGCACAAACCCTGTTATAGCTCATTCGCACCTCTGTCGTATGGTCCATTCGTACGACTAAGCCCAGTCGCATGTTCAGTCGTACGAATGAGTCCAGTCACATAGCCTTAGTCGTGTGAAGTGGTCAGCTAGGGGTGATTTGGCTAAGCTAGGGTTGTTGTTTTAGATTTTCTTTGAGAAGGAAAAGTTTTAGCTGCCTAGTGTATTGGATTGATAACCATTTGCTGAGAACATTAAGGTGAGTTCTAATTGCCCTTTTATGTGTTAATGCCGTTTGATAAATGTTGTTTGATAAAATCGGGCACTGGCATGCATATAAATAAATACAAAAGGTGAATAAGAGTTGAAAGTGGTAAATTGTGGTAAATGGCGAGGTGGAGGTTTGACCCACCAACTATAGACGGAGGTTTGACCCGTCAACGCCAACTATAGACGGAGGTTTGACCTGTCAACGCGCGAGGTGGAGGTTTGACCCACCAAACTATAGACGGAGGTTTGACCCGTCAACGCGTGAGGTGGAGGTTTGACCCACCAAATTAAAATTGATAAAAAGATGTCCATAAATACCTTGTGGGTATTCGATATGCATATCAATACTGGGATAAATAAATGGACTGATGAATGTGTGTGTGAATCATTCGATGTGGTAACAGTTGATGGGTTATTGTTATTGAAATATGGTGTATGTTAGAACTCACCAGTTTATCTGATTTTGTGTTTGTTTTCTTATGCATGCCAGGTAGTAATAGAGGTGCTCGTGATGGTCCCCCACAGAGTTAGCTTCCGGTTATGGTGTATGATACTGGCCACAAATGTTGGGTTTTGGAAACGAAGTACTTGAAGTTTAATAAAGTTTTCAAATGTCGGTTAAAGTCTTGTAAATATTGTTAACGATGTAAACAGTTTTTAATATATATAAAATTCCGTTGCGTTTGTAGTCTCTGAATTATTATTATAACCCAACTAGTAGCACCCTCTTTACTATATTATTTTGTTATGGGATTGAGGGTGTTACAGAATCGATACTTAGAAAACTCGATAAAAGGCTCGGAAATTCTAGTTTGTTATGGCTGCAAACTAACCATTTACCACGCCAAAACAAAAATATCAAAGAGCATTCGTTTATCGTAATCGCCTATCATCAATATTTATACAAAAATTCAATCCTGACAGTTATGAAACAACAAACAATTTCAAACGAAATGTAAGAAATCGGATCTGGGTAAGATGGCCTTAGATGAATTTGTGTTCATCGTCATCGACACATCTAGACCACCGTTAAGCAATACATAAGTGTCACCATCATCGTTAGAACAATCAAGCCCAAAAAAGATGGCCTCAGATGAACATATGTATTAATTATCATCAACACACCATCAAAAAATAGATAACCGTCACCATCATCCGAAGAACAGAATAGAATAAATCCGAGCCAAAATGTCCTAGATGAGAAAACCCTAACCATCACGGATCAAACGCCGTGACCATACAACGTCTCAGATGAGGAACACATCATCATCATCGACTAATAATTCAACTTTGTGTCTAGAAACAGGATTGGGTTTCTAATCAGAAACTTCTCAAGTAAACATCTCAAGATAAAACCCATACACATCAAATCCATGTCACAAGTAAGCAGATACAGGCGGAGACCACAAAGGCTTTGACCTTGCCGGAAACAGGGGGCAAACACACAACGTGGCTCAGATCTCATTAACAGACCGATGTGGCTGCAACACAGGTTGCAAGAGAAAAACATCTCACTTGCCATCCTCGATTATGCCACGCCAAGCAACGACCCATATCACAGTCATCATAGCCAAAGAAACATAAGCAACATTAATCGGATCTCGAGTGATGTAGGGTTTCAGAGCAAACCTACACATTCATCAAGCCAACAACTTAGGGCTCATATTAGAAGCCCTAATCACAGAAAACAAAACACTGTCGGCCAATCATTGTTACCTAGGGTTTGCAAAACAGAGTAAGGAAAACCACTCTGTACACAAATCCAGTAGCAACGGCGGAGCGGGTTGACCGGAGAGTACAGAGGTCCATATATAAGACAGAGCAACATACACGACAACTCCAGCCGACGATGGCTAGGGTTCAACGGTAGGTCACACCCATCGGCCATGCAAAGAGCCCCAATCAAGAACACTAACAGGCAATAGGCAAAACACCATAATATAGAGAAATCTATAAACCCTAAAAGGGTATCAGAGAGACATAGAGATGAGGGAGCAACAGAGGCGGTGGAACCCTAAAAGGGTATCAGAGAGACATAGAGATGAGGGAGCAACAGAGGCGGTGGCACGACCACCATAGCACCGTCAATGGCTAGAAGACCGACACTTGCTCCACCTCAACCACATAGGGGAGGCAGAGCGACAACAACCTCCATCGCCACCGCAACAGTCAAAATCCCTGCGATGGCCGACGGCACACCGGCAATCCTGCGATGGCCGACGGCGGTGGTGGCGGTGGTGGTGGCAGCGGCTCCCCTCTCCCTCCTCGACAACCCAAAACCCTTATCGCATAGCGGTAGAAGGAGTGGCCGGATTATCGGCTTTCGTCGCCGCAAACAGAGCGGCATGCAGAAACGTTGGCGGCGTCATCGCCTCCACCGGCAACAACAGCCGAGACACATTGGCCAACACCAACACAAACATCGGCCAACACCAAGACAAATACCCCTTATAACCCTTTTCAATTTGGGGGAGGGGGTAAAATGGAAAACCCTCAAAACCTTCGTGGCCAAACTATGAACAAACGAAAACCAACTGCTCATGAACTTGTAAATTTCATAATAGGGTAATTGCTAGTTAAATATATATCTTATTTCTAGATTTAATTAAAGATGTAATGAATAGAACTAGTTATTTAACTCGCCGCGCGTTGCTGCGGCGGCGAGCGTACGTGTCATGATCAAGTATAAAATATAATCGACTCAATTTGTTTCCGAACTAAATTTACGTAAAACATGAAGTAACACCAATTAGTACCGTCGAATGAAAACATATTTTATTTAAATCGACTATATTTCAAACGCAATTTACGTTAAAACGTAGAACAACTCAAAACATATATCAAAATAAACAAGTGCGGGGAAGACATAGGCGGCATGATAAAGCATAGATTACATTCGCTCTAACACATTTCCTATCAAAATTTACATCAAAACATAGAGTAATTCGAATTTATACCAATAAAATAAAATTATAATATTTGACCCAACTCGTTCCAAACAAAATTTACACCTAAAAGTAAACAGTAGTATTATAAAATAACGTTTTTTTTAAATATGGGTTAATTAAGAAAGCATGCAAATTATAAGTAAATGTTAGACTCGAACCCGGGTCTT
This sequence comes from Flaveria linearis, assembly GCA_024085815.1. Lineage (NCBI taxonomy): Eukaryota > Viridiplantae > Streptophyta > Magnoliopsida > Asterales > Asteraceae > Flaveria > Flaveria linearis. The sequence goes on from CM044008.1 coordinate 2,444,672, forward strand.
ATGTATAGTGAAAGAGCTCACAAGCTAGCAAGGTAGATGTCTTTCCATGTCTCAATTTTACTATATATAATATATAATATACAAAAAAATATATATAATATACAAAAAAATATACAAAAATCCTCTATGTCCACCGGCATAGAGTATTTCAAACGCAATTTACGTTAAAACGTAGAACAACTGAAGACGTATATCAAAATAAGCAAGTGCGGGGAAGCCATAGGCGGCATGATAAAGTATAGATTATATTCGCTATAACACATTTCCTAGCAAAATTTGCATCAAAGCATAGAGTAATTCGAATTTATACCAAAGAAATAAAATTATAATATTTGACCCAACTCGTTCCAAACAAAATTTACACCTAAAAATAAACACGTAGTATTATATAATAACGTTTTTTTTAATATGGGTTAATTAAGAAAGCATGCAAATTATGAATGAATGTTAGACTCGAACCCGGGTCTTATGTATAGTGAAAGAGCTCGCAAGCTAGCAAGCTAGATGCCCTTCCATGTCTCAGTTTTGCTATATATAATATACAAAAAATAAATTAAAGAGTAAATTACGCTTTTCGTCCCTGCGGTTTGGTGGTTATAACCATTTTCATCCAATAGTTTAAAAACGCCCGGTTTAACCACCATGGTTTGAGATTTGTCACAATCAAGTCCAAACCGTTAACTCCATCCAATGTCACCGTTAAATATTTTAATAAAGACGATAATGCCCTTGGATTAAAATTGTTACTCTTAAATTAATCACCATACCATCACACCCCAACCCCACCCCAGCATTATCAGACCACCACCATCACACACACATATATATACACACATATAGGGGTGTTAAAAAGTATCCGAATCCGAAACCGAATCCGAAATATCCAAAAATCCGAATTCGGATATCCGAAATTTCGGATATCCGAAAATTCGGATATCCGAACTTCGGATATCCGAAATTTCGGATTCGGATAGTGATTTTCAGAATTTTCGGATATTTCGGATATCCGAAATATCCGAAATATTTTTATAAAAATTTAAAAATATTAAATATTAATTATATATTTCGAATATTTTTAGATATTTAGGACATTTTAATAAAAAACTTCGAATATCCGATAAAAACTTTAATAAAAATTATTAAATTTTTATAAAATTTATTAAATAATACAAAATTTCTTTGAATTCGGATATCCGAACGGATATCCGAATCCGAATCCGAAATTTCGGATATCCGAAATTCGGATATCCGAAATTTCGGATTCGGATTCGGATAGTGAAATTCACTATCCGAAATTTTCGGATATCCGAAATTCGGATATCCGAATTTCGGATATCCGAAAATGAACACCCCTACACACATATATATATACCACCACCACCACCTCCACCATAACACCCACCACCACGACCACCACCACTACCACCACACCACCACCACCGCCGCCACCACCACCACCCCAACACCACCACTATCACCACTGCCACCACAACACCACCCACACCACCACCATAACACCACTGCTACCACACCATCACCACCACCACAACACCACCCTCGTCTCCACCACCACCATAACACCACTGCACCAGCACAACCAACATCACACCATCACCACATACATCGGAACCCTAAGAAAATTAGAAACCCTAACCACAACCCAACCAATTTTGAATCCCAAATTCAAATCTCCATCTTCCAGATTCAAACCCTAAACCTATTCATATTCGTACACCCTCAATCGACGCCCTGATTAAAGGTCCGGTTCGTGATTTTTAGGTGGTGATCTGTGCGATGCTTCTTTGCTTTCTTAGTACTATGATTTTGTTTGCACAATCTGATGTCAAACGAAACCCTAAAAAGTAAGACCAAATGAAAATTAGAGAAGAAATCAACGAAAACTACTGCAAATCCTTTTGATTCCGTCTTTGATTTGTGATAATCGCACTCTGTGATTTCTGTATTCTAATATTCGTCTTTGATTTCGTCTGTGATTTCAGATGAAAAAGTAACCCTAATCTGATTGAAATTGAATGAAGAGCTGCCTTTCCTGTTTACAAAGCGCTGCTATGGTTGGCCAGAAAACCATCATACTTCGTAACCCTTTACTCCTGCCGATTCCTAAACGATGGAATTAACTATAAGGCGGTTGAAGGCCGAAGGGAGGAAAACGAGAGAGAGAGAATAGAGATAGAGAGAGTGAGTGTGTGTATATATATATGTAACATCGCGTTTTTTTTATTAAAAATGTTAATTTACGAAACCGATTAAATTTAATATGTCGATAATTGCAATACCCATAATAATAATAATAATAATAACATGATAATAATAATATTAATAACAATGATAGTAATAATAATGTTAATAATAATGAGAATATAGGTTTTATAACATTAACTTATAAATAATAAGTTTGTACATACAAAATCCCACTAATGATTAAAACACCCAACCCCACCCCCCACCTTCTTCCCCGATTGTAATTTATTTAAACTAAAACCAAACTTTAGTTTTATTTTGACAATCAATACAAACCACAGGGACTAGTTGTGTAAAATTTGAAAACACCCAACCCCACCCCCCACCTTCTTCCCCGATTTTGAGCTCCATGTCTTCGGCCTGTTCTTGGCCATTAACCAAGCACCAAAATCCCACTAATGATTAAATTAATCAAACCTAAAAGAATATATAACTGCCTCTAATCGATATCTATACTCAGTTTCATCCAAAACAAGCTCAAACACATCATTCGAACACACCATACTCGCGACCTGCAACTTGTTTAAAATCCAATCTCCGAGCGATTTTAACTCAAATTGGCAAAGGGCTTTGCTTCCAGATCATCATACAAAGCTTCCCTTGAGTTTAATTTTATTATAATCGTAGTTTGAGCATCAAACGATCATCAACCTGTGCCGCGACCTGTTCTTCATCGAGTAAACTTCAATCGAGCACCATATAGGTAATCAACACACACACACACACTCGGTTTTTCATGGGGAACAAAAGCCCCATGATTCTACATTTTGAAATCGAATTGGTGTTCGATTGGACGGGATTCGAACTAGGGCTCGAAATGGAGTTTGGGGTTTTGGTTACTTTGATTTAAAAGAATTTGAATCCGGTCTCTATCGCGGCTTAGAGCCTGGTTCACTGGTCCCGTCCTCCCATGACAAACAGGAGGTCCCGGGTTCGAACCGGGCCACCTACACTATTTTTTTAGCCATTTTTAAGCTCTAAAAATTTAGAAAAAAAATCCTAAAAATTATAAAAATGTTTTTACAAACATTAAAATTTTTTAAAACCACATAATTATTTTCTGAAATTTATTTTAACATTTATTTATTTATTTTATTAATTGTTTTAAATAAATAACAAATCTAGTTAAATTTTTATAAAATTAGACTATAAATAACGGTTGAAATCACTAAATAATTATTGGATTAAATAATATTTATGTAATATTATTTAAATCATGATTATCTCAAACAAATATAAAAGTTTTATATTTAAATCTTTCCAAAAAAAAAAATATTTCATTTCTTTTAGTCATTTAAATAATTAAATGTTTTAATTAATTATCATATAATTGATTAATAAAATTAATTATTTGTTTTTCCACACTTTAACTATAAACCAAACAATTACGAGTATTGATACAAATACATTTATTAAATTCTAAACGTAATCACATTCAATAAATTCATTTTATTTCAAGACATTCAAACCAAATAAAATTAGTTTATTTAAACTACCATTCAAAACCAAATGGAAATCCTAATACATTCCCAAATTCTCAAATCATTATTATTCTAATTCGAGATACCGTTCCTTAGGTTAATCGTAAGGAAATCATTGGTATCTAATCTATCACATCCAGATTCTAATTTCATCAATCAAGTGAGTATTCATATTCCCTTTTTATATCATTTCCTATTTGGGGGAAATCATGTGATACAATATATTCAATCATTATATTCTATTGTTATTTCATTCTAAATTCAATTCAAGACAGGTTATGTTATTACTTGCAATTATGTGAACATACTATGGTAAACTGGACGACAGTAAAACCCTAATTCAATCAATCAATCCTGGTATCAATGGTAGATCTACTGGTTTGGATAACCCACCCCATATGGCTTACGAGTGGTGATTGTGCCAGAGACAATTAGTCAATCTATGGTGTTTGTGTGCAAGTCTATTATATGCAAGTGGCAAGTCAAGGGGTTTCTATTGTGTCGGTTTATCTATATGCTTTACTATTGCAATATAAGTCTTAACGTTACCTTGTGAATTGGATTATTCTCAATCAATCAATCAATCTATATGTATATTTAAAACTATGATTACTCACCAGCTAATTCATTAGCTGACTTTATTTTCTCACATGATTTCAGGTTAAGCAAGTTAGTGGACTTCTACATGCTCATATAAGACCCGGACTTAGTCAAAACAAAAGACAATTACTATTTGTGACTTTAACTGTTGTATTTGTATCTGTTAAATTCATGTTATCCTGTAATCTGATTTTAATATTATTTTCACTATTAGACAATCATGAGTTATGAACAATCAATCATTCCCTCGTCCGCTCCGATGATTCCGCCGTCGGTCGGGGTGTGACAATATATACATATTATTAATATTTTATACATAGATATTGAAGTAACAGTTTAAGTCCAAGGGTATTTTTTTCTTTTTACATACACTTAACGGAAAAAATGGATGGGGTTAGTGTCCTGGACTTAATTGTGACCGATTTTAAACCACAGTGGTTAAATCGGGCGTTTTTAAACTATTGGATGAAAATGGTTATAACCACCAAACCACAGGGACGAAAAGCGTAATTTACTCTAAATTAAAAATAAAAAAATTAAAAATCCTCTATGTCCACCGATATAAAGTGTAAATAAACACGTAGTATTATATAATAATGTTTTTTCTTAAATATGGGTTAATTAAGAAAGTATGCAAATTATAAGTGAATGTTAGACTCGAACCCGGGTCTTATGTATAGTGAAAGAGCTCGCAAGCTAGCAAACTAGATGTCATTCCATGTCTCAATTTTGTTATATATAATATATAAAAAAATTAAAAATAAAAAAAATTAAAAATCCTCTATGTCCACTGACATAGAGGAATAAATAAAATAGAATATATTATTTTCAATTTATTTTAATTATCTTTAACTAGAATTATTACACGCGCTATGGAGCTAACTAAACTTAAAAAATGAATAAAAACAAAAACAAAATTATAAATAAAAAGAACCTATTTTTTTAAATTTAAAAGCCTCTCCAAAGATCGAAGCTTGGTGGATGAGGATACACTACGTGCTTCTACCACTCTGTCAGCGGGTCTTTTGGATGTGAGCCATGTAATCAAATCTGTCATGGACACATGCAAATTAGAAGGGAAATAAATAAATAAAAGTTTTGGTCATCATTAATAACCTAAATCCCTATAGTTATGGACTCTGATACCAATCTGTCACACCCCAACCTTGATGGCGGAATCGTCGAGGCGTGAGAGTTAAGATTGTTCACAGCCACATAACGCTATTGCCTGAAACATGTTAAAAATAACAGGTCAACATATTGTTGGTGAGCATTCTATAGTTTTTCATACATAAGTATATAAAAGATGGCAATTCATGTTGTAAATTAGAGAACAAGGTAACTAGGGATGTAAGACAGAATGCACAATCAAACCTTGACAAAGTTTTACAAGTCTCAAACGTTTACAAGTATATACGATTAGCTAAGTGTACTTGGATCAACCAAGCAGGCTTGTCAGGCCCATAGATCTATGACGTCGCCAGGCTAGCAATAGTTAATGATTGTACATATATTCGACATTACATGGTAGCTACAAATTCAACTAATCACAACACACAAGCAAATTGCCATAAGTTTACAAGAATCAAACGTTTTTACAAGTGTAACGTTTATAATATAACATGTTTCACCCAAAAGTGTGTGAAATAATAAAATGGGTATAGAAATACTCACTTGACGATTAAGTATATATATTGGATGAATAATAAGAATTAATAACGCGCGTCGTTTCAACGAATCCCTTTATAAGGTACCTAGAAATACATATTAAGATTTATAATAAGATTAACGGTTTAATGTGAATTAGAGTCTTAGATGGAATTTGGGGTTTTGACAGGTAATGAATATTACTTGTATTTCGATTTATACAAAGGAAATACGTATTTTGAGTATTTTTAAATCCTAGAAGTGAAATTAGGTTTAATATCTGATAATGTCCAAATATATCTTATTCTCGTTAATAAATATCATTATGATAACGTATTACCCGATAACAATTTATTAATCCAAATTAATTGTTAAAGTATATTTTATACGAAGTGACTTATAATTACGTTTGTAAATAATTATGAAATTAATTATGAAACGCATATAATTTTTACAAGAAATTCATGATTACGTTAACATCGTGATCAATAATAATTTGATATTTTAAACTATTATTTAAAGTCATGTTTTTATAAAAATAAACCAATTATATTATTTGTTATTGGATATTTTATATAAAAATTAAAGTGTTTTCAAAGAAATAATTTTACAGAAATAATTGGATAGCTTTTAAAATAATTAGAGTTTATAAAATAAATTTTTAGAATTTTTCAGAATTTTTTATGATTTTTAAAGGCTTAAAAAGCCAAATAAAAAAATAATGGGGGTGCCCGGGGTCGAACCCGGGACCTCCTGTATAACATGCAGAGTCGGGGACCAGTGAACCAAGGCCTAAGCCGCGGTTTTGAATGGTTCCTAATTAATTTATACACAACCCGCAATACAATCCCAAATTCCATGAACCCTAACTCGAACAGGTTCAAAATTGAAGCTCAATTCGAGTTTGATAATGTCTAAATTCATGGGGTTTTGTTCCCCTTATAAAATCGAGCAGATTGGTTTTCAATTACCTGATTGCGTATTTAATTCGATAGGAAACAGAGGAAGAACAGTCCGCAGTTGTTTGGAAGCCAAATGATGATCAAAACTCGACGGAAATCCAATTAACTTTGCAGATAGTTTCTATAGATGATAATGGGCAAAAGCCCTCTGTTAATTTGTGTTTAGAAGATTCAAAAGATGATGTTCGATAGAGTTGCAGGTCCGACAGAGAATGAGGATCAATGGGGTGTTTTGTGTTGATTTTTAGTGAAATTGAAAGCTGAGTTCGATTGGGAATGTATAGATGATCGATTTTGTAGCTTTAATTTGTTTATTATTGTTGTTTAAGTGGGTTTATGAGCTGGATTAGAATCCGAGATTAAAGTGGAGAATATAGTCGTTTATTTGACTAATTCAACACTTTTTATGTTGGAATTCAATCCGATTGGATCCAAGGAAGCTTTCGGTGAGATTGTGGGGTTCAAAATCGAATACATTTACTGATTTTGGTCGGGAATTTAGTGGTTTCGATGTGAGGACTTTGGATCCGAATATTTCAATGTTTAAACGTGTTTAACGGGTGCTTTGGGTTCGAAACTAGTCCACGCACGCATTAGAACCGTTTTGTGAGTTAAAATCGTGTATATCGATCGATTTGGACATCGCCGGAGCTTCGCCGGAGTCGCCGGAGTCCGGCGCCGGAAAATCGGGTAAGGGGGGATGGTTTTTGAAAAATTTACACAATGGTTCCTGCGGTTTGAAACTTGCTAGTTTATGTTCTGAAACTTCTTTTGAAGTTTCAGAATTTGCACAAACACCCCTTGTACTTTATTATTTTATTATTGTTATTATTAATGTTATTATTATTATTACTAATGTTATTATTATTGTTATTATTATTATTAATATTATTATTATTATTACATTATCATTATTATCATTATTATTTCTATTATTTATTTTTATTATTGTTATTATTATTCTTATTATTATTATTATTATTATTATTATTATTATTATTATTATTATTACTATTTACAAAATACGAAATGTTACAGTCTCCCCTACTTTAGGAAATTTCGTCCTGAAATTTGTTTACGAGGAGGTTGTGACGACAAGATGAGGACACTTGGAGGACTTTCAGGTTTTGATGAAGAAGAAAATTCATCATCGATTAAGCTGACCGCTTAGTGTTTACTTTATGTGCAATGGCAGAGCCATTAGAGGTAAAAAGAGAGTCTAACGTGTGTGTCTTCCAATTAGCCTCATAAGCTTTTGATTAAGAATGAATGTTAATTATCGTATAAATACAAGTGTTACTGTCTCCCCTACTTTAAAGAATTTTGTCCAGAATTTAAAAATGAACTAAACAAACAAATACGGGTATCTCTGCTTCATATGATCCTCCCGTTCCATGTGAACTCAGCTCCACACTTGTTCTCCCAACGAACCTTGACAATTGGAGTTGTTGTGGTTCTAGTCTTCTTCATGATGCGATCCATAATCTCAACAGGTTTCTCGATGAAGTGCAATGACTCGTCGATCTGAATGTCTTCCAGTGGAACATGCAGACTCTCGTCGGCCAAACACTTTCTTAAGTTTGAGACATGGAACACAGGATGAACTCCACTAAGGTCGGAAGGTAGTTCCAGTTTATAAGCCACTTTCCCAATCCTTTTCAGGATTTTGAAAGGTCCTACAAATCTCGGAGCTAGTTTGCCCTTCTTTCCAAAGCGAATAACGCCTTTCCATGGTGAAACCTTAAGAAGAACCATATCACCAACTTGAAACTCCAACGGTTACGATGCTTATCGGCATAGCTCTTTGTTGACTTCTTGCCACTTCAAGGTTCTTGCGGATTGTAGCGACTTTATCGGTCGTTTCTTGTATAAGTTCAGGACCCGTGATAAAGTTTTCACCAATGTCGGTCCAACAGATCGGTGATCGGCATTTACGACCATAAAGTGCTTCGAACGGTGCCATCTTGATACTCGAGTGATAACTATTGTTATACGAAAATTCCGCGAGCGGTAAATGCGTATCCCAATTACCACCAAAGTCAAGGACACATAGTCGTAGCAAATCCTCGAGGGTTTGGATTGTTCGTTCGGTTTGGCCATCCGTTTGAGGATGGTAAGCCGTACTTAAATCCAATTGAGTACCCAAGAGTTCTTGCATAGATGACCAAAAGTGCGAAGTGAAACGAGCATCTCGATCGGAAATGATGTGCAATGGTACGCCATGACGACTCACAATTTCATTAATGTATATGCGAGCTAGTCTTGAAACCTTGTAAGTGTCTCGTATAGGTATGAAATGTGCCGTTTTGGTCAAACGATCTACAATCACCCATATACTATTATGACCACGAGGAGTACGTGGTAACTTGGTTATAAAATCCATGGATACATGTTCCCATTTCCACATAGGGATTTCAGGTTGTTCAAGTAACCCACTTGGTCGTTGATGCTCGGCTTTGACCTTTGCACACGTGAGACATTTGGAGACATGAACCGCGATATCTTTCTTCATTCCAGGCCACCAATATTGACCACGCAAGTCCATGTACATTTTATCGGAGCCAGGATGAATAGAATATCGGGTGTGATGAGCTTCGTTCAAAATGATGTGTCGAAGGTTATCACGATTTGGGATCCAAAGTCGATTGAGAAAGTACCATAGACCGTTTGGTTTTTCCTCCAGTTGTGATCGAACATTAGACACCAAATCCTCATTACTTCCTTCGTCGGTTATTGCCGCTTGTTGAGCCTTGCGAATGCATAACTCGAGATCACTATCAATTCTTATGTTTTGGAGCATGATAGTAGCCTCGTTAATATCCACACGAACCTCGGTATCAAATTCTCTTAACGTGTGAAACCACTGTCTTCGATCTCGGATTCCTTGTAGTGAGACGGTTTTGTTATGGACCTTGCGACTCAGCGCGTCGGCTACAACATTCGCCTTTCCAGGATGATAGCGAATGTCACAGTCGTAGTCGCTGATTACTCGATCCAACGTCGTTGTCTCATGTTGAGATCTTTTTGATTGAACACATGTTGGAGACTTTTGTGGTCGTGTAGACTATGCATTTCCCCCATAAAGATAATGTCGCCAGATCTTCAAAGTGAAAACCACACAGCACCGAGTTCAAGATCATGAGTCGTGTAATTCACCTCGTGAACCTTCAATTGTCTTGATGCATAAGCTATCACCTTTCCTCGTTGCATAAGAACACAACCAAGACCTTGTTTGGAAGCATCACAATATACGGTGAAATCATCGTTTCCATCGGGTAGGGTCAAGATAGCATTGCTTAGTTTGTGTTTTAATGTTTCAAAAGCTTCCTCTTGCTCGGGCCCCCACTCGAATGTTTTATTCTTTTATGTTAAGGAAGTGAGCGGCTTCGCGATCCTCGAAAAGTTAGCGATAAATCGCCGATAATAACCAGCAAGACCAAGGAAGAACGAATCTCGGTCGGTGTCGTGGGAACACACCAATTCTTCACAGCTTCCACCTTTGCAGGGTCAACGTGAATTCCTTGGCTATTCACCACGTTCCTAGAAATTGAACCTCCTCGAGCCAGAAATCACACTTCGAGAACTTCGCATACAATTGCTCTTTCTTCAACATTCAAGAACTTGTCGTAAATGCAGTTCATGCTCGGCGTTGGTTTTGGAGTAGATGAGGATGTCATCAATGAAGACGATCACAAACTTATCTAGATAAGGCTTGCATACTCGATCATGAGATCCATGAAAACAGCAGGAGCATTAGTCAAGCCAAAGGCCTCACCGTGAACTCATAGTGCCCATAACGAGTACGAAACGCGGTCTTTCGGATGTCATCATCATGGACACGTAATGGTGATATCCAGAACGTAGATAATCTTCGAGAATATAGTAGCTCCTTGAAGTTGATCAAACAGATCGTCGATATGAGGGAGAGGATACCGGTTTTTGATGGTCAACTTGTTGAGCTCTCGGTAATCGATACACATACGGAATGACCCATCTTTCTTCTTCACAAATAAGACAGGTGCACCCCAAGGAGAAGACTAGGGCGGATAAACCCTTTTTTCGGATAATTCCTGGAGTTGGCTAAGAGTTCTTGCAATTCCGATGTGCAAGCCGATACGGTGACTTAGCCACGGTTGTGCTTCCGGTATCAAATCAATTTTAAATTCAACTTCACGCACGGGAGGTAAACCACTAAGGTCATCGGGAAATACTTCAGGAAAGTCTCGTACAATAGGGACATCCTTAAGTTCTTTCTCTTTGGCTTTGTGTTTACCACGTAAGCCAAGAAGGCTATATACTTCTTTGTTTAAGCACTTTCGGGCTTGAGTGCAAGACATGAGTTTGAGTCCTTGTGATGATTTCTCGCCGAACACTTTCAAAGTATCCCCGGATGGTAATGGTATTCGAATACACTTCTAAAAACAAACATCTCGGCATGATGTTTGACTAGCCATCCATTCCATGATGATGTCAAAGCTTCCGAGTTTCATAGGAATAAGATCAATAGAGAATTCGTGCTCGTCAAAGCTTATGATGCAATCACGTATTATGACGTCAACGACAATAGGTTTTCCATCGGCGACTTCGACCGTGTAGGGTCTTTCCAGATTAATACGTGATTTGAAAGTACGGGCTCGAATTCTAACGACACGAAACTCTTATCCGCACCCGAATCAAATAATACAGATGCATAATGATTATTACAAGATACATACCTGTTCGGTAAAAAAATTTATTATTGATACGATGATTACAAAGATGGAAAACATCAATAATACAAGAAATGATTCAAACGGGGTTCTTCCGTCACCATCACAACGTCATTGCTGACTTGTGCTTGGTTGGCGTTGATATTGAAAGCCCTTCCCAAGCTGGTGGCACGTTGCCTGCATTGCGAGGGCATTGCGGACGGAAATGACCAGGCTGCTACAGTTGTAGCAGGTTCGGTTGGCAAGCATTGCGGCGTTGTTTGGTGCATGAAGGCAAGTAGTCACCAAGTGGCCATACTTTCCACATAACGAGCAGATTCGCATGGAACGTTACCCGCATGATGGTACTTGCCCGTTGTTACACATTGGCAGAGGACCCGCAAAGCTTTAGCCATGGGATTTGATTTGCAACCACCATTTGTTTTTTAGGGGCATTTGGAGTGGTCACAGCGTATTTCGTGTTGGTGTGAACTTGCGCTTCTTATTGTTGTTGTTTTGTGAGACGGTTCAGCTTTAGTCTCCTTAACAACTTCAGTAGCCGTCTTTTCCACCTTCTTTGCACCCTGTTAATGATTGTACATATATTCGACATTACATGGTAGCTACAAATTCAACTAATCACAACACACAAGCAAATTGCCATAAGTTTACAAGAATCAAACGTTTTTACAAGTGTAACGTTTATAATATAACATGTTTCACCCAAAAGTGTGTGAAATAATAAAATGGGTATAGAAATACTCACTTGACGATTAAGTATATATATTGGATGAATAATAAGAATTAATAACGCGCGTCGTTTCAACGAATCCCTTTATAAGGTACCTAGAAATACATATTAAGATTTATAATAAGATTAACGGTTTAATGTGAATTAGAGTCTTAGATGGAATTTGGGGTTTTGACAGGTAATGAATATTACTTGTATTTCGATTTATACAAAGGAAATACGTATTTTGAGTATTTTTAAATCCTAGAAGTGAAATTAGGTTTAATATCTGATAATGTCCAAATATATCTTATTCTCGTTAATAAATATCATTATGATAACGTATTACCCGATAACAATTTATTAATCCAAATTAATTGTTAAAGTATATTTTATACGAAGTGACTTATAATTACGTTTGTAAATAATTATGAAATTAATTATGAAACGCATATAATTTTTACAAGAAATTCATGATTACGTTAACATCGTGATCAATAATAATTTGATATTTTAAACTATTATTTAAAGTCATGTTTTTATAAAAATAAACCAATTATATTATTTGTTATTGGATATTTTATATAAAAATTAAAGTGTTTTCAAAGAAATAATTTTACAGAAATAATTGGATAGCTTTTAAAATAATTAGAGTTTATAAAATAAATTTTTAGAATTTTTCAGAATTTTTTTATGATTTTTAAAGGCTTAAAAAGCCAAATAAAAAAATAATGGGGGTGCCCGGGGTCGAACCCGGGACCTCCTGTATAACATGCAGAGTCGGGGACCAGTGAACCAAGGCCTAAGCCGCGGTTTTGAATGGTTCCTAATTAATTTATACACAACCCGCAATACAATCCCAAATTCCATGAACCCTAACTCGAACAGGTTCAAAATTGAAGCTCAATTCGAGTTTGATAATGTCTAAATTCATGGGGTTTTTGTTCCCCTTATAAAATCGAGCAGATTGGTGTTTTCAATTACCTGATTGCGTATTTAATTCGATAGGAAACAGAGGAAGAACAGTCCGCAGTTGTTTGGAAGCCAAATGATGATCAAAACTCGACGGAAATCCAATTAACTTTGCAGATAGTTTCTATAGATGATAATGGGCAAAAGCCCTCTGTTAATTTGTGTTTAGAAGATTCAAAAGATGATGTTCGATAGAGTTGCAGGTCCGACAGAGAATGAGGATCAATGGGGTTTTGTGTTGATTTTTAGTGAAATTGAAAGCTGAGTTCGATTGGGAATGTATAGATGATCGATTTTGTAGCTTTAATTTGTTTATTATTGTTGTTTAAGTGGGTTTATGAGCTGGATTAGAATCCGAGATTAAAGTGGAGAATATAGTCGTTTATTTGACTAATTCAACACTTTTTATGTTGGAATTCAATCCGATTTGGATCCAAGGAAGCTTTCGGTGAGATTGTGGGGTTCAAAATCGAATACATTTACTGATTTTGGTCGGGAATTTAGTGGTTTCGATGTGAGGACTTTGGATCCGAATATTTCAATGTTTAAACGTGTTTAACGGGTGCTTTGGGTTCGAAACTAGTCCACGCACGCATTAGAACCGGTTTTGTGAGTTAAAATCGTGTATATCGATCGATTTGGACATCGCCGGAGCTTCGCCGGAGTCGCCGGAGTCCGGCGCCGGAAAATCGGGTAAGGGGGGATGGTTTTTGAAAAATTTACACAATGGTTCCTGCGGTTTGAAACTTGCTAGTTTATGTTCTGAAACTTCTTTTGAAGTTTCAGAATTTGCACAAACACCCCTTGTACTTTATTATTTTTATTATTGTTATTATTAATGTTATTATTATTATTACTAATGTTATTATTATTGTTATTATTATTATTAATATTATTATTATTATTACATTATCATTATTATCATTATTATTTCTATTATTTATTTTTATTATTGTTATTATTATTTCTTATTATTATTATTATTATTATTATTATTATTATTATTATTATTACTATTTACAAAATACGAAATGTTACAGTCTCCCCTACTTTAGGAAATTTCGTCCTGAAATTTGTTTACGAGGAGGTTGTGACGACAAGATGAGGACACTTGGAGGACTTTCAGGTTTTGATGAAGAAGAAAATTCATCATCGATTAAGCTGACCGCTTTAGTGTTTACTTTATGTGCAATGGCAGAGCCATTAGAGGTAAAAAGAGAGTCTAACGTGTGTGTCTTCCAATTAGCCTCATAAGCTTTTTGATTAAGAATGAATGTTAATTATCGTATAAATACAAAGTGTTACTGTCTCCCCTACTTTAAAGAATTTTGTCCAGAATTTAAAAATGAACTAAACAAACAAATACGGGTATCTCTGCTTCATATGATCCTCCCGTTCCCATGTGAACTCAGCTCCACACTTGTTCTCCCAACGAACCTTGACAATTGGAGTTGTTGTGGTTCTAGTCTTCTTCATGATGCGATCCATAATCTCAACAGGTTTCTCGATGAAGTGCAATGACTCGTCGATCTGAATGTCTTCCAGTGGAACATGCAGACTCTCGTCGGCCAAACACTTTCTTAAGTTTGAGACATGGAACACAGGATGAACTCCACTAAGGTCGGAAGGTAGTTCCAGTTTATAAGCCACTTTCCCAATCCTTTTCAGGATTTTGAAAGGTCCTACAAATCTCGGAGCTAGTTTGCCCTTCTTTCCAAAGCGAATAACGCCTTTCCATGGTGAAACCTTAAGAAGAACCATATCACCAACTTGAAACTCCAACGGTTTACGATGCTTATCGGCATAGCTCTTTTGTTGACTTCTTGCCACTTCAAGGTTCTTGCGGATTGTAGCGACTTTATCGGTCGTTTCTTGTATAAGTTCAGGACCCGTGATAAAGTTTTCACCAATGTCGGTCCAACAGATCGGTGATCGGCATTTACGACCATAAAGTGCTTCGAACGGTGCCATCTTGATACTCGAGTGATAACTATTGTTATACGAAAATTCCGCGAGCGGTAAATGCGTATCCCAATTACCACCAAAGTCAAGGACACATAGTCGTAGCAAATCCTCGAGGGTTTGGATTGTTCGTTCGGTTTGGCCATCCGTTTGAGGATGGTAAGCCGTACTTAAATCCAATTGAGTACCCAAGAGTTCTTGCATAGATGACCAAAAGTGCGAAGTGAAACGAGCATCTCGATCGGAAATGATGTGCAATGGTACGCCATGACGACTCACAATTTCATTAATGTATATGCGAGCTAGTCTTGAAACCTTGTAAGTGTCTCGTATAGGTATGAAATGTGCCGTTTTGGTCAAACGATCTACAATCACCCATATACTATTATGACCACGAGGAGTACGTGGTAACTTGGTTATAAAATCCATGGATACATGTTCCCATTTCCACATAGGGATTTCAGGTTGTTCAAGTAAACCACTTGGTCGTTGATGCTCGGCTTTGACCTTTGCACACGTGAGACATTTGGAGACATGAACCGCGATATCTTTCTTCATTCCAG
Organism: Flaveria linearis; assembly: GCA_024085815.1. Taxonomy (NCBI): domain Eukaryota; kingdom Viridiplantae; phylum Streptophyta; class Magnoliopsida; order Asterales; family Asteraceae; genus Flaveria; species Flaveria linearis. The sequence continues at coordinate 2,460,539 of CM044008.1, forward strand.
GCCACCAATATTGACCACGCAAGTCCATGTACATTTTATCGGAGCCAGGATGAATAGAATATCGGGTGTGATGAGCTTCGTTCAAAATGATGTGTCGAAGGTTATCACGATTTGGGATCCAAAGTCGATTGAGAAAGTACCATAGACCGTTTGGTTTTTCCTCCAGTTGTGATCGAACATTAGACACCAAATCCTCATTACTTCCTTCGTCGGTTATTGCCGCTTGTTGAGCCTTGCGAATGCATAACTCGAGATCACTATCAATAAATAACAAATCTAGTTAAATTTTTATAAAATTAGACTATAAATAACGGTTGAAATCACTAAATAATTATTGGATTAAAAATATTTATGTAATATTATTTAAATCATGATTATCTCAAACAAATATAAAAGTTTTATATTTAAATCTTTCCAAAAAAAAAATTTTCATTCTTTTAGTCATTTAAATAATTAAATGTTTTAATTAATTATCATATAATTGATTAATAAAATTAATTATTTGTTTTTCCACACTTTAACTATAAACCAAACAATTACGAGTATTGATACAAATACATTTATTAAATTTAAACGTAATCACATTCAATAAATTCATTTTATTTCAAGACATTCAAACCAAATAAATTAGTTTATTTAAACTACCATTCAAAACCAAATGGAAATCCTAATACATTCCCAAATTCTCAAATCATTATTATTCTAATTCGAGATACGTTCCTTAGTTAATCGTAAGGAAATCATTGGTATCTAATCTATCACATCAGATTCTAATTTCATCAATCAAGTGAGTATTCATATTCCCTTTTTATATCATTTCCTATTGGGGGAAATCATGTGATACAATATATTCAATCATTATATTCTATTGTTATTTCATTCTAAATTCAATTCAAGACAGGTTATGTTATTACTTGCAATTATGTGAACATACTATGGTAAATGGACGACAGTAAAACCCTAATTCAATCAATCAATCCTGGTATCAATGGTAGATCTACTGGTTTGGATAACCCACCCCATATGGCTTACGAGTGGTGATTGTGCCAGAGACAATTAGTCAATCTATGGTGTTTGTGTGCAAGTCTATTATATGCAGTGGCAAGTCAAGGGGTTTCTATTGTGTCGGTTTATCTATATGCTTTACTATTGCAATATAAGTCTTAACGTTACCTTGTGAATTGGATTATTCTCAATCAATCAATCAATCTATATGTATATTTAAAACTATGATTACTCACCAGCTAATTCATTAGCTGACTTTATTTTCTCACATGATTTCAGGTTAAGCAAGTTAGTGGACTTCTACATGCTCATATAAGACCCGGACTTAGTCAAAACAAAAGACAATTACTATTTGTGACTTTAACTGTTGTATTTGTATCTGTTAAATTCATGTTATCCTGTAATCTGATTTTAATATATTTCACTATTAGACAATCATGAGTTATGAACAATCAATCATTCCCTCGTCCGCTCGATGATTCCGCCGTCGGTCGGGGTGTGACAATATATACATATTATTAATATTTTATACATAGATATTGAAGTAACAGTTAAGTCCAAGGGTATTTTTTTCTTTTACATACACTTACGGAAAAAATGGATGGGGGTTAGTGTCCTGGACTTAATTGTGACCGATTTTAAACCACAGTGGTTAAATCGGGCGTTTTTAAACTATTGGATGAAAATGGTTATAACCACCAAACCACAGGGACGAAAAGCGTAATTTACTCTAAATAAAAATAAAAAAATTAAAAATCCTCTATGTCCACCGATATAAAGTGTAAATAAACACGTAGTATTATATAATAATGTTTTTTCTTAAATATGGGTTAATTAAGAAAGTATGCAAATTATAAGTGAATGTTAGACTCGAACCGGGTCTTATGTATAGTGAAAGAGCTCGCAAGCTAGCAAACTAGATGTCATTCCATGTCTCAATTTTGTTATATATAATATATAAAAAAATTAAAAATAAAAAAAATTAAAAATCCTCTATGTCCACTGACATAGAGGAATAAATAAAATAGAATATATTATTTTCAATTTATTTAATTATCTTTAACTAGAATTATTACACGCGCTATGGAGCTAACTAAACTTAAAAAATGAATAAAAACAAAAACAAATTATAAATAAAAAGAACCTATTTTTTTAAATTTAAAAGCCTCTCCAAAGATCGAAGCTTGGTGGATGAGGATACACTACGTGCTTCTACCACTCTGTCAGCGGGTCTTTTGGATGTGAGCCATGTAATCAAATCTGTCATGGACACATGCAAATTAAGAAGGGAAATAAATAAATAAAAGTTTGGTCATCATTAATAACCTAAATCCCTATAGTTATGGACTCTGATACCAATCTGTCACACCCCACCTTGATGGCGGAATCGTCGAGGCGTGAGAGTTAAGATTGTTCACAGCCACATAACGCTATTGCCTGAAACATGTTAAAAATAACAGGTCAACATATTGTTGGTGAGCATTCTATAGTTTTCATACATAAGTATATAAAAGATGGCAATTCATGTTGTAAATTAGAGAACAAGGTAACTAGGGATGTAAGACAGAATGCACAATCAAACCTTGACAAAGTTTTACAAGTCTCAAAGTTTACAAGTATATACGATTAGCTAAGTGTACTTGGATCAACCAAGCAGGCTTGTCAGGCCATAGATCTATGACGTCGCCAGGCTAGCAATAGTTAATGATTGTACATATATTCGACATTACATGGTAGCTACAAATTCAACTAATCACAACACACAAGCAAATTGCCATAAGTTTACAAGAATCAAACGTTTTTACAAGTGTAACGTTTATAATATAACATGTTTCACCCAAAAGTGTGTGAAATAATAAAATGGGTATAGAAATACTCACTTGACGATTAAGTATATATATTGGATGAATAATAAGAATTAATAACGCGCGTCGTTTCAACGAATCCCTTTATAAGGTACCTAGAAATACATATTAAGATTTATAATAAGATTAACGGTTTAATGTGAATTAGAGTCTTAGATGGAATTGGGGTTTTGACAGGTAATGAATATTACTTGTATTTCGATTTATACAAAGGAAATACGTATTTTGAGTATTTTTAAATCCTAGAAGTGAAATTAGGTTTAATATCTGATAATGTCCAAATATATCTTATTCTCGTTAATAAATATCATTATGATAACGTATTACCCGATAACAATTTATTAATCCAAATTAATTGTTAAAGTATATTTTATACGAAGTGACTTATAATTACGTTTGTAAATAATTATGAAATTAATTATGAAACGCATATAATTTTTACAAGAAATTCATGATTACGTTAACATCGTGATCAATAATAATTTGATATTTTAAACTATTATTTAAAGTCATGTTTTTATAAAAATAAACCAATTATATTATTTGTTATTGGATATTTTATATAAAAATTAAAGTGTTTCAAAGAAATATTTTACAGAAATAATTGGATAGCTTTTAAAATAATTAGAGTTTATAAAATAAATTTTTAGAATTTTTCAGAATTTTTTATGATTTTTAAAGGCTTAAAAAGCCAAATAAAAAAAATGGGGGTGCCCGGGGTCGAACCCGGGACCTCCTGTATAACATGCAGAGTCGGGGACCAGTGAACCAAGGCCTAAGCCGCGGTTTTGAATGGTTCCTAATTAATTTATACACAACCCGCAATACAATCCCAAATTCCATGAACCCTAACTCGAACAGGTTCAAAATTGAAGCTCAATTCGAGTTTGATAATGTCTAAATTCATGGGGTTTTTGTTCCCTTATAAAATCGAGCAGATTGGTGTTTTCAATTACCTGATTGCGTTTTAATTCGATAGGAAACAGAGGAAGAACAGTCCGCAGTTGTTTGGAAGCCAAATGATGATCAAAACTCGACGGAAATCCAATTAACTTTGCAGATAGTTTCTATAGATGATAATGGGCAAAAGCCCTCTGTTAATTTGTGTTTAGAAGATTCAAAAGATGATGTTCGATAGAGTTGCAGGTCCGACAGAGAATGAGGATCAATGGGGTGTTTTGTGTTGATTTTTAGTGAAATTGAAAGCTGAGTTCGATGGGAATGTATAGATGATCGATTTTGTAGCTTTAATTTGTTTATTATTGTTGTTTAAGTGGGTTTATGAGCTGGATTAGAATCCGAGATTAAAGTGGAGAATATAGTCGTTTATTTGACTAATTCAACACTTTTTATGTTGGAATTCAATCCGATTTGGATCCAAGGAAGCTTTCGGTGAGATTGTGGGGTTCAAAATCGAATACATTTACTGATTTGGTCGGGAATTTAGTGGTTTCGATGTGAGGACTTTGGATCCGAATATTTCAATGTTTAAACGTGTTTAACGGGTGCTTTGGGTTCGAAACTAGTCCACGCACGCATTAGAACCGGTTTTGTGAGTTAAAATCGTGTATATCGATCGATTTGGACATCGCCGGAGCTTCGCCGGAGTCGCCGGAGTCGGCGCCGGAAAATCGGGTAAGGGGGGATGGTTTTTGAAAAATTTACACAATGGTTCCTGCGGTTTGAAACTTGCTAGTTTATGTTCTGAAACTTCTTTTGAAGTTTCAGAATTTGCACAAACACCCCTTGTACTTTATTATTTATTATTGTTATTATTAATGTTATTATTATTATTACTAAGTTATTATTATTGTTATTATATTATTAATATTATATTATTATTACATTATCATTATTATCATATTATTCTATTATTTATTTTTATTATTGTTATTATTATTCTTATTATTTATTATATTATATTATTATTATTATTATTATTTATTACTATTTACAAAATACGAAATGTTACAGTCTCCCCTACTTTAGGAAATTTCGTCCTGAAATTTGTTTACGAGGAGGTTGTGACGACAAGATGAGGACACTTGGAGGACTTTCAGGTTTTGATGAAGAAGAAAATTCATCATCGATTAAGCTGACCGCTTTAGTGTTTACTTTATGTGCAATGGCAGAGCCATTAGAGGTAAAAAGAGAGTCTAACGTGTGTGTCTTCCAATTAGCCTCATAAGCTTTTGATTAAGAATGAATGTTAATTATCGTATAAATACAAAGTGTTACTGTCTCCCTACTTTAAAGAATTTTGTCCAGAATTTAAAAATGAACTAAACAAACAAATACGGGTATCTCTGCTTCATATGATCCTCCCGTTCCCATGTGAACTCAGCTCCACACTTGTTCTCCCAACGAACCTTGACAATTGGAGTTGTTGTGGTTCTAGTCTTCTTCATGATGCGATCCATAATCTCAACAGGTTTCTCGATGAAGTGCAATGACTCGTCGATCTGAATGTCTTCCAGTGGAACATGCAGACTCTCGTCGGCCAAACACTTTCTTAAGTTTGAGACATGGAACACAGGATGAACTCCACTAAGGTCGGAAGGTAGTTCCAGTTTATAAGCCACTTTCCCAATCCTTTTCAGGATTTTGAAAGGTCCTACAAATCTCGGAGCTAGTTTGCCCTTCTTTCCAAAGCGAATAACGCCTTTCCATGGTGAAACCTTAAGAAGAACCATATCACCAACTTGAAACTCCAACGGTTTACGATGCTTATCGGCATAGCTCTTTTGTTGACTTCTTGCCACTTCAAGGTTCTTGCGGATTGTAGCGACTTTATCGGTCGTTTCTTGTATAAGTTCAGGACCCGTGATAAAGTTTTCACCAATGTCGGTCCAACAGATCGGTGATCGGCATTTACGACCATAAAGTGCTTCGAACGGTGCCATCTTGATACTCGAGTGATAACTATTGTTATACGAAAATTCCGCGAGCGGTAAATGCGTATCCCAATTACCACCAAAGTCAAGGACACATAGTCGTAGCAAATCCTCGAGGGTTTGGATTGTTCGTTCGGTTTGGCCATCCGTTTGAGGATGGTAAGCCGTACTTAAATCCAATTGAGTACCCAAGAGTTCTTGCATAGATGACCAAAAGTGCGAAGTGAAACGAGCATCTCGATCGGAAATGATGTGCAATGGTACGCCATGACGACTCACAATTTCATTAATGTATATGCGAGCTAGTCTTGAAACCTTGTAAGTGTCTCGTATAGGTATGAAATGTGCCGTTTTGGTCAAACGATCTACAATCACCCATATACTATTATGACCACGAGGAGTACGTGGTAACTTGGTTATAAAATCCATGGATACATGTTCCCATTTCCACATAGGGATTTCAGGTTGTTCAAGTAAACCACTTGGTCGTTGATGCTCGGCTTTGACCTTGCACACGTGAGACATTTGGAGACATGAACCGCGATATCTTTCTTCATTCCAGGCCACCAATATTGACCACGCAAGTCCATGTACATTTTATCGGAGCCAGGATGAATAGAATATCGGGTGTGATGAGCTTCGTTCAAAATGATGTGTCGAAGGTTATCACGATTTGGGATCCAAAGTCGATTGAGAAAGTACCATAGACCGTTTGGTTTTTTCCTCCAGTTGTGATCGAACATTAGACACCAAATCCTCATTACTTCCTTCGTCGGTTATTGCCGCTTGTTGAGCCTTGCGAATGCATAACTCGAGATCACTATCAATTCTTATGTTTTGGAGCATGATAGTAGCCTCGTTAATATCCACACGAACCTCGGTATCAAATTCTCTTAACGTGTGAAACCACTGTCTTCGATCTCGGATTCCTTGTAGTGAGACGGTTTTGTTATGGACCTTGCGACTCAGCGCGTCGGCTACAACATTCGCCTTTCCAGGATGATAGCGAATGTCACAGTCGTAGTCGCTGATTAACTCGATCCAACGTCGTTGTCTCATGTTGAGATCTTTTTGATTGAACACATGTGGAGACTTTTGTGGTCGGTGTAGACTATGCATTTCGTCCCATAAAGATAATGTCGCCAGATCTTCAAAGTGAAAACCACAGCACCGAGTTCAAGATCATGAGTCGTGTAATTCACCTCGTGAACCTTCAATTGTCTTGATGCATAAGCTATCACCTTTCCTCGTTGCATAAGAACACAACCAAGACCTTGTTTGGAAGCATCACAATATACGGTGAAATCATCGTTTCCATCGGGTAGGGTCAAGATAGGAGCATTGCTTAGTTTGTGTTTTAATGTTTCAAAAGCTTCCTCTTGCTCGGGCCCCCACTCGAATTTTATTCTTTTATGTTAAGGAAGTGAGCGGCTTCGCGATCCTCGAAAAGTTAGCGATAAATCGCCGATAATAACAGCAAGACCAAGGAAAGAACGAATCTCGGTCGGTGTCGTGGGAACACACCAATTCTTCACAGCTTCCACCTTTGCAGGGTCAACGTGAATTCCTTGGCTATTCACCACGTGTCCTAGAAATTGAACCTCCTCGAGCCAGAAATCACACTTCGAGAACTTCGCATACAATTGCTCTTTCTTCAACAGTTCAAGAACTTGTCGTAAATGCAGTTCATGCTCGGCGTTGTTTTGGAGTAGATGAGGATGTCATCAATGAAGACGATCACAAACTTATCTAGATAAGGCTTGCATACTCGATTCATGAGATCCATGAAAACAGCAGGAGCATTAGTCAAGCCAAAAGGCATCACCGTGAACTCATAGTGCCCATAACGAGTACGAAACGCGGTCTTTCGGATGTCATCATCATGGACACGTAATTGGTGATATCCAGAACGTAGATCAATCTTCGAGAATATAGTAGCTCCTTGAAGTTGATCAAACAGATCGTCGATATGAGGGAGAGGATACCGGTTTTTGATGGTCAACTTGTTGAGCTCTCGGTAATCGATACACATACGGAATGACCCATCTTTCTTCTTCACAAATAAGACAGGTGCACCCCAAGGAGAAGAACTAGGGCGGATAAACCCTTTTTCGGATAATTCCTGGAGTTGGCTAGAGAGTTCTTGCAATTCCGATGGTGCAAGCCGATACGGTGACTTAGCCACGGGTTGTGCTTCCGGTATCAAATCAATTTTAAATTCAACTTCACGCACGGGAGGTAAACCATAAGGTCATCGGGAAATACTTCAGGAAAGTCTCGTACAATAGGGACATCCTTAAGTTCTTTCTCTTGGCTTTTGTGTTGACCACGTAAGCCAAGAAGGCTATATACTTCTTGTTTAAGCACTTTCGGGCTTGAGTGCAAGACATGAGTTTGAGTCCTTGTGATGATTTCTCGCCGAACACTTTCAAAGTATCCCGGATGGTAATGGTATTCGAATACACTTCTAAAAAACAAACGATCTCGGCATGATGTTTGACTAGCCAATCCATTCCAATGATGATGTCAAAGCTTCCGAGTTTCATAGGAATAAGATCAATAGAGAATTCGTGCTCGTCAAAGCTTATGATGCAATCACGTATTATGACGTCAACGACAATAGGTTTTCCATCGGCGACTTCGACCGTGTAGGGTCTTTCCAGATTAATACGTGATTTAGAAAGTACGGGCTCGAATTCTAACGACACGAAACTCTTATCCGCACCCGAATCAAATAATACAGATGCATAATGATTATTTACAAGATACATACCTGTTCGGTAAAAAAAATTTATTATTGATACGATGATTACAAAGATGGAAAACATCAATAATACAAGAAATGATTCAAACGGGGTTCTTCGTCGTACCATTCACAACGTCATTGCTGACTTGTGCTTGGTTGGCGTTGATATTGAAAGCCCTTCCACAAGCTGGTGGCACGTTGCCCGCATTGCGAGGGCATTGCGGACGGAAATGACCAGGCTTGCTACAGTTGTAGCAGGTTCGGTTGGCAAGCATTGCGGCGTTGTTTGGTGCATGAAGGCAAGTAGTCACCAAGTGGCCATACTTTCCACATAACGAGCAGATTCGCATGGAACGTTACCCGCATGATGGTACTTGCACGTGTTACACATTGGCAGAGGACCCGCATAAGCTTTAGCCATGGGAGCTTGATTTGCAACCACCATTTGTTTTTTAGGGGCATTTGGAGTGGTCACAGCGTAGTTGCGTGTTGGTGTGAACTTGCGCTTCTTATTGTTGTTGTTGTTGTGAGACGGTTCAGCTTTAGTCTCCTTAACAACTTCAGTAGCCGTCTTTTCCACCTTCTTTGCACCCTTCACCGACATGGTGCCCGCTCGTATATGATTCTCGGTAAGTTGAGCGGTGATAGTGATGGCTTCTTCCAAGGTGTTGGGTCGGCTGCCCACTACAGCATCTTGAATTTGGGGTGGTACACCCTTTATGAACTTCTCAATGTTGCGGGGGACAGTGTCGACCATATGGGGTAGTAGTAAACTCAACTCGTGATGCCTAGTTGAGTAGGCCAAATGGTCACCACTATCTTGCTTCAAGTTCGAGAACTCTTCCTCCAACTTTTGCAGTTCGCTTCTTGGGCAGAATTTGCAATGGCGATGTTTTTGAACTCTTCCCAAGTAAGTGCCAGAATAGCCTCGGCTCCTCGATTCCTCTTTTCGCTATTCCACCAAGTAAGTGCTCTTTGTTGGAGCATACTAGTGGCATAACGAACTTGAGTGCTTCGGGACACTCACAGTTGGCGAAGGTGTTCTCCATGCTCTCGAACCACTCAAGAAGACCAGTGGCTCCTTCCTTGCCACTAAAACTAGTGGGCTTGCAAGAGCTAAAGTGCTTGAAAGTGCAAGTTTGGTTGTTACGGCCTTGGGTTGCACTAGTTTCCCCTTGGCCGTTGTTGTGGTTTGCGATGTTGGCAATCATGGTGCTGCTGAGTTCAGCCACCATATTTGGGATGACAGCAGCCATTTCTTGAGCAATACTGGCAGCTAGCTTACGGCTGGAACTTCCACGCCTTGCAAGTTGACGAGACATGCTGGACATACTAAAAGTGAGTTAGTTACGGGAATGAAGATAACAAAGGATATTAGTTTAGACAAAGGTAAGCTAAAGGTTGTAAGGTACACGGAATGATTCCATTTGGTAACGCATTACCATTTGGAACCGTGGACACGTCAAGGTAAATTGACTCATTTGCCTTAGAGATTTGTGTATTTTGACCATAGTTTATCACTCATCCCAGAAATCCCCAGGTAAGCGTAACTGGTCCCGTAGGATATATGCGAAACGCTTGCCTTAGCCCGAAGGCTTTTTGCCAGGAAATCCAGAATACAGGTGTCTATGTGTCACACAATATTTCTTAGGTTCATGAAATCAAAACCTTGATGAGATTATATAGATTAGACATAACGTCTAAAGATCCAAGTCATAAGCATAAGTATACGATTCCACGTGTCGTCGAGAATAAGATGAGAGGTTTTATGTTCGAGGAGAGTCAAAGATAAGTTTAGGGAGACAAGTAACTAAGTTTAGGCAATCCTATGCTAAGGCATCAAATTGCACATAAGAAGGCATAGCATTACGTAATATGCAAACCATGTATTTACAAGATAAAAATACTATAAGGTGCATGCATAAGCTATAGTCTAGGTCATCATTAATAACCTAAATCCCTATAGTTATGGGCTCTGATACCAATCTGTCACACCCCAACCTTGACGGCGGAATCGTCGAGGCGTGAGAGTTAAGATTGTTCACAGCCACATAACGCATTGCCTGAAACATGTTAAAAATAACAGGTCAACATATTGTTGGTGAGCATTCTATAGTTTTTCATACATAAGTATATAAAAGATGGCAATTCATGTTGTAAATTAGAGAACAAGGTAACTAGGGATGTAAGACAGAATGCACAATCAAACCTTGACAAAGTTTTACAAGTCTCAAACGTTTACAAGTATATACGATTAGCTAAGTGTACTTGGATCAATCAAGCAGGCTTGTCAGGCCCATAGATCTATGACGTCGCCAGGCTAGCAATAGTTAATGATTGTACATATATTCGACATTACATGGTAGCTACAAATTCAACTAATCACAACACACAAGCAAATTGCCATAAGTTTACAAGAATCAAACGTTTTTACAAGTGTAACGTTTATAATATAACATGTTTCACCCAAAAGTGTGTGAAATAATAAAATGGGTATAGAAATACTCACTTGACGATTAAGTATATATATTGGATGAATAATAAGAATTAATAACGCGCGTCGTTTCAACGAATCCCTTTATAAGGTACCTAGAAATACATATTAAGATTTATAATAAGATTAACGGTTTAATGTGAATTAGAGTCTTAGATGGAATTTGGGGTTTTGACAGGTAATGAATATTACTTGTATTTCGATTTATTCAAAGGAAATACGTATTTTGAGTATTTTTAAATCCTAGAAGTGAAATTAGGTTTAATATCTGATAATGTCCAAATATATCTTATTCTCGTTAATAAATATCATTATGATAACGTATTACCTGATAACAATTTATTAATCCGAACTAATTGTTAAAGTATATTTTATGCGAAGTGACTTATAATTACGTTTGTAAATAATTGTGAAATTAATTATGAAACGCATATAATTTTTACAAGAAATTCATGATTACGTTAACATCGTGATCAATAATAATTTGATATTTTAAACTATTATTTAAAGTCATGTTTTTATAAAAATAAACCAATTATATTATTTGTTATTGGATATTTTATATAAAAATTAAAGTGTTTTCAAAGAAATAATTTTACAGAAATTATTGGATAGCTTTTAAAATAATTAGAGTTTATAAAATAAATTTTTAGAATTTTTCAGAATTTTTTTATGATTTTTAAAGGCTTAAAAAGCCAAATAAAAAAATAATGGGGGTGCCCGGGGTCGAACCCGGGACCTCCTGTATAACATGCAGAGTCGGGGACCAGTGAACCAGGCCTAAGCCGCGGTTTTGAATGGTTCCCAATTAATTTATACACAACCCGCAATACAATCCCAAATTCCATGAACCCTAACTCGAACAGGTTCAAAATTGAAGCTCAATTCGAGTTTGATAATGTCTAAATTCATGGGGCTTTTGTTCCCCTTATAAAATCGAGCAGATTGGTGTTTTCAATTACCTGATTGCGTATTTAATTCGACAGGGAACAGAGGAAGAACAGTCCGCAGTTGTTTGGAAGCCAAATGATGATCAAAACTCGATGGAAATCCAATTAACTTTGCAGATAGTTTCTATAGATGATAATGGGCAAAAGCCCTCTGTTAATTTGTGTTTAGAAGATTCAGAAGATGATGTTCGATAGAGTTGCAGGTCCGACAAAGAATGAGGATCAATGGGGTGTTTTGTGTTGATTTTTGGTGAAATTGAAAGCTGAGTTCGATTGGGAATGTATAGATGATCGATTTTGTAGCTTTAATTTGTTTATTATTGTTGTTTGAGTGGGTTTATGAGCTGGATTAGAATCCGAGATTAAAGTGGAGAATATAGTCGTTTATTTGACTAATTCAACACTTTTTATGTTGGAATTCAATCCGATTTGGATCCAAGGAAGCTTTCGGTGAGATTGTGGGATTCAAAATCGAATACATTGACTGATTTTGGTCGGGAATTTAGTGGTTTCGATGTGAGGACTTTGGATCCGAATATTTCGATGTTTAAACGTGTTTAACGGGTGCTTTGGGTTCGAAACTAGTCCACGCACGCATTAGAACCGGCTTTGTGAGTTAAAATCGTGTATATTGATCGATTTGGACATCGCCGGAGCTTCGCCGGAGTCGCCGGAGTCCGGCGCCGGAAAATCGGGTAAGGGGGGATGGTTTTTGAAAAATTTACACAATGGTCCCTGCGGTTTGAAACTTGCTAGTTTATGTTCTGAAACTTCTTTTGAAGTTTCAGAATTTGCACAAACACCCCTTGTACTTTATTATTTTTATTATTGTTATTATTAATGTTATTATTATTATTACTAATGTTATTATTATTGTTATTATTATTATTAATATTATTATATTATTACTATTATCATTATTATCATTATTATTTCTATTATTTATTTTTATTATTGTTATTATTATTATTATTATTATTATTATTATTATTATTATTACTATTTACAAAATACGAAATGTTACAAGTGGCTTCTTCATGGAATTGTTGGAGATGTATTTTGGTAACTTATTTTGAACATGTACCAAAAACGTCTTTGGGTTCATGTATCTTGATGTTAATATATATATAAAGTTGGTCTATATAAAAAGAGAAGAATTATATTTTTTTTTATTTTTGAAATCCCAACGGGTATACCCGAAACCCGCGGGAATGCCCGATACCCGACGGGTAATACCCGATAGATACCCGATGAGTATTGGGCCGGGTATGGGACAGGGTTTAACAATCGGGTATGGGGTTGGGAATACCAATACCCGACCCATACCCGACCCATACCCGACCCATTGCCATCCCTAGTTGAGGTTGTCCAATCGCCACACACGAAATGTCCAGTGTATGACACTATTCATAAGTACATTATATAGATATATCTTGTATTATGAAATGTGGTTTAATCCATTTTACTTTATACCTAATTTCATTGCAATCATATATATAGTTGATTGATAATTCGCAAGAATTAATACGATTTTTGTTATCATACAGTTGAAAGCCTTATGGCATTTGCCATATTATTTTCTCTACCTTGTCTCTCTTTATCGCTATCACCATCAAATCATGCTTGATCAACGACCCTCTTTCCTTATAATACCCATTTTGTGATGATCTTTATTCTATTCTTCCCCCATTGTTCCAAGGACACACCACACACACATGTATATATATATATATAGACATATATATATATATGTACATACGTACATACGCACATACGTACATACGCACATACGTACATACGCACATACGTACATACGCACCTACGTACATACGCACAAACGTACATACGCACATACGTACATACGCACATACTTAAATACGCACATACGTACCTACGCACATATGGACATACGCACATACGTACATACGCACCTACGTACATACGCACATACGTACATACGCACATACGTACATACGCACATATGTACATACGCACATACGTACATACGCACATACGTACATACGCACCTACGTACCTACGCACATACGTACATACGTATATACCTACCTACGTACCTACCTACATACGTACTTACGTACATACCTACATACGTATGTACGTACATACCTACATACATACGTACGTACATACCTACCTACATACGTACGTACGTACCTACCTACGTACATACATACATACGTACGTACCGACGTGCGTACGTCCCTACGTGCGTACGTGCCTACCTGCGTACGTGCCTACGTGCGTACGTGCCTACCTGCGTACGTGCCTACGTGCGTACGTGCGCACGTGCCTACGTGCGCACATGCCTACGTGCGCACGTGCCTACGTGCGCACGTGCCTACGTGCCTACGTGCGCACGTGCCTACGTGCGCCCGTGCCTACGTGCCTAAGTGCGTCCGTGCCTACGTGCCTAAGTGCGTTCGTGCCTACGTGCGTCCTTCCGTGCGTACCTACGCGCGTCCGTCCGTGCGTATTTACATGCGTGCGTGCGTTCCTACGTGCGTGCGTGCGTACCTACGTGCGTGCGTGCGTACCTACATCCGCACGTACCTACGTCCGTACATACCTACGTACGTACGTACGTACCTGCGTGCGTGCGTACGTACGTACCTGAGTGCGTACGTACGTACCTGCGTGCGTACGTACGTACCTGCGTGCGTAAGTACCTGCGTGCGTCCGTGCGTGCGTCCGTACGTCCGTGCGTGCGTCCGTGCGTGCGTGTGGCATTCGTGCGTGCGTGCGTGCGTCCGTCCCTGCGTCCGTCCGTACCTACGTACCTCGTCGGTACCTACGTACGTCGTCCGTACCTACGTACCTCGTCCGTACCCACGTACGTCGTCCGTACCCACGTACGTCGTCCGTACCCACGTACGTCGTCCGTACCCACGTACGTCGTCCGTACCCACGTACGTGCGTACCCACGTACGTGCGTACCCACGTACGTGCGTACCCACGTAGGTCCGTACCCACGTAGGTCCGTACCCACGTAGGTCCGTACCCACGTAGGTCCGTACCTACGTACGTACGTACCTACTTACCTACGTACCTACGTACCTACGTACCTACGTTCATACGTACCTACGTACCTACGTACGTACGTACCTATTTACGTACGTACCTAGGTACGTACGTACCTACGTACGTACACGTAGGTACGTAGGTACGTACGTACGTACATGAAATGTTAAGAATATAAAACACTATGTTGGTATATGATTGCGGTTTGTCAGGCCTAATCAAAATAATTTATAAGGTTCCAAACTCACCTAAAATAGCTAGGGTAAGTCGGGTTGATTCACAGGAAATATGTGGAAAGTGTAGTTAAATTTAAAAGGTTATTGCTTGATCACAAAAACTTAGTAAAAATGACTAATTGCAAAAAGTAACGAACTTGATAAGTAATTTGATTGCAAACAATAATGGGGAAGAGTAATCCCCTCCGGGTTAAGGTTTACAACTTAAATATGCTTTGATAGTTAAAAACGGTTACATAGATATAACCGGGTTGATTTGATTAAAGACAATAGATTGAATGAGACTGTTGTTAAAGAACTACTCGAATCATATCCTACGTTTGTATTACCCAACCCTATCTAAAATGACGTTTACAGATTAAAAGAAATCTAAAACAATCAAAACCAGAACAACTGAATTGAAGGCAATACACGTCTTTTAGAATCTTTAAATAATAAATAATGTTACTCGCCTTAACTTGTCGTGTTCAAACATTAACTCAACCAAAAACTATCAAGAACAAGTCATAGTATAAACCCTAACATCCGGAGAAGATCACAGATGGATTAGCCGGACAGGACAACGAAAAACAAATGAAAATCAAAGGTAAACATTGTATCTAACGTCAAAGATTCAAACCGAATGATAAAAATAAGATCTTGAGCCTTGAAATCGCCTTCGGGAGCCTTCGGGAAGCCTTGGGGACGTTCTTGGGACTTGGGGACGGCTTGGAATGAAAGATATGCTTGAAAACCTAATTTTTACGTCTTATAAGTGATTTCAGTACGTCACGTACCGTAGGTCAGCTTTCTGCCGTAAGTCAGGTTAGGGCCATTCTGTTTAGTTTTGAGCTGATGCACCGTAGGTCGTGTTTCCGCGGTAGGTAATGGCCAATCAGCTTTGTCCGATTCTTGTTTTCTTCGTAACTTCTTCGTTCGAACTCCGTTTTCCTCCCCGTTTGCGGCCACGTTCTCGTAATTGAATTCCCTTTCATCTCATCTATCATGGTCTTTACTTATCATCCATATGTATTCTTCAAAATCCCTCAAATGATTGCGTTTAACCTACAAAACATCAAATCATCGTAGTTAACTTGTTCAACACAATCTCTTACACTTAAACACATTAGATACATTAAAATTAACCAATTAACCATGATAAACCTCATTCCAAACCCCGTACATCACATCCCCACACTTGTTTCTCGTTTGCCCTCAAGCGATGTTGCTTTTAAAACTCAACAATTCGGGTTGAATTTTTTCTTTTCTTTTTCAAATAAGACACACAAATACTAACCATCGCCCAAGGTTCAAAGTCATACCAACTTCCCAAACTTGATAATCATGACCCTGTTTATAACCACATAACTTTTAACCCATTGGATTGTCTGACTAAAACTCTCAAACTCTAAGTGGCTCCCTTGCACATGTCACACCCCTCACAATGAAACTCTCCACTCAGTTTAATTTTCTGAACTCGGCAAAAGTTATGCTGGTAATTTATGAACACTCAACAATAATGCAAACTAGTAAGCATAGGCTTGTAAGACAATCACATCTCCACCCATTAACATAAGATATCATACCAATCATGAGGGCTTTTCAAAAGCTGTAATGTTAGGCTTAGGTTCGGGTAGGAGTAATTTGGGGTATAGTGACTAGGGTGATGGGAGGCTTGAGTTAACTACTTTATCCAACACTAAACAAAACTACTTCAAACACTTTAACTACGACTTACTTCAAAGCACAATCTTTTTTCTTGTCTAATAATTCAGTTTCTCAAACTTAACTATTTCGACAAAATTTTCTTTTCTTTTCATTTTTTTCTTTTTTTTAATTTTTTTTCACAACTTTCAAACATGAAATCAGATCAAACTTAGCACTACAACTACCACTAATTAACTCAAGTTCCATCACACGGGTAAACAAACAAAAAGGCTAAGTAAAAGGCTAATGGTTCAAGGGGTTTAGTGAAACAAGCAAATGAGTAAAGGTTCAAAATTGGCAACTACGGATAAATGTTAGGTAAGTGGGTCCTATGGGGTTGTTCTATGGTTGATCCTAATGCCTCAATCACTTCAATATGAATCCGGTCTCGAGTTTCAAGATGCACACGCCCCCAAGTTCTATCACTTAGTGAGCATCATTGCACACTCCAAACAAGCAAATAGATATAATAATATCAAAGAATAGGCTTCTCACATATGGAAACGGTGGAATTGGGTTACCGACATGACATGTGCAAGTTTACTACACCCAAAGTTTTCCACCCCTAGTTAGGTATTTCCTTTCCAACTTCCACAAACCAACCGGGTTTAACCATTTAGGGACTCAACCATGACCAAGAACCTTAACCAATGATTAGTATTTTTAGAGAAAAATGTTAAAATTTTAAATTTTTTTCCAAATTTTCATTTTTCCAAAATGTGTCTACTGATTATTTCCTCACCCCACACTTGGGATACATTGTCCCTAATGTATGGTTGTTTCAAATTCAACATGATTTCTTATGATCTTTACCAACCCCAAACACTCCCCCAAGTGCAAAACAAAAATAGCAAATAAATTCAAAGAAAGTTTACATGGATCTGATGGTAGATGATCTGATAGTGCTTCAATATTGTTATATGAAGATTATGGGTAAACCTGCTAAACACCTTATCAAATATGCTTCTAAAATTCCATGTGCTTCCTCACACTTGCATGTTTGCATCGGCTTAAAACTAAAAAGATAAAACAAAAACTAAAAAATAATAAAACTCACTTTCGAAGGAATCACGGTTGCATTTAGCATATGCAACAAGCCTTTTAAACCTCTCGATAGGCTCGAGTGGACGAGTGAAGTCTCATGAGGGTTTTAGTGAACACACCCACAAAGTTTAAAATAACTAAAAACATAAAAAAACAAAAAATACCAATATCTCAGGTTGCCTCCCAAGTAGCGCTAAGTTTTAGGTTTTCAGCCAGACCGTACCTGTCACCACTCATGGTGGTCGAAAGTGGTGCTTGCCATCTGAGAGTTTTATAACTGTTTGCTTTTATTGATCTAGTGGGTTCCCAACGTCATCTAAACATGGACCGAACATTGTTTTCTTAACTCGAGCATTTTTATGATCAGGTGGATCACCAACTTTTTTCTTCCATTTTGGCTTCTCATGCTTTATTTGCATCTCTATCGCTGGCTCTTTATTTTCTTTTGAATCTACAGACTCTTTCAAGTCCACCTGCTTATCCCTATCATACTTGCAACCATTATCAAAAGTTATGTGCTCGCTTACATGTGAGATGTAGGAAGGAACACACACATTAGTCACATTTGCATCAAAAAAATTGTCATTAACGAAATAGGTGATCGACTTTGAAAACACATCAAAACGTAACTTACGAGTTTTACATGTCATATCAATTTTTCCATCCCGACGGTTGATTTGAGCATTGGTAGTTGCCAAAAATGGTCACCCTAAAATAACCTTTTGTTGCTCGTTTATTCTCACTGGTGCATAGTCAAGCACCATAAAGTCCACCGGGTAGTAAAAATCTCCCAAATTGATTATCACATCTTTTACCATCCCCCTAGGACGTTTGTAGGTCAAGTTAGCTAACACCACGGTGGTGCCAACCTCCCGTAAAGGGCCGAACTCATATTGATCATATAATGCACCAGGCAAGATACTAACACCTACCCCATAATCCAAGAGTGCCATTTTTATCTTAAACGTGTAAGGCCCCTTTCTCGGGCACCTCACAGTTGGTGATTCATGGCACTAAAGATACATACTAGTATACATTTCATAAAACAATGCAGTGGAATTAATATCAAAAGTCATCCATTTAATTAATATAAACTGTCGCTAAGCAATACACCCATAATTGTTTTTAGTTACAAAAGATTGTTTAGCTGCATTACAAAGCAACAAAATCATTAATCATGAACGGATGTCAGTCTTGCCCCGCCGAGTAGCTTTCCCAATATGCCATCCTTAGCAATACTTACCTGCCAACTGAAAATGTATAAAAGTTAGCGTTACTGTGAGTTCTAGTTTTTAAAAGTATTAAAATACCTTGTATATTGTATATATAAGAAAATACTCTTTTGTAGAAATACATCTCTTACTCTTGTACATGAGCACACAATAACTATACAACAAGGTGATGTTCTCTTTCTTTACTGTGTACCTTGTTTATTTTGTACTCTTTTAACTTTATCTTTCACTGTCTATGTGGACCAATGAGCAATACCCTAAACTATATGTGCGGAGAAACTGGTGCTGGGCCCCTTACAGTCTATGGTCTGAATTACTGTATACAAGGCCAGGCCAGTCACCTAGGGCATGCTACAAATGTCCGCCAATCTCAATTGATTGGCCCCGTGAGCATAAGGGGTAGCTAACCCGCATCACAGTTGAGCTAACGACAACAAGGTCGTGCACCTCCTATAAGCTTGCAAGACTTGTTAACTCTTTAATTAGGTTCCACTTCTCATTATCATTACTCTTTCACTTTGTTTAAGATACTACTTACATTTATGATCATATGCACACCACATAGGTCACATAATAAAAATTACTAGGATCATAGAGACAACTTATAATAATACAAATATAATAACAATTGAAAACCCTAAGTCAAACTTGGGTCAAACTCTAATGATTCTGTTCTGCTCAAAATTTCAGAAAAATACTCAGTGTTCTAGACGCATGGACATTATGCAGGCGTTTGAGGCCTGTTTAGTCGCACGGGCACTATTCAGACGGTTCAACACTTAGGCATTTGGGGAATCCTAAACGCATGGGCACTATTCAGACAGTTCAATACTTAGGCGTTTGGGGAATCCCAGACGCATGGGCACTGTTTGGACGTTTGTCCCTCACTTAGGCACCTGAGTCAAAACCTCAGACGCATGGGCTACTGTTCAGGCGGTTAGGCTTGCACTTAGAATTTTCTAAGGCATTCTTAGATGGTTGGGGGTACTGTTTAGGCGGTTGGGCCCTGTTTAGCTGTTTGGGCCTACTTAAATCTTTCTAAGGCATTTCTAGACGGTTAGGGAACTGTTTGGGCGGTTGAACAACCTGTTTAGCATAATCTTAACATATTATCAATCCCAATTATTTTTCTTACATGTTCTAAGCTTAATAACACTATTCTAAGTAGAACTAACATATAACAACCATAAAACATGATCATACACACATAGATACACACGGGTGTTCAACATGAACTTTTGTAAAAATGGTTTTACATACATTTTCAGCCCCAAAATATTTAAAACAAATAAAATACGGGGTCTAGAACTTACCTTAGTTTGTTTTCAGGTTTGAACTCTTCTTTGAGCTTCCCAGACGTTTCTAGAACCTAAACCCACACACATATACAACCCGAACACACAATCACATTTATAGGCACATAACCGAAACTAGAAACATCTAAAATATCCTAAAACTAAGAATTCTTACCAAAAACTTCAAAGTTCTTGCTTCTTCTAAAACCTCCGAGAATTCTCTGCTTTTCTTCTCTCTCTTTCTAAAAATCCGAATGATAGGCGGAAAGTAACATGGCATGGGCGGCCATGTTGCTTTATTCACCAACTTCCTAAAGTTTTGTCCTTTTGGACACTTTTAACCCCTCTACTTGGGGTAAATTACCTTTCCTTCTTTTCCTTTACTTTTATTATTTCTTTATATCTTAAAAAATAACCGGGTGTTACAAAACGTTCCTACTTTGATTGGAATGATGGGTTCTCCTAGGTCACTCTCTTCTACTCCACCGACTTCATTTTCCTTACCTGCAACTTGTTTTGATAAAAAAGTAAAGTCGTCAGTGAAAATTTTAGAATTAGGGAGGATACTAACCGAATTAATATGGACATTTTTCATGTTCTTTATGTTTTTCCCTTGATGTTGTGGATTCATGATCGTATCACTTGGTAGCTTCCCCGGATCTTTCCTAAGAGCTGCCACTTCTTCTGCTAGTTGACCAACTTGCTTGCTCAAGGCCTCTAGCTCTTGTCTCTCACCTTATTTGATTTCTTCATCACTTTCATAAACTCTAGAAGTTCCGTGTTCGTTGGCTTTGTATTTACTCCTGATCCACCATAGTCTTGGTTATTCTGGTAGTTCCTCTGACCACCCATGTTATAGCTTCCTTGATTAAAATGACCACCCTGTTCTGTTGACCTGTTTTGATATTACTGATGTGAATTACCTTACAAGTTTGGGTTCAACTTGTTGTCTGGGTTACCATATCTGAGGTTTGGGTGATTCCTCAAACAAGGGTGATAGGTGTTATTGTTTGTGTTGTTGTATGACATCCTATCACCTTGTACATAATTCACCTCTTCCAACCCCTCATCAAACTCTGGACAATATCTGGCAGTATGTCTAGCTTCACCACATCCCTGGCATATAGTAAAGGAGCTTATGGCCTTCACTGACTTCACTGTATCCTTATCTGCCGACTGACCCGACCTTGAAGCCCTCCTATCCGAATCATCAACTACATTCATTGATTTCCTACAAGACCGAGCTTGTCTTTTTGAATGTATACTCATCCGTTCCAGTAACTCCCAGTCATCATCCTCAGTATTAGTCATGAAGGTTTGTGCACTTGTAGAGTTTACATCTCTCACATCTTCAGGAGATAACCAATCATAAAAAGAGGAAATCAATTCCCATTGGGGGACGTTATGATGGGGGCAGGTTCTCAACAACTCCTTGAACCTTGTCCAAGCCTCATGAAATGGCTCATCTATTGTTGACTGAATGTTCGATTGGCCGTTCTAGCCTCACTGGTCTTCTGTGGGGTATAATAGTCTTCTAAAAATGCTTGTTACATTTGTTCCTATGTATAAATGCTAGCAGCAGGTAGTGAGTGAAACCACTTCTTTGCATTTCCTTTTAGTGTAAACTGGAACAAGACCAACATCACTTCCTCTGGTGTGAAACCTTGTGCCTCAATGGTATCGTAGATGGCACTAAATTCATTCAGATGTAGATAAGGTTCTTCCTTGGATAGCCCATGAAACTCTGGAAGAATAGCCAGACTGTTGGATCTAATCTCAAACGATCTCCCTCTAACTTGTGGCCTGACTATGGGTGATGCAGCTCCAGCTATGGTGGGGCGAAAATGGCTATCAACTCCTTAAACAATAGCTTGGTATGGTTGAAGCCCGGGGTTTCGATTCACCCGAGGAAATCCTTGCCTTCTACCTTGACCTCGGCCCTGATTTTGCCTTTACTGCCTTGGTTGTTCATTCTGTCTGTGTCGGCCTTGGTTGTTATTGGGTTCATTGTATTGCACATCCTCATCAACATACTCATCTTCATTCTCATCACTCTGTCCATCTACCTCATCATCCCATGTATGGATACTCAACCTATCAAATCTCTCCTCTTCATCTTCGAACATGTTAACTCCCCTTTGTTGTCTCGGATTCTGTCTTGGAGGTCCATATTGGTAGGGGTTCTGTCTTGGTTGAGGGTAGGGATTTTGTCTCTGAGGTGGTTGGTTTGGAGCAATTGGAGGTTGTCTTTGTGGGTTGTTTCGTGGTTGTAAATTCGGGTCTGCTAATGGGTCATTGGGTTGGTTTGGTAAAGGTTGGTTTTGTGGTGGATTTGGCTTGGTTATCGGGTAGATTTTGGTTGAACGGTGGTGGTGGGTTTGGATTTTCCATCTTACACTCCTTGACTACACTTGTTGATTGAGTTTTTGTTCGCGATTATGCTCGATTTCTTCGAGAGGTCTTCTCGATTTCGGGATCAAACACTAACGGAGACTTGTTCCTTGCGTTCTGGGTATGCATGCACGGAGCTGTCACCTGCACACACAAGCACACCTAGCATAACAAAGAAAAGAGGATAAATAAAATAAGCAAAACTAATAAAAATTTAAAATTGACACTTTGCGCACTAATTCCCCGGCAACGATGCCATTTTGATTGCGGTTTGTCGGGCCTAATCAAAAATAATTTATAAGGTTTCAAACTCACCTAAAATAGCTAGGGTAAGTCGGGTCGATTCACAGGGAATATGTGGAAAGTGTAGTTAAATTCAAAAGGTTATTGCTTGATCACAAAAACTTAGTAAAAATGACTAATTGCAAAAAGTAACGAACTTGATAAGTAATTGATTGCAAACAATGATGGGAAGAGTAATCTCCTCCGGGTTAAGGTTTACAACTTAAATTTGCTTTTATAGTTAAAAACGGTTACATAGATATAACCGGGTTGATTTGATTAAAGACAATAGATTGAATGAGACTGTTGTTAAAGAACTACTCGAATCATATCCTACGTTTATATTACCCAACCCCATCTAAAATTGACGTTTACAGATGAAAAGAAATCTAAAACAATCAAAACCAGAACAACTGAATTGAAGGCAACACACATATTTTAGAATCTTTAAACAATAAATAATGTTACTCGGCTTAACTTGCCGTGTTCAAACATTAACTCAACCAAAAACTATCAAGAACAAGTCATAGTATAAACCCTAACACCCGGAGAAGATCACGGGTGAATTAGCCGGACATGGCAACAAAAAACAAATCAAAATCGAAGGTAAACATTGTATCTAACGTTAAAGATTCAAACCGAATGATAAAAATAAGATCTTGAGCCTTGAAATCACCTCCGGGAGCCTTCGGGAAGCCTTGGGGACGTTCTTGGGACTTGGGGACGGCTTGGTGTTGGACCAAAAGAACCAATGAGCCAAGATAAGGAAAACCTCTAAGTCCCACAAGACATTACAACAACCGCTGAAGGCTTCATCAGCAGTTTGACAAAGGCTGAAGACTCAACAGCTGAAGATCAAAGATCTGAAGAACAACAGCTGAAGATCCCAAGTACTGAAGACAAGTACTGAAGACAAGTACTGAAGTCTGAAGTACTGAAGAATACAAGTACTGAAGACTTCAAGTACTAATGACTCAAGTGCTGAAGATCAACAGCTGAAGAACTGAAGAACTGAAGATCAACAACTGATGCACAAAGTCTGAAGACAAAGACTGAAGACATCATTTGATGACAACTACTGAAGTCATCAGCTGATGAAACATCTGAAGATCAAAGTCTGAAGACCAAGTGCTGAAGCTTCAGAGTTTGTCACAACAGCTGAAGAAGTGGTCTTCAGTTGTTGTGATGGTTTTACTTTTCAGTAGTTGTAATTTTGGTTCAGTAGATTGTAAACTACTGAAGAGCTTGTTCTTCAGTAGTTGTAGTTCAGTAGTTGTAAATGACTGAAGAGTTTGTTCTTCAGTCGTTGTAATACTTTCAGTAGTTTCTTTTCTTCAGTAGTTTGTAATAAGTTAGAACACTTAGCTTTTTGTAAGAAGATATCAGCTGTTTGACATCTTCAGTAGTTTAGATGTTCTTTCAGTAGTTTGTTAATAACCGTTTGATGTCACTATCAAGTGACATCAGCAAACGTCATTTTGCCTATAAAAGATAGATGACCTAATTGTAATCCTTGTCAAAATGTGTGAGTAATAGAAAATACCTTTTTGGCAGAATTATTCTCTCTCTATATATTTGTGTTGTTACATGCAAAATCCTTGTGTTTTTACTTGTAATTGCTAATTCTCGTGCTAAATCCGCTGCGAATACAACCTAATTGATCAAACTAGAGGCTGAGATCCTGTCAAATGGTATCAGAGCAGGTTAATCATTGATCGATTTCATCATTGATCATTAAAACTGCTCTTTTGATCTCTACGTTTGATCGAATTAGCAATTTGTGGAATGAAAGATATGCTTGAAAACCTAATTTTTACGCCTTATAAGTGATTCCAGCGCGTCACGTACCGTAGGTCAGCTTTCTATCGTAAGTCAGGTTAGGGCCATTCTGTTTAGTTTTGAGCTGATGCACCGTAGTCATGTTTCCGCCGTAGGTCATGGCCAATCAGCTTTGTCTGATTCTTGTTTTCTTCATAACTTCTTCGTTCGAACTCCGTTTTCCTCCCCGTGGGCGGCCACGTTCTCGTAATTGAATTCCCTTTCATCTCGTCTATGATGGTCTTCACTTATCATCCATATGCATTCTTCAAAACCCCTCAAATGATTGCGTTTAACCTATAAAACATTAAATCATTATAGTTAACTTGTTCAACACAATCTCTTTTACTTAAACACATTAGTTACATTAAAGTTAACCAATTAACCATGATAAACCTCATTCCAAACCCCGTACATCAGTATAAGATAAACTAAAATTATGTGTGAATAAGTACTTTAATTTTTTTTAATAATGTAATTTAGATATTATAAAATCTTGAAATATTACATCATGATAGCAGGTAGACGGGCAACAAGCTAGTAAAATATTTTTTTAAAATACTTTAGTTGATAAAATATTTTTATTATTTTCTTTAAAACTTTCATTATAAAAAAGTGTTTTTTAAAACTCTCATCTTCGAAATATGTTGAATAACATTTCGTTCTAAGAATATTGCTTTGAAAAATAGTATTTTTAATAAAACTCTCATTATTTCAAACTATAGGTTTTAGTTATTTTTTGTTTTATAAATAATTTTTCATATTTAGTAAAATTTTGCTTCGACAAATTATTATTTTTATAAATATCTCATTGTTTAAAAACTCTGATTTTTAGTTATTTTTCTAAATTTTTTATAAAAATAGTTTTTTATAAAACTTTTATTTAAAAAAAAGATCGGTTTAGAATATCTCATATGTGTAAAAGATAAAATGTTTAAAAAATTCATAGTTTCTAAAAATATTTTTTTAAAAGGTGTATTTTTTATTCAAATTATTAAGTTTTTAATTAATTAAAAATATGTTTTATAAAAAGATATTAATTTTAGAAAAATTTAAAATGTTTAAAATGATAGAGATGGAGAGAGAGGGAGAGAGAGAATTTAGAAATTAATTATTTTAACTATTTAAAAATTAATAAATGATTTGGCGGTAAAAAAAATGGTAGAACTAATGTAAATGTGATATGTGTTCACCCAATATAACTATTTATTAGTATATCTTTTTGTAATTTTCGTTTTAAAAAAGTGTTTTAGAAATATTTAAGAAACATTTCATTTAAAATATAAGGTTTGAGAAATTCATTTTTAATAAAAATCTCATTTTTAAAAAGTTATTTTTTATTTATAAATAATTTTTCGTATTTAGTAAAATTTTGTTTTGATAAAATATCATAATTATAAATATCTTATTGTTTAAAAACTTCAGGTCTCAATTATTTTTTTTTAATTTTATTAGACAAATGGTTCTATGCAAAAACTTTTATTAAAAATGATCGATTTTCATATGTGTAAAAAGATATGTTGTTTAAAAAATTCATAATATGTAAAAATCTTTTTTTACAAAAAAAAGTGTTTTTTAATCAAAACATTTAGTTTTAATTAATTAAACATATGTTTTATAAATATATTACTTTTAGAAAAATTTAAAATGTTTAAAATAAGAGAGAGATAAAGAGATAGAGAGAATTTAAAAATTAATTATTTTGACTTTTTAAAATTGATAAATGATCTGGACGGGAAATAAATGGTAAAAATTAATGTGTATCCACCCAATATAATCATTTATTAGTATAGGTATTTTGTTTTCTTGTCGCCAACCAAAATCATAACTTCTATAATCATAACCTTGTTGTTGTGCCTCTTGCCACCGCTACGATAACCTTAGACACGTCGTCGTTGTTTGATGAATACGATATAGAAACAATTTAAATCCACTCATTAATAAGTAGATTAGTTCGAAATGTCGCCTCTATTACATTTATGTTTGTTGTTAGACAAAACTTACCTTCTTCCAAACAATATATCTTATTTCAAGTTAGTGCATTAGTAATCATCAAACGGATATATTTTATTTTTCAATGACGATGGTAACTTTAAAAGTAAACAAATCACGTGAATGAATAAAACAAAGATGCTAGAAACTTTAACATTAATCGCTAATTGTCGTTTCTTGTATGTCTATCATGTGTATATTGATGGTTGATTTTGTAATCTCTTATCACATGTCGCTAGTGTTTACCACAAATGATATATATGTTGGGTCCATTTAATTAATTACAAAGTTTTGTATTTCAATTTCGTCCTTCAAAACCGTGTTTGATTATTGGAAAAAAAATAAGATATCATGATCATGAATTGTCGTATACCGGTAGCATTTATGATCTATCTAAGTACATACGTATGAATATTGTTGCTCCACTCTATCTTTAATCTTTAATCTATTATATATAATTATACATAGCAAGTGAATATGAATTCGTCACTCGTGTAACCTTACAGTCGAGAAACTCCAAAAATGACGTAGTTTTCTTTAAGATCAATTAAAATATATTATATTAATGTTTACATACTTATTTTCATCAATATCTCAATTAATCAAGAGAATTCTGTTGCAACTTCCTGAATCCATCGTCTTCTTTTAAGCCGTATTCAATTAAAAGATTTTTATTTTATTTATATGTATACCTTCATCTAACCCCTCAATAATCACGTGAGTTTGTTCAATTTCCTTCCCTCCATCATTTTCTTCCAAGCCGATCAGCAACCAGCTTACATCTTTGATCGATTACAAAAATTGAATACGAACAATTGATATACTCGATTTAGATGAATGATTAAGGAAGAAGACTTGCCTTGATAATTATCTTAATCGATCGAAGATGTAACATGGTTGCTGATCGGATTGGAAGAAAGCGACGGAGGATAGGAAGTTGAGATAGACTCACGTGAAATTAAGGGATTGGTGAATATAATTATGTAAACAAGATAATAATATAGGAAAACCAATGATGGCAGGAAGTTATAACAAAATTCCCTTGACTAATTAAGAGATTGATGAAGGTACGTATGTAAACATTAATATAATATATTTTAATTGATTTTTAAACAAAACTATGTTGTGTTAGGAGGTTTTATGTGTAAGGTTACACATGGACAACCCAATATTCACTTTTTCCTAATTATACATATTATAGATTTGTATTATATCAAAATCTTTTTTAAAAATAAAGAGTAACTATAAATTACACAACTAATGAGTAGTTTCATGCAATATTTTGAAAATTAGTCTGGTTATAGAACCAACGGTTCTATTGGCTGACTACGGACCGGTTTAACAAATCTTAAAAACTGAATGAAGTAGGACAAGTATATTATAAAAGTAATCTCAAATATAAACTGTACTCATAAATAACAAGTATGAAGATAGATAGGTCTTTATATAGTGACATATCTTGATTATCCACACTTTAATTAGTATGATTTTGAATCCAAAAAAATAAATAGATAGATTTTACGGGTATTTTTTTATTTACAAATGAATTTTATTATCGT
Source organism: Flaveria linearis (assembly GCA_024085815.1). Lineage (NCBI taxonomy): Eukaryota > Viridiplantae > Streptophyta > Magnoliopsida > Asterales > Asteraceae > Flaveria > Flaveria linearis. The sequence goes on from CM044008.1 coordinate 2,489,067, forward strand.
TAATGGTTAGGAAGCGCTAACCAACATCTAAAAATAAGAGCTATTTGAATAAACAAAGGGTTTATCAACCACTCGACCAGATTCATATTCACTTTGATATTCTTAACAACAATCAAAAGATACAAAAATTAAACTACACAATAAAAAATTAACTCTCTTTATATCACTAGCTTGAAAAATATCTTTCACTAGGGATGTAAACGAGCCAAGCCGACTCACAAACTACTCTGGATCGACTCGATAAAGGCTCGAATCGAGTCGAGCTTAAACAAACTCGAGCCCAAGCTCGAGCTCATATTTTGGCTTGTTTACTAAACGAACTCAAGCCCAAGCTTCAGATATCGAGCTCGAGCTGGCTCGCGAGCCTAAACGAGCTTTTGTTTATATATATAATTTTATAATATTTTTTACATATCAAATATATATTTATATAATATTATTAATTATTATAAAAATATGATATAAACAATTAAATATTATATATTATATTATATATATGATAAGTATGATTTTAAATAAATATAATAGTAATTATAAAAAAATAAAAATTAAAAAATTAGTGATAAACGAGCCGAGCCCGAGTCGAGCTCGAGGCCTGAGTAATTTCTGACGAGCTCGAGGCTTGAGTAATTTCTGACGAGCTCGAGCTCGAGCTTTAGAAATATAACTACAAACGAGCCGAGCTCGAGCTCGAGTTTTATAAAGTTAAAACGAGCCGAGCTCGAGGCTAAGCGAGTTTGGGCTTGGCTCGGCTCGGCTCGTTTACACCCCTATCTTTCGCTCATGGACGTTCATATAACCCTCAATCTGTGAAAATGATAGCTTCTATGATCTTCTTCTTAAGTATGCCATGAAAACCAAATTCAACCACACATGTATGCTGATGGACTTTAAATTGAGAGGAACGAACAAGTCTAACAACCTTAAAAAGTAAGTTGATAATTATAATTAATTTTCTTGATACCCACATTGATAGTTTCAAGTCTAATTTTAAATGAAAATATATTATCACGCGTTGCTAAAAGTAAATCATTTTATCTCATTTTTCTTTATAAAATAGTTTCTCTTTTCTTACATTGTCAATCATTAATATACATATATACTAGAGTGTGTGCACTTGTAAAAATATTGAAATTAAACATGCTAGCTTTTTGATCGAGTTCAATTCATATACGTCGCTATAGATTTTACAAATAAGCCCATGAACTAAACAAATAATTCTAGACATTCGATCTTTCTTATAGAAAAAGCAATCACATAGATGGAAGAAATATGGAAAAGAAAAAGAAAAAGAGAGAAAAATAAAGCAATGCCCTACACACATATATATGTATGCATAAAAGTCTACTATAATATATTATTCCAAAGGAAACATGTTTACTTTTCTTTTACAAGTCTCTATCCTCTCTCACCAGCCAACTGGGATAAAGATCAAGATTTTATCAAAAAATAAAAGACATAAACACCATGATAAAAAAGATCCAAGCAAAAAAAGTTGACAAACACAAGAATCATGCATGAATGATTATTATTGGTTTGATTAAGTGGATAGAACTTGAGATGTCATTGGAAATCACTAGGTTTTTGTTTAAATATCGAAGAGTTTGTTTAGTTTATGATGCGATAAGACTTTGTTTACACGTACTAGCTCGAATATGATATCGACTCAAGATTTTGCTAGCATATATTGCCATTCATGATCTAAACACATTGAAGCCCAAGTCATCACTATATGTGGGTATCTAAAATGGTAATGGTTAGGTTCATGACTAAAATAATTGGACTCGACTGACAATAGAGAGGAGGCGGTCTAGCCCTAGTCGGGGCCAAGCTTGGAAGAGTAGTAGAGATCGTGTTGCGGCTTGATTCAAAACAAGAAATCATGTCGACAACAGAGATGGGCCAAGTTATAGGGTCATAGTTTAGAGACTGACAGTGACAATCATCAGGTTTTCAAGAGAAAATAGAGTAATCTCGAGACGAAATAAAAGACAAAAAACATGCCGCCTGACTTGTGAGTCAAAAACCAAATGTTTGTTCTAATACCATGGTTTATGTAATACTTCATAAAATACATGCTTTTTATCATCTTTACAATATATCAACAAACAATTATTAGAAAAGCTAATCAAATAATATATATCCTCTATATGTAACTAATATTTAAATTAGAAATATTAATAAGAGTTAATTAGACAATGATTTCTCTAGTGAGGTCAAACGAAAATTTTAGACATGTTTTAGAAGTTACATATTTAGTTTTTTTTGGAAGGCTACTTTCATTAAAACACACAAACAAAGCAGGATTCCCAAGCCGGGAACCCCTTCCAATCCACCCTTTCAAAATTTCCCCTACTTCTAAGCCAAAGATAAGACAATGACTTTATATCCGCCACTAGCTCCACAACGTTCCGGGTCTTCTGGGCGAACATCCTCTCATTCCTAGCTTTCCAGATACGCTAACAAGTCACCATAAAAATCCCATATAACAACTCCTTTCTCCTCGCCGACCACCCCGAACCTTTAACCACTTCAATAATATCTCTAACAGAAAACAAGAATATAGGCGGGAGTTTAACCCACTGAGCAATACCCTGCCACGTACCTATAGCCAGACCGCAACCAGTGAACACATGATCCGCACTCTCCTCATCAATCCTGCAAATATCACACATATTTTCGCCATGCAAAATATTCCTTCTATTAAGCGCCACTTTAGTAGGGATTCTATCTAACAGGAGACGCCACATAAAGACATTGCACTTCAGGGGAAGCCACTTACACCACGAAAAGACGGAATCCATATTCAACCCAGCCAACCGATTGTCCACCATCCATTGCTTCGCTTCGTGGACGGAGAAAACAATTGGGCCTCGATCATGCCATGCCCAAGTATCCGGATGATTCAATAATAGTTGACCATGCAACAACCTGTGACACTCTATTAATTCGGTAACCTCTTGTTACGCAGCCGGATAGTTCCTCCAAGCCCAACAAATCGGACCATCCCCATATAACTGTTAATTTCACAGTAACACAATTGTTGGCATCGTCAAAAATTCTGTTAAATGTCATGAGATGACTATTTTGTCTTTTTAGCTAGAGGTATATAATAAAACATAACTAATTCATACCTCTTCCTTATTCCCTTTAATTGGTCGTAAATTTGATATTTCAATAGTTCTTATTATTCTTACCCAAACTCGACTAGCATATCCATGTCTAATTCTTCATTACCTAAATTCGAAACCATAATAGAAAAACTTTCACAACGGACAACAAGTACCTCATCTTCAAATTGATACGATAAGAAACAATTTGAACATTCATTACATAAAAATGCAGGTCCAACACACCCACAACGTTCCGTTTAAAATTTTGATTTTTCTTAGTGAAGGACCAATCGTGTTATTGGTTGATAAACAATGAGGATCAAACTCCCAATTTTCTAAAACTTCAACTAAACCATAATCTAATATCTTTGTAATTATTGATATCAAATGTAGTATGCAAATTAAAGTAATTCTTTTCCCATAACATATTATTTGCTCATGAATGTGTTTCCATGCAGCTACATAAGTGTTTGGTGTTTTGGGTTCTAAAAATCTTTGGTAATGTTATACTATCATTTTGTTTTAGAGAACTTTATTTAGTTTTAGTTTTGACTATTAACAAAGTATACATATAGTTTCAAACCTTTCAATATTATACAATATATATGTGTGCGTGTGTATGTGTGTATTATGTGTAGGTGTGTGTTTGGCTTACTAGCAATCAAAATTAGAAGAATATAATTATTGATGGTGGTTTTAAAGATAATAATTGGTGGACCTATAAATGTTGGAAAATCATAAGAAAACAAGTTTTTTTTTGAAAATCATAAGAAAACAAGTGATTGAAGTTCCTTTGTTTTAACTTTTAAAAAACCAGGTGATGTACTTGTGAAGCCCCTTTTCTAGCTTTTAAATATTCCATGTATCAAATGTCAAAATTGCCCAACAAAGTTCATGTTATTACAAAAATTCCTTCTTTTAATCCATCATTTTTACTATGGACATGAGTGGTTCAATGTACACGTGACTAGAGGTGCACAAACCGGTTTTTTTCAAGGAACCGGTTCGGGTCTGAACCGGACCGGTTTCAAGGCAACACTTTACAAACCGGTTCTTGAATAAAAACTGGGTCGGGTTGGAACTGGTTTTGGCTGAGGAAAACCCAACCCGTTAAGAAGCGGACCGGGTCCAAACCAAACCGGGTCGGGTTCAAGAACCGGTTCTAAAAACCTGTTTTTTTTAATTTTAATAAAGAATATTTAAATTATATAATTTAAACAAAAATCAGCAAAGTAGATTAATTAAAATAATAATAAAGTAGATTAATTAAAACAATAATAAAGTAGATTAATTCAAACAACTACAAATATATTTTTATTAAGTATTTTTTTAAAAAATTACATTAAAAATAAACTTAAAACTAAACACTTAAATCGTTGCGAAAAATAAACATTAAAAATTACATTAAAAATAAAATAAACAAAACAAAGTGGTCTTTTAAACAAATACACATCTCTACCGCTGTTGGAGTTAGCCCTGTTCTTCTTATCGATAAAACCCTGCCACTAACAGAAAATGCAGACTCCGAAGCTACCGTGAAAACTTGGACGGTTAGTAAATCACAAGCTATAGCGGCTAGGACTGGAAATTGTGATTCCTTTCCTTTCCACCATGTCAGAATATCAAACGATAGAAATTCCTCGGGAGTCATAGTAGATAGAGAATCGGTTCCGGTATACCTCCCGAGTTCGCTACTTGGGGTGTTACCCCTCTGACGTTTACTGTTTTCATTCCTCAAAATATTATATAAATTAAGCATCGGGTCTCTACTTGAGCTCGACGAACTCGATTCCACGTTCGATGACCGGTGGATGTTTGATGTTATACCATGTTTTTCAAGATAAACATTAAACAATTTTTTAAGATAATCATTAAATTGTTGTTTTGCATTAACCGCAAAAAATGGATCTTGTTCATGTAAATCTAAAATCATAAGTTATCTCATCAATTAAAGTTTCTACCCCCGAAATATTTAAGCACGGGTCTAGTGCGGCAGAATACGTAAAAACGGGGGTAGTTCGGTGATATATTTTTTAAATTTTGCTTTCATTGGCGCCACCAATGCTGAAAACATTTCGTTTCTTTCTTCAAATTCACTTAATTTATGTGTCATTAAATACACTTGATTAAGTGTTAGACAACTTGTCTGATAATAAATCCCCGGCAATTTTATAGTTGCGTTTTTAAAAACCTCTAAAAATTGAGTTATTTCTAAAATATATTCTCAACCGTCTAACGGAAACAGAACAACCCGACCCCGCATCCCAAGACCATCATGAAAAACATGAAGCGTTTTTTTTGTCGCAAAGCACTATTAAACATTTTTCAAGTAGAATTCCATCTAGTCGGGACATCCCAATTTAGTTCTAAACAAATAGAATTCGTATCATGACACATTTTTCTATAATTAACATATCTTTTTCTACTAGTTTTAAAAACGTCAAAACGTCAAAACGTCATGTAACATATTTTTGAAAGACGTTTTAAAATCTTCAACTTCAGGAACAACAAAACCATCTTGCACAACTAAATTAATAATACGTGCAACACGTCTTGAATGAAAAAATACACCGTCACAAACCAGTTTATATTTTATTTTTAATTTATCAACGGCGGATGTGTTGTTCGAGGCGTAATCAAATGACATTGAGAAAATTTTATTTTCTAATTTATATGTTTTGATTACAAAGTCTAAAATTTGAAATAGATTATCACCGGTATGCGGATATCCAAATAATTCAAACGCAATCGTACGTTTCATCATTTGCCACGAACTTGGATCTATCCATGGGCGGTGACGCAAATGTACGATTCTGGTAAACCGTGTGGGGCGGACCAAACGTCGGTAGTTAAGTTCACACCGGTTTGTAAATTTTCAAATAAAACCTTTAAATCATTTTTTGATTGTTTCCAAAGTTTAAACAATCACGTCTAAGAGTGATGCGACTTACGTGAGTGTAGCGCGATTGAAGAGTTGCATAAATCAATCTTGTTAACCGAGGGTTGTCGAAGTGATCGAACGGTAATCCTTCTTGAATTACAAACTTTGTTATTCTATCTCGATCCATATCTACGCTGAAGTTCCATAAACCACCATCGTTTCCGATTGATGTTTGGTCTTGACTCGGTGTACTTTTCAAAGACTTGCACTATTTGGTCATATGGTTTCTCAAAGTCGAGTTTGAATCCGACTTGAAAAACAAACCACAAGCCTTGCATCGAGCTTTATTTTGACCATTCGACATTTCACATAAGTCGTAGTTGCACCAAATCTCTTGGTTTCTCGTTGTTGGAAGAATCTTACAACGATAACGACACTTGAGGATCCACCAGTTGGAACGGATGATTCAGAAGCCATTATATAAAATTCAAGAGAATACAAAGTAGAAAGTGAGGGAGGGTTTTTGCGTTTTTAAGCACGTTTTTGAGCTTTTGAGTGTTATGACTAAATCATTACATCCACTACCTATTTATACTATCATATAAGGGCAAAATGGTTAAAAAAACTTGAAAAAAGGTCAAAATCACCCCCCAACGGCTATATGACCGTTTGAAAAAAAATTCAAACGGCTCGAACCGGTTCCAAACCGGTTTTTTTGGACTGGTTCTTGAACCGGGTTGGATCAAAACCTGTTCCAAACCGGTTCCAGTAACAAAATATCCAAACCGATCCCAAACCGACTGTTTTTCCGGGTTTGAACCGGTTTGGTATAATACCGGTTCCAAACTGGTTCGGTTTCGGGTCAGGTCACCGGGTCGGGTCGGGTAACCGGGTCCAATGTGCACCCTATTCTTGACTAATTACCAATGATTCAAGTTTTTTAAGTTTTCCTTATGACAAAACTTTATACTTCATATTTATATAAAAGAAACTATTGAATGCTACTACGAGTCGCGGCGGCGACACTCTCTGATTAAGTATGTAGAGAAACATATGAAATTACGACAATTCAATTATTGGTGATTACCAATTAACTTAAGAATCACAACCGGATATCAAACATTCGGACATGAAAATAGCAGGTCATTGGTATTGTTTTCAGTGTAATGACCAAGAGAGATACTCTCTTTCTCAAACCAAATAAATTACTAACTTTTTTTATATTTTTTTATCTATCTAGAATAGAACCAACAATTAATCATCTTTTTTCCATTTAATTCTTGCTCTGAATATGAACAAACATGCTCGTTTTCTAGTAAAATTTATAAAAATCAGAACTATCCATTAGAAGGTTTAAACATTCTTTGCAGACCACACGTTTAAATTTGATTGATACTAGTTCAGGTAGTCTCAAAATAAGATATTGCTATTCAAGAAAAGATATTAATCATTTTTTAAATTGCAATTGAACTATTGTGAGTCTATGATTGAGCAGTTAAACTTGGCGGAAAAATGTTTATATGGCTTCAATGAAATGTTTTGATTGCGATATGGGTCTTCAATGTCTTTTTTATTCATAATTTTAACATTTTTATCATGACAAAACCCATGTCTTTTTTATTGATAATTATAATAGGATATTAGATTTAATAGGTGGAAAAAATTAATGATTATAATAGGATATAATCAACTCATGTAATACATGATTTTATTTTGGTTCTACAATTTCTATCTTATTCATACGAGGACACATAAATAACCGAATATTCTATTATAATTGACGAATAACTTAATGCGCCACATGTTGAATTGTTGATTTATGATTAATTTTAAATTGTTGTTTTTCATATATCTATGCAATTAAATGATAAGACAATTATATTTAAAAATATATTTTAGCATATAATATTTTTAAAACAAATAATATATACATACATATGTATATATATATATGTATATATATACATATGCATATATATACATATGTATATATGTATGTATATATATGTATATATATATGTATATATGTATATATATATGTATATATATGTGTATATATATATGTATATATAATATATATATGTATATATAATATATTTTAGCATATAATATTTTTAAAACAAATAATGTACATTAATATATTCTATAATTAAAAAAATATATGCGTCTTCTATGTTAACTTGTTTATAAAATTAAAAATACATATTAATAATAATTAATTTGAGTTTCTAATTTGACATATTAATATAATCCTTTTGTTTCTTCATATGATCAATGTAATTTTTTTTATAAACTTTTAGGGTTTTACTAATTCTTTTAGAAAGAAAAGAAAACGTATAAAAGCAAACTATATTAATATAAACAAATAAATAGAAAGACAATAACTTAAAATTAAAAAAACTTAAAAATGTAACAATGAAATAAAAACTCAAACAAAAAGTTTTAATCAAATACACAAGTTTCATTTAATATGTAGGAAAAATAAATGATTTTAATATATTTGATTTAATCTGCTCATATAATACACAAGGTTTTCAACCTATATATATATATATATATATATATATGTATATATACATGTATATATATGTATATAGGGGAGAGATCCTAAGAAAACTACGAAATTATGAGAAAACCAAGAAAACCAATTCTAACCAATCACATAATTTTAATACTTTTTTTTTATTTTTATTAAAGGGTATTAAAGTAAAATTTCACCTCACTATTTTAGGTAATTATATATTTTGATTTTGAATTTCTTATTTTACTCTTGACTATTGATTTTTCTCTAACTTCCATTGCATCCACCACCATGTCTCACCACCAGCACATTTTTCTGGCGGCAAACCAACACCACCATCGCATAACTCAAGATTGAAGATGAAGAAACGATTGTGATGCATGCGGACCATAAAGGTATAACGCGACAGATAAATCGGTTCTTGGCTCTCTTACTTGCCATACCACATTGAAGGGTTTCAATTGAAGACCATAAATATATATATATTAAAGGTCGATGGTAGGTCAGACAACGCTGGTATGGGTGGGCGGCCATTGTTACAGAGCTAAGAAGATGGTGAAGATAGTGTTGGTGGCTTTCAATTCCATAAACATGATGAATTTGATGACATCAGAATTTGATATGGGGCTACGCAAAGAATCAAAGATGATAATCAAGAAGAAATTAAACCCTACAGAAGTCGATGATGATGATTTGAATGTATTGGTTACGTATACGTAGCTACGTAACAGAAGCATAAATTGTCTTCTAAAGTGAAGATGTCGATGATGATGGTAAAAGGTGTATTTTTCCAATTATTGGATTACGTATATGTTTCTACGAATTACATATATAAAATTATGGGTTATGTATATGTAACTCGTATATGTAACCCGTGGTTTTACATATGTAACTCATACTTACGTATACGTAGGTAAAGAATTTCAGTTCTAAAATTTTCAAATCTTCTTCCCCATCTTTTCAATGTTTCGTTTCTTGTTTATTTATTCAAGTTACGTATATGTAACTCACCTTCTTTTATGATCGGATTCTGAATTTTCTTAATCTCACAAGAGAATTAAGTAACTGGATACATATACGTAATCACCTTCTATTCTAATCATGTTCTTATTTTTTCAAAGAACATGTTTACGTATACTTAAGCGTGTATGTAATTATAAAAAGTATGCAAAAATTGTTCTTCCAGTATACTTTGAGTTTGTTTTTATGAATGCATATTATACTAAATGCTTTTTTTATCGTACAAGAGAATTAAGTAATTGGGTTATGTGTATGTAACTTATGTATATATATCACTCACTAAAATGGTATACAAATTAAAAAATTCAAATAGAAAGGTGAGTTACATATATGTAACCCAATCGGAATAGAAAGGTGCGTTACATATACCATTTTAGTGAGTGATACATATACATAAGTTTCATCATTTTATTGTAATAGCAATTTTCATGTTTTTTGTTTGTTTTATGCTTGTTTACATATAAGTAAGCATGTTGTAGAAAGCAAAAATATTTTTAACATATATGTGAACATGTTTACGTATATGTAAGCATGTATGTAATTAATATAGATTTGCTAGAAAAAAACTTTTTTTCTTCTAAAATATTTTAGAATGATATTTGAATAAATTACTTTGATTTTAAATTAAACTAATATTGTTTTAATTTTAGAGAGAGAGAGAGAGATTTAAGGGATTTTAGTTATTTTCAAAAATATAAAATTATAATCTATCTAAAATACCCTTTAATCATTTAATTAAAGCAACTATCTATTAAATATTTACAAATTTACCATTGATTAATATACAAATTAAAAAATTCAAATAGAAAGGTGAGTTACATATATGTAACCCAATCAGAATAGAAAAGTGCGTTACATATACCATTTAGTGAGTGATACATATACATAAGTTTTATCATTTTATTGTAATAGCAATTTTCATGTTTTTTGTTTGTTTTATGCTTGTTTACATATAAGTAAGCATGTTGTAGAAAGCAAAAATATTTTTCAACATATATGTGAATATGTTTACGTATACGTAAGCATGTATGTAATTAATATAGATCTGCTAGAAAAAAACTTTTTTTCTTCTAAATATTTTAGAATGATATTTGAATAAATTACTTTGATTTTAAATTAAACTAATATTGTTTTAATTTTAGAGAGAGAGAGAGAGATTTAAGGGATTTTAGTTATTTTAAAAAATATAAAATTATAATCTATCTAAAACATTCTTTAATCATTTAATTAAAGCAACTATCTATTAAATATTTACAAATTTACCATTGATTAATATCAACCATTGATCAATTTTAATCAATGGTTTAAAAGTGGTTTTCTTAGTTTTCTTATAAATAGAGGTTTCTTAGGAACTCTCCTCTATGTGTATATATATATATATGTATATATATATGTGTATATATATATATGTATATATACATATGTATATACAGGGGCAGGAACTTTTCAGAACTTATAAAGATTGTCAGAACTACGAGAACTAATATCAACCATTGATTTTATATATTTAATTTTGAATTTATTTATTACTAAAGGGTAGGATTGTAATCAAATGTTTTAGTATGTTATAACTGCCTAATATATTTCCATAATATTAGGCAATATTTATCTTTTCAATCTTAAATATTTCTAATTTATAATCATTCATATTTGTCAACTGCAACTTTTGATTTTTATACCTTGAACATCACGATTCAAACACTAAAGAAAGATCCTTCAAATCATCAAACAAGGATTATTTAATAAGACAGTTTTGAAGAAATTATTCCAGGCGATTTATGAAGGATAGCAACCGAGGATCGTTTGATTTTAGCGTTTGAAGATCATTGAGAAAACCAACTGAAGATAGTGATATGACAACGATCGAGTATTCAAGGCATTTAGCATTGCTTGTCTGATCAAAAATAAATTTAGCTCAAATAAATGTATTGTACTGTTGTTGATCGTGTAAAAAGCTTCTATAGCTTTTTCATTGGTCTTATTCGAATGTTAATATGTAATTGGTAATTTCAAACTTATTAGTGGTTTATTTTTTTTTTGAGTGTCGATTGTATTATTGTCTATATCCATTATTTTTGTTGTTTTTTATCACCTATCAATTTAAATTTTATTTGTTTATTTTGAAGATGTGGTAATTTGGTTGTGCAACAGTGGTGACAACGATCGGTTTAAATTTTACATATATGAAAAAATGCTTGTTTAGTTTGATTATTTACATATATGCATATACATATTCAATTTAAATTATGATTGATAGTATGAAAATTTACATATATGTAAACAAATAATTATATTAAAATTTTAATTATTAATATGAGGATTTACGCATATGTAAATAGATGATCAATATGTAAATTTACATATAATATATATACACGTTCGTCTTTTGAAGAAGTTGATAACTAGTTTAAAAAATTATGTGTACATAATTTTGAAAACAAGAACAACGATGAAGATGATATTATTTGTGAAGTTTTCTGCTGGTCGATAATTTTACTTAGGTTTGATTTGGATGTATTGTTTTATTGGTTTTACCTTTGAAACTTTTAACAATTATGAAGTAGTATCGCTTACATATATGTATAAAAACTTACGTATACGTAAATCTTATGTAACTTCATCATATATACGTAAAGGTATATGTAAACTTGGTTACATATACGCAAACATATGATTAAAATTGTCCTCATATAAATAAATGGAATGTTTAGTCTTTTGATTATGCATATATAAATCACACTTATATGATTGGTTATTGTTTTTAGTTTGAATTTATAAATTTGATTACATATATGTAAACTTGATACACTAACTTACATATATGTTAACTTGCATACTACTAAAAAATATCTTTCAATATACACTAACTTACATCTATGTAAATTACTTAAGTCTGTACAATATTTTCGTAACTAAAGTGTATGTAACCTGTTATCATATATGTAAGTTGATCTACATTATTTGTTGTTGATTTATTACATACATCAAGTTTTAAGCTACTCTTGATTTGTTAAGCTTCCAATCTAGTATTTTTCTATCACATCTTTTTTTAAGAATTATGGTTCTAAATCGGTTTACATAATCATTAAAACATGTACAATAATCATAAATAATTGTTTGTACAATTGAACTTTATGTTGTTTTAGCATCTGTTTTCTATAGATTTTATTTAGATGTTTTACTGTATTTTTTCTACTATTTTAGTGTAGATTTTTTTCTAAATTGGTGTTGTTTTAGCATATTTTTATGCTTAATTGGGTTCTATTTTAGTAGATGTTATTGTTTCTGTAGATTTTCATAATTTAGATGCTACATTAAGCGTTTTTTACTTTAGTTTACCACTTTTATGCTACTAGATTGGGTGTTATTTTACATATATATACTTTATATAAATTATACAATATGATGATCCGTCTGAGCAATAATCTAATGAATTTTTTGAATCATATAATTTGATGATCAGATGCATACAAATTTTAGGAATAAAGGTGAGAGAATGAGTAAATATGGGATGTTCTATATCTTTAAAGGGTTTCTAAAAAAACTAAATGATTTCAATTTACTAACATACCCTTTATGCTTTAATTACACAAATTAATTGATATATTAATTTATATTATTACCCTTTTAATCTCAACCATTGATTACTATAATAAATGGTTTATAAGAGTTCTGCAAGTTCTTATTTTAGGGGAAGTCCTGAAAAGAACCTAACCCTATATATATATATGTGTGTGTGTGTGTATGTATATGTATATATGTATGTATGTATGTATGTATGTATGTATGTATGTATGTATGTATGTATGTATGTATGTATGTATGTATGTATGTATGTATGTATGTATGTATGTATAGGTAGGTAGAGGTTCAAATAAAAAATAAGTTTTGTCGAAGTAGGCTAAGAAGGAATAAGAAGATTACATGTGATACTCTTCAAATTAGGGTTAAAGGACATTATGGTCCTAAAACACACTCATTAGTCCCTTTTGTATTTTATCAAAATGCAGCACAAATTCGAATGTAATGTACTACATTTTTTGATATGCTATATTGTGCTATGTTTTTTAACGTGCTAGATTGTGCTGAATTATTTTAAATGTTGGATTGTGTCGAATTTTTGAAGTGCTAGACTGTGCGGTAAATGATAGAATTCATGTTGTTTTGTCATAAAACAACATATTTGAAAACACAAATATTTGAGTTAATACAACACACAACATCTTCTTTGTTAAAAACAAAACGAAACTGTGACAACCCGAGTTTTTCAGATTAGCATCATACCGGTATCTAATCCTTCCCCTATATTTTAAATAAATCAATTATATTTTTATTATTATTGAGTAATAATAATTGATGCTACAATTACTATTGTTATTTTAAAGATGACAAGTAAAGTAATTGGATAAATTGTACACTAGGCTAAATTACCAAAAATCAATTATCATCTAGTAACTAACTCCCCCACCACCCCCATACGTTCGGCAGACCCCAAAACCACCATCACCCCATCGACAACTTCTTCCCCTCGTCTACTTCAATTCGCAGCCGTCCCTTAGCGATCAAGCACCTCTCTTTCGACAATTTCTTGACCGTGCGACGGTCCGACAGGATCTATCGCAGCCGTGGTTCTCTACGACACACCCGCTATTAGAAAGCAACCCCTCGTCCGCCGCGCGGTGAGTTTCTTTCGCTAATCTTGGACGTTCCTATGATTCGGTTTCGGTATGGCCATCGTGTACGGTTCGGTTTTAGCCGTGAGCGTGGATACGCGGATTCATGATAGTGAATCGTCGCTTGTTCACGTACTAAGTATGTAGGTGTATTTTCTGCGCGTCTCGGTCGATCGGGTGGCATCGGGCTCAGTTGAGAGGCCGCAGCCGGTTCCGTGAACTCTAGCATGAACGCATACATATATATGAAGCATAAGGGTGGGTTTTGTTCTCGGTTTTGTGATGGTTGCAGGTTTGGGATATTAGGGTGGGAATTTGAAGGTTGATAAAAAAAAAAAAAAAAAACCGAGAGTGTGTGTGTTGTTATGTGCATGATGTGTGCATGTTTCTACTATGATATATGTATATATATGAATGTGGGTCATGTACATGCGAACCGTGGTGTGTGTTCGGGTGTATGTATGTGTGTTTTGTGTGCATAAATATTATATGCATTTCCTTGTGGTGTGTTCATTCTGCCATATTCATGGCAGTGGGTGCATTTAATTATAATTTGCATGTATGAAGGGTGTAGCACATGATTGGGTGCGTGTTTGACTTGTTTAACCGTGAGTGTGCATGTTGTTGTGTGTGCTTGTTTTCTTTCTCCCACATGCATGTATGTTGTGTGGTTGCTCATAGAGTTCATATATATATAATGATTTGTATTCATGTGTGAGTGCTCTTGGGTTGTGGTTGAGTATGTGTGGATGGATATGTATCATAGTATGTACGTGGATGTATGGATGGCATGTATGTTAATAGGGTGCATGTACGTGAGTACAAAAATATGTATATGTATGGGTGCTCAATTAGTTAATGCATGTCACAAGATATGTTAGATAGATGTATAAATGTGGGTGTGCTTGTGTTTGGGTGGGTTATGTTTAAATATTCATGATATGTGTGTCACATGACCATATATTGAGTTGTGAATAAATGTTAGTGCTTGTATATGTGTTGGTGTTGATATGAATTGGCTATGTACTATTTAAGAGTATGGGTATTATTATAAATAGGTCATGTAATTTAAGTGTACTTTTATACGTAATAACCGGGTACTTTTTATTAATTGTGAGTCATGCTTAACTATGTTCTTTTGAATGGGGAAATATTGATAACCGACACCGTAACCGAATCGTGAACGCGAACCGTACCATTATTATATTAATATTCAGTAATTAATATTATTTGTTTACTAAATGAATTCTAGGTCATTCGGGAACCTAATCTCTTGTTCTTTACAATACGTTATTGCCGTGCATTCAAGGTGAGTTTACAGCCCCACTTTTATAATGTTCACTCTTTTTGGGGGAGAGAAACATGCCGCTTTTTATAAACGATACGTTATCTTAGATTTCGTAATACTGCATATACCTGGTGCTATGGTGTTATACTACGCCTCTTCGAACCGTTAATATGTTACTAGCGAGGTGATTGTTAGTAGATCTACTGGGTTTGACAAACCCCGCCCGGGATAGTCGTGCTAGCTTGACTGGAGGTCAAACGGGTGAATGGTTAGCCTGTTTTACAGTGTTGTGGTTGGGATACCACAGCCGGGGCATACATTATTATTATTATTGCTGTCAGCTTGGTCGCGACTTCATACACATAGTGACTTGCTGTAGGCTAGCTACCTACTTATATGCTTTGATTACTAAATCTGGAATTTAATTACTATTAATTACCGTTTTCTGATAAACCTGTGAACTCACCAGTCTGTGTACTAATCTTAGCATGTTTTCTCTCAGGTCGTTGATATGGCACGTCTAGGAGCACCGCATTCATTGCATATCATCATCATTCGCTTATAGACAGATTTTGTGGTTTAATCATGTTTACACTTACTTAAATTGGTTTGAGCGCGTGTTTGCGCAGATTTCAACAGTCGTTTAAATGCTTTTCTGATTTCACTTCCGCAATACTTAAACATAATTGTTTGTTTCACTATTATTAAGCAACTTATATGTTTTGTAATTATCGAGTCGTTTGGTGTAACTGATGCTTATCTGAGATCCTGGTTATGTCACACGCCTAACAATACATAGATTATGACAGAAACAATACATAGATTGTTGTATTAAAGCAATACAACACAAAACGTGTTATATTAACGTAAAATAGTGAACATTAAATAGTAAAGAAAGTGTTGCTTATATGTTGTTTGATATTTTGGCATAATGCACCACAAAAACAACACATGAGACCTTATTGTTTTAAAATAAAATAACATAGAACATGTTACTAAAAACCACATAAAACTGTGCTATTTGATAAAAATAGCATAAAACTGTGTTGTTTAACGCAAAACAGCACAAATCTGTGATGTTTTCATGAAATATAACATAATTTTGTGCTATTTTCATGAAATACATCACAAAACTGTGTTGTTTGACGTAAAACTACACAAAATTATGCTATTTTTTATGAAATACAACACAAAATTATGCTGTTTTTATGAAATACAGCACAAATTTGTGCTGTTTTATGAAATACAACACCACTTTGTGCTGTTTTATGAAATACAGCACAACTTTGTACTGTTTTATGAAATACAACATAACTTTGTGTTGTTTTATGAAATACATCACAACTTTGTGCTGTTTTATGAAATACAACAAAAAAACGTTAAAAATTTAGCACAATTTCACATAATTTGATTTTTTTTTGTAAAAAAATATATCAATACTATACTCAATTTAAAGAGAAAAAAATACTTGACTTTATGGTGTAATTTATTTAAAAAAATAATATCGTATAAAAAAGTTATTAGCATTTAAAAAAATGGGGAGAAATTTTAAAAAGTCAACAATTGTGAGTAATATTATAAAATACTCAAACTACCCTTGATTACTTATTTTTCCTACACTTTGATCCTAACCCTTAATTAGATAATTAGAATGCTAAGATTACTTCTTAGTATTCTTAGAGAAAACTTATTTTTTAGGGGAACCTCCCCCCCCCTCTCTCTCTCTCTCTCTCTCTCTCTATATATATATATATATATATATATATATATATATATATATATATATATATATATATATAAAACATTCTTTTCAGGACTTCATTATAAACGAGAACTCACAGAACTAATATTAACCATTGATTGTTTTGATCAAGAGTTATGATTAAACATGTTCACTAAATGTAATTATTGATTTATTTAATTGGTTAATTTAAAAAAGGGTATATTAGTAATCTGTTATATTATTTTCTCTCTTCAATTAGTTAGTAATTAATTAATTTTATTCTCTCTCCTCTCTCTTCTCTTATTTCTAAAAATTCATCAATTACATTTGAAAAAAAAGAAATGCTTTAAAATTGAGTAAATTAGTATGTGATACGTCATAATTGGTATTTGTTTAATCCTTGCATTCGATTGTTTTTTTCATTTTTCACGATGCTAGTTGATTTACATATATGTAAATCTTTAGACTGGTCGTCTACTCAAATGTTAATATTTTACATATACATAAATTTTCAAATCAATAATCCATTTTTTAAATTGATCTGGTATTTACATATATGAAAAATATTTCATACTAGTCATTTAGTTTTGAAACTTACCACCCATTTACATATATGTAAAACTTTTTCTAATCGTTTTTTCATATACATACAGGTTCTACATATGTGTGAGTCAACTATTTACATATATGTAAGTTTTCAACACAAACTTAAACCAAATCATAAACTAAAATTCAAGCTAATTAACACAAACACTTGAATCAAAACATAAAGTCATACCCTAAATTTAACCAAACGATCATTGAATTTGTGAGAAAATAGATTATTATATTGTGTACGTAGAAAAAAAATGTATAGGTAACAAAAAATATATATATGTAAAATTAACAAATCATTTATGTATAGGTAAAAAAGATAACTGGTTATATTTGTTTATGTAACGAAATTGGATGCAAAATTAACTCAAATATATAAAATCATTATCAAACAATCACTTCGGAAATATCCATACTCCCAACAGTTAAAGCATCTAATTTTCGGGCAGTTCTTTCGTGAATGATTACTGTTGGACATTTAAGACATTTGGAATCTTGATACTTTCTCCAAGACTCATTTTTATCGTTCCTCCACGGTTTGTTGACATGGTTCCCTTCATTTCGTGTGATCTTTCTGTCCTTTCTTGGCATCTGGTTTCCATCCTTATTTCTCTTTCTTTTGTTGTTATCAGTTATTATGCCTTCTTCTTCATATGTAATGGCACTTAATGCAATTGAAGACTCATAGGTTTTGGGGGCAGACATCTTAACTAACTGTCGAATATGAGGGCGTAACCCCTGCACGTATCTTTTTATCACTAGTACAAAATCGGGCTTCGGTGACACACAAAAATCGTCACTGTAGGTAGTTAGTGACGATTTTTTTTTTCGCTAAATATGTCACCAAAGGTCGAGCCATTGTTGATGTTGTTCGGTGACACACAAAAATCGTCACTGTAGCATATAATAATTAGTCACCGTAGACTAGAGGTGTCACTATAGACCAGTGATTTTTGTTCCAATTTTATCAAATAATGTCAATATAAACCATTTTCAGTGACACATGTTTTTTTGGTTAGTGGCAATATATCAACAATTGGTCACATGAATTTTTTTTTAATGTGACGTTTTGCTTGAAATTGGTCGCATTACACTATGTTCAGTGTGACTATTGGTTGGTATTTGATCACAAATAGAAATCTAAGTTGTGACTATTACATACCTTCTAGTGACATAACACAAATGAAAATGTGACCTAAAACGTTTAATATAAACTAGTCTTATTTTAAGTGTCACTGTTGTGTATCCTTTAATCACACTAAGTTTAAAAATTTCTTGTTACATTTCCATTTAGTGACATATATTACATAGTTACATGACTCTAACACACTTGTTGTCACACTATTATTAAATAAATGTGAGTTTTTATGTATTTTAGTGACAAATAATTTTGAACAGGGTGACTATATGTAGTTAGTTATCACACAATTGTTAATCTAAGTTGTGACTATTACATACCTTCTAGTGACATAACACAAATGAAAATGTGACCTAAAACGTTTAATATAAACTAGTCTTATTTTAAGTGTCACTGCTGTGTATCATTTAGTCACACTAACTTTGAAAATTTCTTGTTACATTTTCATTTAGTGACATATTTTACGTAGTTACATGACCCTAACACACTTGTTGTCACACTATTATTAAATAAATGTGAGTTTTTATGTATTTTAGTGACAAATAATTTTGAACAGTGTGACTATATGTAGTTAGTTATCACACAATTGTTAATCTAAGTTGTGACTATTACATACCTTCTAGTGACATAACACAAATGAAAATGTGACCTAAAACGTTTAATATAAACTAGTCTTATTTTAAGTGTCACTGCTGTGTATCATTTAGTCACACTAACTTTGAAAATTTCTTGTTACATTTCCATTTAGTGACATATATTACGTAGTTACATGACCCTAACACACTTATTGTCACACTATTATTAAATAAATGTGAGTTTTTATGTATTTTAGTGACAAAAAATTTTGAACAGTGTAACTATATGTAGTTAGTTATCACACAATTGTTAATCTAAGTTGTGATTATTACATATCTTCTAGTGACATAACACAAATGAAAATGTGACCTAAAATGTCTAATATAAACTAGTCTTATTTTAAGTGTCACTGTTGTGTATCCTTTAGTCACACTAAGTTTGAAAATTTCTTGTTACGTTTCCATTTAGTGACATATATTATGTAGTTACATGACCCTAACACACTTGTTGTCACACTATTATTAAATAAATGTGAGTTTTTATGTATTTTAGTGACAAATAATTTTGAACAGTGTGACTATATGTAGTTAGTTATCATACAATTGTTAATCTAAGGTGTGACTATTACATGCCTCTAGTGACATCTCTTATTTTAAGTGTCACCGTTGTGTATCCTTCAGTGACACTATCTTTGAATATTTGTTGTTACATTTCCTTTTAGTGACATATATTACGTAGGTACGTGACCCTATAACATGCCTGTAGTCACGGTCTTTTCTAAAGACTATGACTGTTTTTGGGATGTAGACACAAATATTTATGTAGGCAGTGATTATATATTGTTAGTTATCACACAATTGTTAACACAAAATTACCAATATATACCTTTTAGTGACACTTGTAGTGCACTATCTTTAATGAATGTGACCATATATATATATATATATATATATATATATATATATATATATATATATATATATATATATATATATATGTTAGACACAAATTATTTAGTAAAATTTAACTATATATAGTTTATAATCACCCAAATATAACCTTTTAGTGCCATGATAATTTAAATGTGACCAAAAATGAATTATAATCACATGAATTTGATTGCAATTCACATTTAATGTCATTTGCGAAATTAGTATAATAATGGATAATATATAAATGAAACGATACAAAAATATTATTAAAACAAAATGAAATTCTTCTTCATATATATAAATTTTTAAACAGGGGTAATTAGAAATATGCATCCAAATCTAAATCTCACTAGTTGAATTAACTAAGTCGGCTTAGCTGCTGCATTATTACTACTACTGGTTAACTTCGATTTAATATTATTCAACTGGACATATTGTACTTGTCCTTTTGTCTTAGGTGTTTTTTTGACCTTTGAATCTTTCGGTTGATTCCGCTGTTGACCATCAACATGTTTAGTAGTTGTCCCGTTTGTAAAGTCGTTGACCTTTTGATTTTCAGTTTGTTGATCATCCTGTGTCAACACCATTTAAAAAGGAAAAAAGCACCTAAGTTGTTTGAAATAGTTTAATAATTTAAAGACCATTATAGACAGTAATTACAGAAACTCACATCAATAATGCAAAGATCCTTCGGCCAAGGAACAAAACTGCCAACTGCATCCCTGACTGTTCGCGCATCAGGGATTTCATGAGGTAAAAATGCTGCATCTTGTATCGATCGGTCAATAGACACTTTGTAGCAGTCCTCTTGGACTGGAACATTGTGACATGTTTGTAGACCTTCGGACAAGTAAATCGTACCTGAAGCGACAACGTGTCTCTTGGACACAATTGCTAGTCGACACTTGATAGTCTATAATAATTTTTGTCATTATATCATAAGGAAAAAAATACAAACACATATTTGTAAAAGTACATACCCGTTCTCCTTTTGGTGAAGGAGTATTTACTTGCACAGGTGAGCTTTCCGCGTTATTTTTGACGGTTTTGGAAGATTCCTAAATAATATTTTATAATTCCCACAATTAATTAATGAAGATTGTAAATTACTGAATTATTCAAAGAATAACTTACTTGATTGACTTTCTCATATGTACAATGTTTCCTTTTGCCTGTAGCAGAAGTGGCTCGGTCATTCTTACCGGACAAAGTTGTACGAGTAGTTTTTTTCAGTTGGCTGCTTGGAGACTGATTTCCAGGACCTGTCTCATTGCCCTGATCAAATACTCATATTTAAAGTACAATGTTATAATAGAATTGAATTAATCAAAATAATATTAAAATAAAGAGTTAACTACGTAAAAGGGCTCTATGGTTTATGGTTGTTTCACTCCTAGGCCCTAACGTTTTAATGTTCAGTGCTAGAGCCCTAACGTTCTAATTTGTTCTAATTTGAATTTGTCGGATTGTGTATACGCGACAAAGCTGTCCCAGTGATCTTGGTTAAGGATTATTGTCCGAAACCGTCTTGGAATTCTAGCTAACTTCTCTTGTTTGCCTAGGTTAGGGTGTATGTCCCGTTTAAACACCCTACTTCTAAAGCTTCTTAAGAGCAAACCGAGACGAGTCATAACAACTTTTCTTTTGTCTTCGTCTACTTCGTAATAACGCTGAAATAACAATTACAATTAGAATGGAATATAATGTATGCAAACAAATAATTGATCAGGCATTTTACCGTAATCTCTTCCCACAACTTATCCCTTAGTTCTTTGGATGCTTCCCTCCATGTAAGAACACTGAAATTCACTTTCTCCCTGACCAGATGTCCTAAGAAACTCACGAATTCAGATCTGTACTTTCCACAAAGAGTTGTTAAACTTTTTCTTATTTTATACTAATTAACTGAAATTCACAGCAGCAAAACGCATGTTTTCTCCCCCAAAAAGAAAAGAAAGTAAAAGGGGCCGTGAAACTCACCTCGAGTGCGTTGTAACAAATAAGTGTAAGCACAAAGGATCGGGTTCTAATTAACCTGAGTTTCATTTAATATTTATTAAGACTGATATTAGTAATAGAATTAATTACTCGGAATAGAATGGTATGGTTCACGATCATGGTTCGGTTACGATGCGGGCTATCGGTATTTCTTATTCTCAAACAAGTACTACCATACACAAGCTCACACAAACATAAAACTCAGTTATTCCCGCGTGTTCGCGACAATACATGTAAGTATTATTTATACATTTTAAATGTATAAATTTATATTGTAAGACCCACATTATTTAATACATACAACACACCCACAATATACTCATCATATACATACATCCACCTAACATAAAAAAAACCCACATATATATCCCAGCTCCTAAGCATACACACAAAGTTAACTATATATGGGCGGTTATTTTTTTAAATTAATTTTAAAAAGAATCGTATATGGGCGGTTAATAGGCTTTTTAGAAGTAAGGACAGTGAAAGGCTGATATGGTTTATATTATAGCTGGATATTGAACTGTCTATTTTATTTTAACAAACAAAAAGAATTTCAGAAGCACAGTACATGGTTATAACTGAAATATCTAAATCTAATAAAGTCGTTTCCAATACCTCTTGAAGTTCACGCTTAACATTCTCAAGGCCTCCAATATCCTCCCAGCTAACATTTGGAACCTCAACAACCTATATTACACACCATAGATAATGATTAATTGAAAATGATGTTAGTAAATATATAAAATAAAATAAAAATCGTATGTTGACATACAGTCTCACGCAGAGCAGATGGATTGCTAGTTCCAAGAGTAGTAGAGAAATGTTCATTTGTGACTGCCATGGAATTGAGTATCTCTGCATCAATAAAATCATCTTCTAAATCAATAACATCCATTTTTTCTCTAATGCATTGAAGTGCAGCTTCAGTGCAAAGAGCAAGAGAATGAATCATCCATCTTTCAGGAAATCAGATACACATACTCACTTTTATTATGTTAAAGGACTAAAGTTTCCACATTATGCCTATAAACCAACATGAGTTCCCTAATTTCCCATCTTTTTTATAACTAATATTTCTAGCAACACTCCACTGCATTACTGAACTATTACCTAATCAAATGACCTGCAGAAAAATAACCCATAGACCCGATTATTTCATTCGCAAACATTCTACAATGCACCAAACACATTCATTCAAGATTTATAACAAAAAGGTAACCCCAATTCCTAACAAACCATTAACTCATTCTTCTCAATAACCCTAGAAACAACACCACCCCCAATTCAGCTTCTAATACTTACAAAATCTTAACGTTATAACAACAAAAAGAACACTCACAAGCTTAATCGCAACTCAACTAATACAAAGAAATCTAACACTAAAATTGCAACTTTACCTTGAAATCGCAGCAAATGCTTGTCTAGTGATGAATTTTGGTTGCACTGGGATTGAAGCGATTCGAAAACGGTTTCAACACCAGTTAAATCATCATCAACGTTACCCTCCAACACAGACCGACACAGGAGAAGGAGAGCGGTGGAACGGATGAAATGGAAGGGGGGAAACGGATGAATGGCCGATTGAATGCCCGACAAACCCTAATTCAAAATCATACAGTTCATACCTCAGGGTTGGATTTCCAAAAGCTCACAAGTCTTGATCGAAACAATTTGCTCATCAACATATAAGCACTATCAGAAGTCAGATTCTCATCCTTTTGAACAATACTGACATTCAAAGTGACATAGAGCTTCATACAACTCGTTCGATCATCACGAACAAGGATCTTCTTAATCTCAAAAGCATCTAGTAAGATGAACATAAGCTGAGCTAAATGATGATAAGCAAAACTCCTGAAAAATACACACGAACAGATTCAAACAAATCAGTAAAACACGTAAACACACACCGTGAATCATCAACTTCAAATACATTAACAGATCTAAACGAATCATTCAATATACTTATCTGTTAAGATCTCAACCTGTCGACTGATGTTCGTAAACGTCGACATAGATCCTTCCAATCGGAGCAATCGAATTGAAGATCCTAAGCTATGAAAGAACTTACTCAACATCTCATACCTATAAACACCAAATGCACATCAATATCATCAACATTTCATTTTGCACAATTAAAACTCGATTAACAACAACATCAGAGAGAGTAACAAAACATACTTTTTCGGAAGCGATTCGGAGGTTTTTGCCTTCGTGATTCGGATCTCCGACGAAGCTTCGGATGACGCTAACGGATCGGAGGAAACTGACGGTTTCAGATCTGATTTCCGGAGCTGTTTCGCCGCCTCTCTGACTTGCTTCACCGACCGCAGCGATTGCCGCCGAGTGACGACTCTTCTCGGCGGTGCGATGGTTCTTCCGGACCGCCTCAACATAACAATATCATACATACACACAGACAAAACCACCATTATCCGTTAAACCTACATCACAAAACGACGTGAGCCACACGACGGAAGAATCCACCGCCGACCGTCGCCACACCGCCACCGGCGGCGGCGGCGTTCGTCCGATCTTCAAAATCGCACAACAACACGAACAATAAACCGAAGGATTAAGAGAAAACAGTGTGTTACCTCCGCCGTAGCGCCACAAACCACCGCCGATCGTCGTCAATAGAACACCATCGAATGCTTGAGGAATTTGATTGCGGTTTCAAATTAACACATCTGTGAGAACATTTAAGAAGAACGATATTGAATGGCCGGAGGGGGAGGGGAGGGATATGTAAAGGCGCGTCTTACAAAAGTTTGTTAAATTACTCTTTTACCCATCGTTTATGTATTATATAGGAATTAGAGATATGTTTGCAGAATAATAACTTGATCTTCAAAAACTACATCTATATATTATTAGGTATTCTACACATTATCCATTGTTAATGTTTCCTATTTAATTTACTAGTTAAAATCTAATGTTGATGGAAAGGTGTTAAGAACAACATCACCTCCACCTACTGCATTACCCCATGAAGATCTAACTACACATATTCATATACAACATTCATGCATTACAATACATCCACATGATAATATATAATAATACCCATTGTGTATATATATATATATATATATATATGACACCACATGTCTAACTACCACCACTAACACACCATATAATCTATACAATCATGTCCCAATACCAACACCATTCGAATCATACTGGAGCATGCTACTACATCACCAACTCCAACAATATATGTAAAATACTCACACATCCACGGTTACATTCATACATATATACAATCGCAGGTATATATAATATCTATATATATCCACACAAATCTCACACACATACATCTATACCATTGCTTGTAAATATATACACACAATTCTCACACACATACACCTTTATATATACACGAAGAATACGTACGCAGCATAAACATTTATACGGATAACACACATAAACCATACATATAATTACTTTTACACGCACAAGATCGAACGCAAACAACAACGAAACATACCTATCGGTTTCGCGAAAGGATTACGAACACGGGGAGATGACAAGAGCGGATCCTAGGTTGCTCAAACGGTGTCTGTCGGGGTGAAGTCGGGTGTTGCAACCACCATCAACAATCAGCACCCACATCGACAATCATCCTGTCGCGACCACTACAGCAGCATTCGAGGTCCTGACCCCCCCTTCACGACTGCTTATCTTCACTGGAATCACGTTGTAGGTTGATGACTTACCTGTGACCGACACCACCACCTGCGAACCAACCTGCAACCGCCTCTTTATCCTTCGATTCTCGTCGCCTCGTTGAGCTTTAGGAGAAATTGAAGCCACTATCACGACCGGGGCGTCGAGGGGAGCCCGGATGCGCGTGCCACTCGCCGGCACTCGCCGGAATCGGCCGCCGGAGGCCGGAGTCTTGGCCGGATCGAAGAAAGGGGGGAAAGGGGGGAAAGGGAGGAGGTCGCGCGGCTGCTTCCTTCTCTCTCTCTGATTTTTGGGTTTTAAAACCCTAAAATGGAAAATGGTTGGCTTTTATAGTAGGTTAAATGAAACGGGTTCGGTTCGCACACGTTTGGTTAAGGTTTTCACGTAGCGTTTAAATTTGTTTAATTATTATTATTATTTTACTAATGTTTAATTGTGGTCAATTTAATTATAATTGTATACTAATAATAATTAAGATTTCGAGCTAATAATAATGTTGAATAACGTTGACAAATAGTAATGATAACGAAACAGTCGGAACGGTGTTAACCTGAAATACACGGTTGTCACAATATGAAACGTTAAGTTGTCAACATGTACATTTGTACAAGTGTAGCTAACGCTTTCATTTGATTGTATCAGGCACAAGTGGACCCTTTTTGATTATCACGGACGTCTACCATTGGCTCGCATCATTACTTAATATTAGACTAGTATAATATAGTTGTAATATATTATGCAGTGAGTGGGTTTGCAAATTATTTTTTGTGGTGAACCGGTTTGACTCATTTCTTTGGTTTGCTAATGGTTAGAAATGAACATTTAGTCACACCTAAACTAGTCTTAAACTAGTGGAGTTACTTTGTCGCGTGTTCCAATGCTAACCGACAAACTAGTTGTTTATTGTCACATATTCCAATGCTGACCGACAAACTGGTTGTTTAGTATTAATAACAGGTCCCTTAATAACATCGCCTTTATATATTTTATCACACATCCGAATTGGAGATGTGAGAAATAAATACTTATACATCAATAACGTTGCCTTAGTATTAAAAATTTTAGTCACACCTACTAAAATGAACTGTGACTATAAACTACTTAGACTTCACTTATAACGTTTTCTTAGTATTAACCGTTAGTCACACATAATAAAGTGAACAATCACCAAATTGTAATTCTCGTCACATGTTTTTTTCCATTAACCATGACCATAATATATAATTTGTCACACATCCATATTCGAGCTGTGACCATAATCTTCTTATACATCAATAACTATTTCGTTAGTTTAAATTTTTAGTCACACATAATAAAATGGAAGCTGACCATTTGTTACTTCTAGTCACATGTTTGTTACATTTGTCATGACTATTAGTTATCGTTAGTGACACACTGTAATTTTCACTGTCACCATAAACTTTAACATATGGTAACACAATTAATTAGTGTGACTAATAAACATAAACTTAACGTCACACAAAAAAATGTTTACTGTCATTGTAAATTACATTTACTTACAGTTACATTATGTCACTGAATGTGCGCCATTATATAGTGACACAAACAATTGCCATATGTGACCATATGTTTATCTATGGTATCACAAAAAAAATTTACATTTGTGACTAACGAAAAACGTGACCAAATAGTGACATTTGGTCACATTGCGATTAAAAGTCACTAATATTTGTAACATACGTTATGTTTAGTGTGACTAAAGAGGTGATTCTCTACGCAATAGTCACACAACCCCGCTGAAATCGTCACCAAAACATTCCAGGAATTTTCAAGCATACATACGGTGACACTATTCTTCGAAAGTGTCACATAGACCTGGCGGAGTGTATGTCACTAAAAGTCGATTTTGTACTAGTGTATGTGCTTTGCTTCAGGCGTTACATGCTCAGGAAGCAGTCGAGCCATCTTATCAAACTTGATCGTGTACTGACGATGTGTCATGGCTCCGGCCTGTAGTTATAGGAATTCTCTTTCAATTTTGTCCCTTTCAACTTCAGGACAAAATTTTTCCATCACCAGCTCCTCTAGTTCATTTCAGGTTAATGTAGCAACAACTTCAGGTCCTTTAGCCTGTTTAACATTATCCCACCAGAACAATGCCTCAGACCTGAATGAGTGAGTGGCATACATGATAGCTTGCATGGCTGTGCATCCACTAATTTTAATAACAACTTCCATCTCATGGATCCACTGAAAAGTCGCCATGGCATCTCTTTTGCCATCAAATATTGGAGGTTCACATCCCTTGAAAGCTTTATAGGAACAACCCTGCTTAGGTTCAGTTTCCATAGCGGTATCATCATTACCATTGGTGTTATTTATATGATCATCCTGCCCATTACCACCATTGTTCACATACTCTCCAGAGGCGTTCATAACATCAGCTATAATAGTTCGCAAAGCATCTCTAATTATGCCAGCTACAGCTACTTGGAATTGTGGTCCAACAAATTGCTGTGACTCATGTTCAGCATGATGAAGATTTTCATGATCATCGTTCGTAGATGACATGATTGCCTTCTACTACCAGGAGGCCTACCACGACCCCTACCATGAGTATTTCCTCCTCTTGGCATAGTTAAAGCCTACATGAGGGAGCAGGGATTTAGTATTCACACGATGTATTATGATCCAGAACATAATAGTATTAATAGACAAGAAATAACAGTGGCCAGGTGTCATTGCTTATCTATTGCAATTATAATGTTCTAGCCATTATCCTTCATGATTCACCAAAGCCCACTACCCAATACCTATACAATTAATCAAATTATCCTAAAGCATCTTTCCTAGTTTAAGTCTAGATACTATCTTTGTACCTAGTTCACTTAAACTATGGCTCTGATACCAACTTGTAACACCCGCCTCCCTGGGCATACCCCGGGGAGCGTTACGCATCGGATATACAGAACACATAGTAATCAGAGAATACACAGCGGAAGTCTAATTTTAATTATACATCAAAAGCGTATAATACATCTGTTATAATAGATAATACTATTACATCGGTTTAACTATACTAAAGATCCAAATATTCAACAACATTCTAGAACTTTATTTTCTCATAAACTAGCTCGTAATCTTCAATCCCTGCAATCACTTGGCACCTAGGATGTGTGTCCATAAAAATAAAAACATTTGGGACTCAGCATAAAGCTTGTGAGTTCATAAACATGACATTCTTCAAAATTCAAAACATGTTATTATTGACTATTGCATCAAGCAGATACAGCCATGGCAAACAGACAGGAACAGAGTAAGCACAGTATAAATTCACATAACCAGGCTATGTATACAAACTTTACTGGCTAAAGCAGAATCATACAAGCAGCCCTCAAGCATCCTATCAAGCATTGCCACATATCACAGATGCTATTGATAGTCAATTCTACAATTATTACCAGTTATCAGAACATAACATCCCGTTTTAGAAAAACAGTTCAGAGGAACTCACCTCAATCAATCAAGTCAGTGATATCGTCTGCTCAGGTTCACTGCTATCAGGTATTATCCTATAAGCAAAATAACATTACTTAAGCTATATTCTAGCTAGTAACAACTTTAGGGACGATTCTTTATCTTTTCTATTTGTTGGTTTTATTTGGGCACTTTTTTTATCCTATGTGAACCCTTTGGTAAACCCTTACTAGTGGCATAACTCGGGCGTTTCCATCATACCCGAGCCAACCCTCGGGGTACCCAATACCTTCCCTAATGATAACCTTAAAGTCTAACAATAAAATAACAACTATAATAATAATAATAACTATAAAGATGATAATAATAATATTAATAATAACTATATATATATATATTAAACCTTTGGTCGGTGGCTACAGTGCCGCCGGCCAAGGTCAACGGAAATAGACGAAAAATTACAACCAGTCAACTAATCTTCATCTTCCTCACCATCACATCATCACATTTCTCCACCACCACCTCCCTCCGGCCACTCACCGGTGACAACAACTGCAACCGTCGCAACCTCCCTTCGCAAAAAGCCCTCCGAACCGACCAACTTACCGTCCTGATCAACGGCTACTCTGAAACTCGCATCCCGATCCTCCACACCGTCATCGGAGTCTACTCCACCTCTCCATCAGTAGCTGCCGTCGTCATCCTATGGGGAAACCCTAACACATCGATCAAAACACTAACAGATTTCTCACACAACCTCTCGATCTCATCTCCGGGAGACGCTCCGATCTCCGTCGTACGACAACCTCGCGTTCAACGTATGGAAGAACAATCCAGAACAGTTAGTAGGACTATTCACCAGATTTCACGAGCTAGATCTAACGAATCGAGAATGGATCGACGAGATGCGGAATTGTGAGGATATTCTGATGAATTTTGTAGCGGCGAATGCGACGGGCTTGGGGCCGGTGTTGGTCGGAGGTCGGAGGGTGATGGACTGGGGCGATGCGAGGAACGACGCCGGTGCAGCGGTGGCGGTGGCGGCGGTGGCGGTGGTGGCTGGGTGGAAAGAGAGGTACTATGAAGAGAAGTTTTCTGCAAAATCCCCTGAAGAGCTTGAGGAAATACGGAGAGATGTTGTAATATATCTAAACCTTTTTAGACTCCAATTCTTTTATAAGTAAATATAAATAAAAAACTAAAATGGAACGAACAAAAGGAAAAAAGGATTGAACTTGTAACACTGTAACAGTAATAGTAATGTTACTAAAAGTTGCAGGTAGACTATTTAGCATCCCTTTTTGTTGGTGGAGATTAAAATGTGCTATAAAAATATGAAAGTGTATTCTTTATTCAGTCTGTACTCTGTCCGCTTGAAAGTCTTGTAACCTTCTAGTGAACAGGGACTATGTGAGAAAATGGGGAAATTGGTGTTTTGTGATCCACAGTGAAGGATGGGATTCATGCTTGATTTGTTTGTATAGAACGATCACAATTATCTTAATATTTGTTATATTTTTAGAATTTTGATTGTTTATATAAATTTTCGCAAGATTTTTTTAATCCTAATCGATGAGAATGGACTCATGGTATGGAGGGTTTTTTGGTGGTTTTTTTTTGTTTTGTTTGTATGTGTTTTTATAGGTTTGTTTTGGATGTGGGTTTGAGGTTTGGGGGTGCGGTTTTTTTGCCGGTTGTTGTCGGTTTCCTATTTTGGACTGTGCCGTATTCTTGCGATTTTGATGTTCGTCTGTTTTGTGTATGGTGTTGGGCTTTGATTTAGTTTTTAGTTCTGTATGTTCTGGTGTGTATGGATTGGTGAGTCGATTATATTTTATACTTGATCATGACATGTGCGTTCGCCGCCGCAGTAACGCGCGACGAGTAACTTACTAGTTAATACTAATACCTACAATGATAATAATAATAATAATAATAACAACTATAATAACAATTAAACATAATCTTAAACAATGGCGTACCTGAAAACTATCTACGGTAATTTGATGTAGAGTCTCCCCTACTCGCGCTCCTAGTCGCGCTCCTACTCGAGTACCAAAATGACTACTAGCAACACCCAACAGGGTATGGGAACTCGGGATTCTCTTTATATTAGAGTGTTCCTAAAGAACTTATGTTCTAAATTCAACCTTAAGACTTCTATTTATAAAGCAGTTGAAAGGAGTTGAAAGGGTTTGAGAGGCGATGTGGGATAGTTGTTCATGCGCCTGAAGTGATTTATATTATTATTTATTATATATTATTATATTATATAATTAATTCAGCTGCTTAACTCTTTTTTCTCTTATAACTTTTAATATATAGCGTATTATGAAATTTCAAATGTCGTTATGACGAGCTTATTTTTCTCTACGAGTCAACCTAAGTTTCGTAAAAAACGGAGCAGGTTAGAATATAATATATTATTATTATATTCAAACGATCTCTTGTAACATAAAAATTTTATCTAAAATTCAAACTTTAAATAGATAATTTACTCATTACTTACTCGTTTGACAATATATGAAATGCGGAGTTCATATGACCCAAACGCTCGGCTTGTTACACATATTAACCTTGTTGTATTTATTAAAAAATAAATTAAATAAATAATAATCAAAGGTTAGGATGAGTTCTCGCAGTTCTCACGATCTTTAGGAGTCCTGAAAAGATCTTGGCCCTATATATATATATATATATTATTATATATATATATATATATATATTATATATATATAATATACATAGGGGGAGGTTCCACTAAAAATATATTTTGCCTAAGAAGGTTAAGAAGAAATGAGGTGGTGACATGTGGCAAAACTAGAAAATAAGATTAAAGGGTATTTTGGTCTATTAACCATTTAATCTAATTCTCTTTCTCCTTTTAAAAATGTAGCACATTTCTTTTACACACTTTTTTCACCCACGTGAAAAATTAATCTCAAAATACAACCAAAGCCTAAATGTCACTCGTTGTCTTAAACTTTATAATTACATACAACAACTAATCAGTGATTAGAGATGTTAACTTGATCGGTGAGTATTACTTGGTAGTGTTTTAGACAATAATTCAGTAGTCAATGATAGTGGTAATTGGAGATAATAATAATGACGGAGGATGATATCAATGATCAATGATACTCAGATGTCATTCGTTTTATTACACTTAGTTGTCACGTTCAATGTTCAAGCACAAAAACAATATATAGATTGTTGTCCTAACACCAACAACACGAAAGATGTTATATTAACGCAAATATTGAGCATTAAAATAGCAAAAAAAGTGTTATTTTTATTTTGTTTGACATTTTGACATAATACACCACTAAACAACACATGAGACCTTAAAACAATATAGAACATGTTACGTAAAACCGTAAAAAATTGTGCTATTGACAAAACAACACAAAACTGTGCTGTTTGACGCAAAACAACACAAAACTGTGATGTTTTGATAAATACAACACAATTTATGATGTTTTGATGAAATACAGCATAATTTTATGCTGTTTTATGAAATACAGCATAATTTTGTGCTGTTTTATGAAATCCAGCACAATTTTGTGATGTTTTATGAAATATAAATTCCAGCACAATTTGTGCAGTTTTATGAAATCCAGCACAACTTTGTGCTGTTTATTAAATCCAGCACAACTTTGTGCTGTTTTATGAGATCCAGCACAACTTTGTGCTGTTTTATGAGATCCAGCACAACTTTGTGCTGTTTATGAGATCTAGCACAACTTTGTGCTGTTTTATGAGATCCAGCACAACTTTGTGCTTTTATGAGATCCAGCACAACTTTGTGCTGTTTGATGAGATCCAGCACAACTTTGTGCTGTTTGATGAGATCCAGCACAACTTTGTGCTGTTTTATGAGATCCAGCACAACTTTGTGCTGTTTTATGAGATCCAGCACAACTTTGTGCTGTTTTATGAGATCCAGCACAACTTTGTGCTGTTTTATGAGATCAAGCACAACTTTGTGCTGTTTTATGAGATCCAGCACAACTTTGTGTTGTTTTATAAAATACAGCACAAAAACGTTAAAATGCAGCACAATTTCACCTAATTTGTTTTTTATAAAAAAAATATAGCAATACTATACTCAATTTAAAGAGGAAAAAATACTTGATTTTATGGTGCAATTTTTTTTAAAAAATAATCTAGCATGAAAAAAGTTATAAACGTTTAAAAAATTAGGAGAAACTCAAAAAAGTCAACAAAAGTGGTTACATACCCAAAATACATTTCCATCTTTTTATTTATAACATTATAATCTTAGACATTTATTAAGAAATGGAAGGCTAAGATCATTTCTACACATTCTTAGGCAAAATTATTTTTAGTAGAACCTCCCCTATATATATATATATATATATATATATATATATATATATATATATATATATATATTATATATATAGAGAGAGAGAGAGAGAGAGAGAGGGAGGTTCCCCTACAAATTAATTTTTGCCTAAGTATGCTAAGAAGTAATCTTAGCCTTCTAATTATCTAATTAAGGGCTAAGATCAAAGTGTAGAAAAAATAAGTAATCAAGGGTAATTTGGGTATTTTATTACATTACCCACAATTGTTGACTTTTTAAAATTTCCCCCCTATTTTTTTAAATGCTAATAACTTTTTCATACGACATTATTTTTTTTAATAAATTATATCATAAAATCAAGCATTTTTTCTCTTTAATTTGAGTATAGTATTACTATAGTTTTTTTAAAAAAAAAATCAAATTATGTGACGTTGTGCTACATTTTTAACGCATTTCATTTGCTGCTGCTGTGCTGTATTTCATAAAACAGCACAAGGCTGTGCTGCATTTTATAAAACAGCACAAGGCTGTGCTGCATTTTATAAAACAGCACAAGGCTGTGCTGTATTTCATAAAACAGCACAAGGCTGTGCTGTATTTCATAAACAGCACAAGGCTGTGCTGCATTTTATAAAACAGCACAAGGCTGTGCTGCATTTTATAAAACAGCACAAGGCTGTGCTGTATTTCATAAAACAGCACAAGGCTGTGCTGTATTTCATAAAACAGCACAAGACTGTGCTGTATTTCATAAAACAGCACAAGGCTGTGCTGTATTTCATAAAACAGCACAAGGCTGTGCTGTATTTCATAAAACAGCATAAGGCTGTGCTGTTTTTATAAAACAGCACAAGGCTGTGCTGTATTTCATAAAACAGCACAAGGCTGTGCTTTATTTTATAAACAGCACAAGTCTGTGCTGTATTTCATAAAATCATCTTGCTTTAATTAGGTTTAACGGATGATTATATACAGCTGCAAGACTGCAAACCAAACAATCAAATAAAGAAACAATCCATAAGCTCACCTCCCAGTTTGTTTTAGCATATCAAGCATATTGGTTTGAAACACATGATCAACAGCTTCAACGCTAACACCAGTACCACTCTGCGGCATAGCGAAAACATCCACCACACGAACTGTATACTTATCAACAAACTCCCCAAGCATCAATCCCATAACTTCCATAGGCACACCCGCCCTCCCTTCACATCACCAAAAACACCATTTACCAAACCCTAACTTCTTTCAACAACACCAATATTCACCAATTGTAGAATCATATCACAAAAACAATCAATTTAACAAAATGAAACCTTAGGAATTGGTGTTTAGTACCGTGTTTAAGCATCTTGAGAAGGGCTAGAGAAGATATGTACACTTGCTCCGATGTGTCGAGTGTCGGAGAGTCCGGTGGCGGATGGCCTAAACCTCCGCCGGCTCCGGCGAACATCCGCTGTAGTCGTTCCATACATGACATTGGCTTCTGAAATGTGATTTCAAGTTTGTGCTGCATTTTGATAAAGCTTCAGGGACTAATGAGTGTTTAGGATCATAATGCCCCTTTAACCCTAATTTGAAGAGTGCCACATGTATCCCCTTATTCCTTCTTAGGCAACTAATTATTCTTAGTTGAACCTTTACCTATATATATATATATATATATATATATATATATATATATATATATATATATATAAAATAAAGATTATAACAATTTATGCTAAAATTTATTGAAAATCAGATTGTCTCAAACATGGTTGATTTGTTGCATATTCTAACCTAGTATATATAAAGAACATAACAATTTATGTTCAAAGTTACAAAAACCGTTTATCTAAAACAAGGTTGATTGTTGGCTTGTTGCATATTCTGAGAAAAGTAATAACCTATCAACGCATGATCTATCTTAAAAATCACTTGAACACATCTTACTTTTTATGGAACTCTCATAAAGAAAAACGCTAACACCAAACTAACTATATATATATATATATATCTATAAATATAATAAAAGAGTAATCAAAATAACACATAATACTTTCATGTTACTACTCAAATTTTTTTTTCAGCGTAAACTAATATATTATCTTAATCAATTTTTTTTTATTTTAAGAAATTAAATTAGTAGTAATAATTTATTTTATTTGAATTTAACTTTTTATATTTTTAACTTAATTGTGTTATCATATTCTTTTGAACTATACATATTTCTATAGCAAAATAATATTCAATTTGAATTTAACTTTTTATATTTTCAACTTAATTGTGCTATCATATTGTTTTAAAGTATACATATTTTTTTATAGCCGAATAAGATTCAATCTAAAAAAAACAAAAAGAAAAAAAAATATTTATTGATATATTTATATATTTTAGATTAGTGCGATTTTAAGAAAACTGGTTTTTAATTTTACAGCGTCAATTGTATGTTATATTATTTAAATATTTGAATATTTATAACTTATAAGTGTAACTTTTTATTTTCATTATTATAGTAATACATAACTTAATCATACGAAATATTTATATATTTATGAATATATTCTGTTTTCATATTTTCAACTCGTGTATTACACGAGTTTACTAAAACTAGTATATTATATGTGTATCATAGATATATATAACTGACAATGTAAAAAGTTAATTAAAGAATCTTTTTCCACTTGTTTTTTTGTTGCCCCACCCCTAAGTGGTGTGGTGGTAGTGGTTTCGGTTTTTAACAGGGAGGTCAGGGGTTCGAACCCCACTAACAATAACTAACTTGGTATTGGTATTAAATGAAATTAATCTTTTAAAAAAAAAACTTTTTTTTGTTAATACATTATTGCATATTGTGAAAGGAAAAGTAATAATAGCCTAACAATGCACAATATCATGAAGCACCACAAACACATAAATACTTAAAAAGACCACTCTTGTAACTATTGATTTGTTATTCTTATTTAATAAACACAAACAATATCTAATAGGTTGTTTTTAGACTAAAATTATTGATTTCCCCCCTATTTTTTGAGTTAATTTAAGAAAGTGAAGACAAACTCATATATTAAAACACACACGTGTTTTGTGCCATATGACTG
The DNA here is from genome assembly GCA_024085815.1 of Flaveria linearis. Lineage (NCBI taxonomy): Eukaryota > Viridiplantae > Streptophyta > Magnoliopsida > Asterales > Asteraceae > Flaveria > Flaveria linearis. The sequence continues at coordinate 2,526,068 of CM044008.1, forward strand.
TAATTGTCATTCTAAAGTCAAATAGATATCGCTGGTAAACTTATATTTTATAATATAACTATACACTATATTACACAGTAGATGTCTTTATTTTATATCTGTTAAAACTTAAAACCATACATCGAACTTGTATATATCCTAATTCCAAGTGAAAATTTGAATACCAACAAACCACAAGCAAGTTGATAATAAACAAGAGACAAAAATGAAACATATAACATGAAACAACGAAACAAATATCGATCGATTATATTTTATGGACACGTTATGTCTATAAATGTATAAACTTACTTTTTATAAAAGTTAGTTATCTAATCAATTATTATTCTGATAAGAGGGCCCCATGAAATTAGAAAGAGATCTATGGTAAATCCAAAAGCAATTAAAAGGGAAGATGAGAAGAAAATGGGGTCTCAAGGAATCAAGAAAAGTGGAACAAAAGGAACTATATATATATATCACCATTTTTATAATTACCATCATTCATTATTCTTATATAATATTACCATCAAATCACAAAATGACGTATGATATATGTCACTATGTGTTTGATAGATTTGGGAAATATTCGACCCGTATCAAGGATGGTTTCAAGATTCGGATGAATACGTTCTTGAAGTGTGAGATGAAGAAGACGAAGAAGAAAATGCTCGAGTAGGTTAAATGTACGAAATACCAGTCATGTGTTGCATTTCTAGTGTCACGATGTTAGAGTGAACATAATAAAAGGAAATAGTATGGCCATGTACAATTTAGGCTATCATGTCATATTAGAGTTTACTTTATATGTCACATTTGTCAAACCATTGTCTAAGAACCAGACTGACGTGTTGGAGTGAAATCACTCGTAAACAAGTCTAGTTGAGACCAGTGTTGTTGAGACCGGATCGGACCGGCCGGTCCGACCGCGAATCGGGGGCTGGTCCGGTCCGGTCAGGGGTGATTCGTTTTTGTGCCTTTGAACCGGCCGGTCCGAACCGAACCAGCGGTTGGACCGGCGAACCGGCCTGGTTCCGACCGGTTTTCAGTATTTTTTTTTTATTTTAGTGGGTAAAAACGAGGTGTTAAACCATAAATTAGTACGTAGGATATACAAATATAGTTAAGTTTTATATATAACTATAAAATATATGTATAAATCATATATAAATTACTTATATTTAATTACATATATAAATATAATTAAAATATAGTTAAATCCGGTCCATCCGGTCCGACCGGTCCGACCACCAAACCAGTAAGCCGTCCGGTTCGACGTCCGATCCGGTTCTGAAAACATTGGTTGAGACTCTAAGGTGCTGTTTGTTTTTTCTGCAGGAAAACGTCTGCAGTCTGCGGACCACATCTGCAGACATCTGCAGCAGAAGAGGTGGACCAAACGTCTGCAGTCTGCAAGAAAAAGACTGTTTGATTTTTAACATCTGCGTACTTCTAAAATATTCTGTAATTAAAATGGAATAATAAACCAGATCAGAAACAAAAAAAACAAAGCTTCAGGATCTTCAATTCTCTTTAGATTATATTTGAGAAAAAAAAAACAAGGCTGCAACATCCATATCAATGTTTGGTAACAAATCAAATATACATGTAATCGAACCATAATAAATACATCAAACAAAAGAAAAACATCCACTTTGATTTAGCAAGATCAATACGAAAATACTTGCAGGTATGAACCAACAGCATATATGACAGTGTTTGCTTATTGTTTATTCAACCAGCTGATCTGTATACCCTCACAGACAAGGGTTCATTAACTTTTGCAAAGATATGATTCATATTTGCAAAGATAATGATTCATATCATTCCGAAAGAATCATGATGTATTTTCAAATTCAATCAACTACAACCAATGTTCGTGGGTAATCCTTGGACAAGTATATCACACTTATACAGTATCGCTGCTACCATAGCGGAATAAAACAAGGCACAAATATCATAGATAGGCCAAAGTTTAATGCAAATAATTACAACGAAGCATACCATCAAAGATGGAATCAGAACGAAGAGCTCCAAATTCCTCAAATTACATCAATCAAACGCATCTGGAAACCCTAGAAATTGTAACAATAGTTTCAGAATCATCGACATTGTATTGCAGATTGAAGAGGTTAAACAACGAAGTTAGTTTTCGCAAGGTGAATCGAAGCATTTACAGATTACTAAAATAAATAGCGATCAGAAACATACCATCGACGGTGGAATCAGAACGAAGAGCTCGAGACAGGTTCACCAGAGGATTGCTAGGCCTCGTGACTGGACCACCGGAGGGCTGCTAGGGCTCGCGGTGGCCGGAGGTGGCTGCGTGGCCGGAGGTGGCTGCGGTGGTCCGGCAGGAGGGTGCGGTGGGGGCGGCCGGAGGGGAGGTGGGGCGGCCGGTGGGGGAGGGGGGGAGGTGGGGGAGGTGAGAAGAGGTTAGAAGACCTCAGAAGTGGTAAGTCCACCTCTTCTCCACGCAGACGTCAGGAAGACGTTTTTTAATGAAACGTCTGTCAAAAATCAAACAGTCTGCGCACTCAAAACCTCTTCCGCGTCTGCGTACGCGCAGATGAAGAGGGGGGAAGAGCTTTTGAAGAAAAACAAACAGCACCTAAAAAAACATCCAACTAAAATGGTCAGCCAGGGGCGAAGGTTTGTTTGGGCCGGGGGGGTCGACATTCTCTGTTTTTCACTCCGAAGTGTATATTTATATGTATTTCGTCCGAAAATTTTTAGGTATTGAGTCCGACTAACCTTTATTTGGATCTCGTGACTTTCGCCTCCCAACCGCCATCAAGTTTGTTCAAATTCCACCATTACGACCAGCTATGGTGTCGATTAGCTGAAGAGACGAACCAAACTTATAGATGGACTAGATTTATAATTCTTTTTTTTTTCTTCATAAAATCGTATTTATCGACCTCTTTGCTATTTCCACCTTTATTTTTTGCTTGCTTTTATTTTATTTTATTTAATTATATTATGATTACAAAACCAAACCAAAATATAAAATATTTCATATTTTATTTAAATTAGATGTATTATGTACATATGTACATGTATATGATATGAAGTTATATACATACATATTATTTTTTAAAAATTATTTATTACATTATCCGGTTTTAAAACCGATTTGATTCAGCTTGATTACACACAAGTTCTTAGAGGTTTGATTAATTACAAAAATTATCTAAGAAAGTTGGTTAAAGTAATGTTCAAATATATACATCAAGCTTTTGAAAGCAAATTACTCAAATAAGTTTTCATATCAAACACCTAGGCACAAGTTAATAAAATGTAAAACTATCAACCAATATATCATTCGTCACCAAATGTTCGACAGCAAGGCTACATTTGATATGGAGTACAACCATGCATTCGCAAGGTACAAGCTAACTCTGCACCGTATGAGCCGTCACAAAAGCTTCTAATGTTTGTGACAAAAGTATCAAGTGTCGGCTATAACAATACAAGTACTTGATGGAACAAAAAACCCAGACCGTCACAAATGGTGAATGTAAGTGAGGTGCACATCTTTTCAACGGGCCCCACATGTTCGACGATGGAGACAAAAACAAATCATGTGAAAAATATTCGTTTCTTTAAATTAGACGTAACCAATTTCGAATGCTTTAATAATTTATTTAATGATTATATGATATTTAATAATACGAATAAGATAATGATCAGTTGATTACTAATACAATTTCAAAAAGGGCGAACATTACTTAATCGTAATTGGTGCGTAAAACAAATTTTAACGTGCATCACATGATAATTGGTTCAACATTTGTTTTTTCTCTTCCGTATTTCTTTGGATTTTATGTGTGCTTAAAGGAATAAATGAAGGTAGTTAACATAAAACTTCCTTCACCCGGCAGAAAGGGTGCGCATTGTGTGAGTGAAAACTTATCAGGGACATGCTTAAGTATGGAGTCCTCCTCTCATCCACAATCAATTCGATCAAAACACGTTGGGGATATTAGAGAACATACATTTTTATAGAACCAGTAATATCTCATGTCCACGCCCGATGTGTGTTTACATAGGATGTCATAGATATAAACAGTTACTATGTCATTTACAAAATTATAACAAAGCTTTTCTGACATATAACAAATTATTTAAAAATAGACAATAAAAACAAAAGATTGATTTCAAATACTTATTTTGATTTGATTAATATAATTAGTATTACACGTATAATCATAACGAAACCATAAAATCGATTGTTACAAGGTTATAGTTGAACCGTTCGTTTCTCAATCGGTTCTTTCAAGTTATTTCAGTTGTAGTTAAGTTATCCGTTGATCTGCTCATCCCATGGGCATAGTAATTTACAAAATTGAAAAATTACGATCTAAAGTAGTAAAACAATAAGTATTACGAGTTTTTTTTTTCTTATTTTGAACGGCTAAATTGGAATCACTCACGGATCACTGGAGTATCATCGTGCCACCAGTGTCACCACGCGATCATATTCCACCACCAAGTCACAAATTCAGGAGTAAACTCATAATTATGAGAAAACCCCCATTCGTGAGATTCGAACCCATGACCTAATAGGCCCTGAGTCTTATCCCACCACCAAGATGCCGCTGGGCTATAATGCCTTTGGCAAAAGTATTACGAGTTAAATAATTAGTTTCTAAACACACTTATGGATTCATCACAATTTTGTCCGTACATTCAGGTAGAGGTGCACAAACCGGTTTTTTTTTTGAGCCCGGGTCGGGTTGGACCCGGTTCGGGTTCGGTCAACTTTTTCAAGACCAGTTTTTGACCAAGAACCGGTTCGGGTCGGAACCGGTTTTCAAGCCCGGAAAATCCAACCCGGTTGGAACCGGTCCGGGTTGGAACCGAACCGGGTCGGGTTCCGGAACCGAACCGGGTCGGGTTCCAGAACCGGTTTGGAAAACCCGGTTTTTTTTTTTACCTACTAGTTAAATTATATATACAAATTAGTTACAAATTTTGATTAATTAAAAAATATTAGAGTAGATTAATTAAACACAATAGTATGTACTTTATTTTTAAGATTTTCATTAATACGATTGTACGCGTTTTTATTTTCATTTTAATAAGTAAACAATTAATACGAATAAAAATCATAAGCGAGTTTTTCTAAAGAAAACAATAAAAATTACATTAATTTATAAAAGTAACAATTAATTCATTACGAAAAATAAACAATAAAAATTACATTAAAATTAAACCAAAGAAAACAAAATATCCATATTACGAATACAAGTTTTTCTAATTTAATCGTCTTCGTCCGGTTTGTACCTCGTGCTCGTGTATTTCTTCTTCAATCGGTGTTTCTTCTTCAAGGTTTGATATGTGTTGTCTTCGTTCGGCCGCATCTAAGTGGTCTTTTAAACAAATACACATCTCTAGCGATGTTGGAGTTAACCTTGTTCTTCTAATCGATAAAACCCTGCCACTAACAGAAAATGCAGACTCCGAAGCTACCGTGGACGCTTGGACGGTTAGTAAATCACGTGCCATGGCGGCTAGGACCGGAAATTGTGATTCCTTTCCTTTCCACCATGTCAGAATATCAAATTTCAAGAATTCATCGGGAGACATAGTGGCTAAAAAATCGGTTCCCATATACCTCCCGAGTTCGCTACTTGGGGTGTTACCCCTCTGACGTTTACTGTTTTCATTTCTCAAAGTATTATATAAACTAATCATCGGGTCTCTACTTGAGCTCGACGAACTCGATTCCACGTTCGAAGGTCGGTGGATGTTTGATGTTGCACCATATTTTTCAACATAAACATTAAATAATTTTTTAAAAGTTTCATTAAATGTTTGTTTTGTATTAACATTAAAAAATGGATCAAAATCATGTAAATCTAAATCAAAAGTTATCTCATCTATTAAAGTTTCTACCCCCGAAACATTTAAACACGGGTCTAGTGCGGCGGAACAAGTAAAAACCGGGGGTAGTTCAATGAAATATTTTTTAAATTTTTCTTTCATCGGCGCTACCATTGCTGAAAACATTTCGTTTCTTTCTTCATATTTACTTAATTTATGGGTCATTAAATAAATTTGATGAAATGTTAGACAACTTGTCGGATAATAAACCCCCGACAATTTTGTAGTTGCGTTTTTAAAAAGCTCTAAAAATTGAGTTATTTCTTGAATATATTCCCAACCCTCTAACGGAAACGGAACAACCTGACCCCGCATCGCAAGACCATCGTGGAAAACATGAAGCGTTTCTTTTTGACGCAAAGCACTATTAAACATTTTCCAAGTAGAATTCCATCTAGTCGGGACATCCCAATTTGGTTCTAAACAAATGGAATTCGTATCGTGACACATTTTTCTATAATTAACATATCTTTTTCTACTAGTTTTAAAAACATCACGCAACATATTTTTGAAAGACGTTTTAAAATCTTCAACTTCAGGAACGCCAAGACCATCTTGCACAACTAAATTAATAATATGTGCAACACATCTTGAATGAAAAAATACGCCGTCACAAACCGGTTTATATTTTATTTTTAATTTTTCAACGGCGGATGTGTTGTTCGAGGCGTTATCAAATGACATTGAAAAAATTTTGTTTTCTAATTTATATGTTTTGATTACATAGTCTAAAATTTGAAATAGGTTATCACCGGTATGCGGATATCCAAATAATTCAAACGCAATCGTACGTTTCATCATTTGCCACGAACTTGGATCTATCCAATGGGCCGTGACGCAAAGGTACGATTCCGGTAAACCGTGTGGGGCGGACCAAACGTCGGTAGTTAAGTTCACACCGGTTTGTAAATTTTCAAATAAAACCTTTAAATCATTTTTTGCTTGTTTCCAAAGATTTAAACAATCACGTCTAAGAGTGGTGCGACTTACGTGAGTGTAGCGTGGTTGAAGAGTTTCTTGAATCAATTTTGTTAACCGAGGGTTGTCGAAGTGATCGAACGGTAATCCTTCTTGAATTACAAACTTTGCCATTCTATCTCGAACCATATCTACGTTGAAGTTCCATAAACCACCATCGTTTCCGATTGATGTTTGCCCTTGACTCGGTATACTTTTCAAAGACTTGCACCATTTGGTCATATGATTCTCAAAGTCGAGTTTGAATCCGACTTGAAAAACGAACCACAAGCCTTGCATCGAGCTTTATGTTGACCATTCGACATTTCGCATAAGTCGAAATTACGCCAAATCTCTTGGTTTCTCGTTGTTGAAAGAATTCTAACAATGGTAGCGGCACTTGAGGATCCACCGGTTGGAACCGAAGATTCAGAAGCCATAACTCAAGAGATTGAGAGAATAGAAAGTTGAGAGTGAGGAGCGTTTTTGCGTTTTTAAGCACGTTTTTGAGCGTTTTTGAAGTTTTGAGTGTTGTGACTAAACCATTACACCCACTACCTATTTATACTATCATATAAGGGCAAAATGGTCCAAAAAATGTGGAAAAAACGGTCACAAAATAGCTCCCAACGGCTATATAGCCGTTTTTAAACGGTCAAAAAAAAAAAACGGTTCGAACTGGGTCGGAACCGGGTTTTTTGAACCGGTTTCCAAACCGGGTTGGATCAAAACCGGTTCCAAACCGGTTTGGGTGAAAAAAATCAAAACCGGTCTCGAACCGGTGGTTTTTTTTGGGTTGGAACCGGTTTGGGGTAATTCCGGGTTCAAACCGGGTCGGGTCCGGTTCGGGTCTTCGGGTCGGGTCGGGGAACCGGGTTTGGTGTGCACCTCTACATTCAGGCAAGTTTTTATTGAAACGAATGGGCCAATATGTTTTACAACTGTTGTAGAAACAACTAAAAGCCCATAATCCATATCATACTAGTTGGGCCGCCATCATATATAAGAGTTAAGACGACCCAGAGGCCCGATGCAAGAGTAACTCAAAATTACTCAGTATCTAGAATTATTATACTATTACATTTTAACTTGTGAAAATAGTAATAACTTTTAGAAAGAGCTTCAAATACAAAGTGTATTTTTGCTATAAAGTGTAAGAAGACACAATAAGTAAAAAAAGTCATAAAAAATTTATATCCCACAATCTAAATCCAATTTTAAAAAAGTAATTTCGAGCTTTTGTTCCCCTAGCCGTCCTCACTAAGAAAAAAATAAACAAAAAATTAAAATTAAAAAAGTTAACGTTTTTTTATTGTGATATTTATGAAAGACACAATGACGTCATTGCGTCATTATGAAAGATATAATGACGTCATTGTGTCATTATGAAATATATAATGACGTCATTGTGTCATAAAAAGATACAATAAAAATTTTATTTTATTTTATTTTATTTTTCTGAAAGAGGACGACGAGAATAACAGAGACTCCGAAGTACTTTTTTGAAATTCGATTTAGATTGTGAGATATAATTTTTTGTGACTTTTTAAACTCATTGTTTCTTCTCATATTTTATAACAAAAATACATTTTGTAAAATAAGATTACCTTAACTTTTATTGATCCTCTGAGTCACAGGTGACTGACTCTTTGATTGGGTTGGCTTTTTTCTTTTCATTTTTTATCTATATGTTTAGGGTTTAGTTTTATTTTTCTTATTTTAACATTTCAAATTTTGACGTCTCTTGTATCAATGTTCAGGAGTCTTAAGATTGTGTGTTGATATATATTTCATTAAATTTATTTTTTTTAAATTCATTTGTTAAAGATCGGTTTGACTTGCCGTGTAGCGTAGGTTTAACCAAGATGGTTTGGTTGATGTCAAAACTTATTTGCCATAGTCGTGAGTCTCTATATTAATGATGGTTTAGCTCTATGACAACTTCTAGTGAAATATAATACTAGGTTAGTTACGGGGTGTATTACACGAGTTATATAAATAAAATATTAAATAGTTAGTAATAAAAGTATAGAATCATGAAAGGAAAAATTGAAATGAACGTATTTATTATGTGAAATAAGAGGAAAGTATATTATAGCAATAAAAATTTAAAAATTAAGAAAGAGAAGCAAAGAACAAATTTATTTATTAGGTGAAGAAAATGAAAGGGGTAATTTTGTAAATGTGACACCCTACATTTATCCCACGTTGGCCGTGGACAGGAGAGATTCCTGTTTCATAAGGAATGTTTGGTCTCTAATATCATCAACGCGTTTCGGGCGTATTGGCTGTGGATGAGAGGAGAACTCCACAGTTAAGCGTGTTCGGGTGGCAACAATCCAGGGATGGGTGACCTCACTGGGAAGTTTTCACCCGGGCAACCAAAAACAAATCCGTGAGCTCCTCGTGGGCAAAGCGGATAATATTGGTGGTATGAGGGGCCGGGTGTTACAGTAAAATAGTAACCAACTTTCAAAAGTGTTACAATTAGGTAACTCAAGTTTTAAAAGTGTTCCAATTAAGTCACTCAGTTTTTATATTTTATATAAATTAGAAGACTTAACATGTTTTTTAGCATGTTATACTTTTGGTTTCAATTAGAAAATATTTTTTTTCTATTTTTTGATGCCGATATGGAACGTTGACGTAAATTTTAGGTACTTTTTTTATTTTTTTCATAATTAACATGTTTTTTTATTTTTTTAAATATAATTTTATATATTGCAAATTCTGACCATCACGTCTTCTCCACCGTTACTTACTTGACATAAGAAAATTTAATGATGACTCGATTTGATCATTTGGTGGTCCAATTTGAGAAAAATATGCATGAGTGACTAAATTAAAACACTTTTAAAACACTTTTAAAATTTGATTACTATTATGTGACATTTTCTCAAAAAGAAACAAAAAAAATAGTAACTGGTATTGCCCTCGATTACCTGTTTATTACACATAGAGTAAGACTCTAGTATTAGTGATATTGCCTTAGTAATCACTTTGTGAGAAGTTGTGCTCAAGATACAAGTGCTGATTACAACTGCTGATGTGAAGTATTAACTTTAAGTATGATTAACTGCTGTTAATCTGGAGCGATTGATTGTATATCAAGATTCATTGTTTCGTTCATGTTTCAAGTATTCAATAGAAGAAATCGTTTTATGTGTTCATCTTGATTCTGATTCTTACAATTGGTATCAGAGCGAGGCTCTCGATTCGGTCTTTAGATTGATTAATTGTGATCTGTAGATCATCGTAGATCTTTGATTGATTCACGCAAGGCGTAATCGATTGTGATCCGTTGGTCATCGTAAATTGATCGATCAGTCTAAGAAAGATGAATACCAAGTTCGATTTGGAGAAATTCGATGGTAAGAACGATTTTGGTCTTTGGAGGGTTAAGATGCGAGCATTACTTATTCATCAGGGCATAGTTGACGCCCTGAAAGGGGAAGAAGTGGTGATACCGGCGAATACCCCTCCGGATAGAAAATTGGAGTTGGAAACGAAGTGGAAGAATATGATGGAGAAAGCTCACAGTGCAATTATACTCAGTTTGGGTGATAAAGTTTTGAGAGAAGTCTCAAAAGAAACCACTGCAGCGGGTCTATGGGCAAAATTGGAGAGTTTGTATATGACAAAATCACTGGCCAATCGGCTGTACCTCAAGAAACGGCTCTATACTTTCCAAATGCAACCTGGAAAAACGGTAGAGTCGCACATAGATGACTTTAACAAGATTGTTCTTGATTTGGAGAATATAGATGTGGAAATAGCAGATGAAGATAGAGCAATTATGTTCTTATCTTCATTACCCAGCTCTTATGAACATTTTGTTGACACACTAATGTTTGGGAGAGATAGTTTGTCTATGGAGGAGGTAGTTGCTGCTATGAACTCAAAGGAGTTGCACAAGAAAGGTGAGTTCAGAGATGATAATGCGGATGGTCTTGTTGTTAGGGGAAGAATTGACTTCAGGAACAACAAGGGAAAGCAACCTTCAAGATCAAAGTCAAGAGGGAAAAGGAGATGTTATGTTTGTCAATCTGATAAACATTTCAAGAAAGATTGTCCAGAGAGGTTCAAGAAGAAGAAGTCTGAGGCAGGTCCATCAAAGTTCTCAGGGTCAACATCAGAAACTGGGTCAGATGGGCATGATAGTGCTGATGTGTTGATGGTGGCACACTCATGCAGTTATGATGGGTGGATCTTGGACTCTGGATGTTCCTATCATATGACACCTCATAAGGAGTCATTTGATGAACTTGAAATGAAGATACAAGGGAATGTGAAACTTGGGGATGACAGACCTTGCATCATTGAAGGCTTTGGTTCCATCACTTTGAATTTGAATAATGGGTCTAACATCATGTTGAGGAATGTTAGATATATTCCTGGATTAAAGAGGAACTTAGTCTCACTAGGCACATTGGAAAGTGGGGGGTGTGTGGTTAATCTGAGGAATGGGAAAGTCAGGGTGATAAAAGGGTCAATGGTGGTATTGACAGGAACCAGAAAGAACAACATGACCTATGTTATCGATGGTTATGTTAGAAAGGATGAAGTGAATGTAAGTGCCGACCAAGGCAAGAACTTAGCTATGGTGTGGCATAGGAGGATGGGCCATATCAGCATACCAGGCATGAAAGAGTTGATGAAACAAGACCTGTTGAAGGAGCTAAGCAGTTGTGATACTGGTTTTTGTGAAAATTGTATTTTGGGCAAGGCACACAAGATGAAGTTCAATAGGAGTGTGCATACTACCAAATGCAAGTTGGATTATGTGCATGCTGATCTCTGGGGTCTAGCAAGAACTGAGTCACTTGGAGGTGCCAAGTACTTCTTGTCTTTAGTAGATGATTACACAAGAAGAGTGTGGGTGTAGGTTTTAAAGCACAAGAATAAGGCATTTGAGAAGTTCAAAGAGTGGAAGGTTCTAGTTGAGACTCAGTCTGAAAGAAGGGTCAAAGCCTTGAGGACAGATAATGGCTTGGAGTTTTGCAATCACTTGTTTAATGATTACTGTAGGAAGCAAGGTATAAAGAGGCATTTGACTGTGGCTTACACACCACAGCAAAATGGGCTTGCAGAGAGAATGAACCGAACCTTATTGAACAAGGTGAGGTGCTTGTTGATTGATTCAGGTATGCCAAAGCAGTTTTGGGCTGAGGCAGTAAATACAGCAGCATTGATAGTGAACATGTCCCCTTCATCTGCAATTCAGATGAAAACACCGATTGAAATGTGGTCAGGTGAACCAGGGGATTATAGCAGGCTTAGGGTGTTTGGTTCATTGGCATATGCTCATGTTAATTGTCACACCCCAACCTTGACGGCGGAAACGTCGAGGTGTGAGAGTTAAGATCGTTCACTGCCACATAACGCTATTATTAAATCCAAATATATTATTAATAAGTTTCAAAGGTAACATTACAATCATAAGTTTCAACAATGAACTAATGTTTGACATGACATAACAAAGTACAATCATTTGATTTTATTAACTAGGTCCAAGTCCTAGATTATGCCAGCAACATAAGTGCACTTCAAACTTGGGGGTTTTCCTGAAACATGATAAAAATAAAGGTCAACTAAAAATAGTTGGTGAGTTTCCAAGGTTTTCATACATAATATGAAAAGATTACAAGTAGCAATTCATGTCATAGGTTATAAGCTAATAAGGTTATAGAACACATATCGTTACAACCAAACCTCGACTTGATTACAAGTATATAAGATTGGCTAAGTGTATTTGGTTCCCTAGTGCACAAGCATACGGCTCCTAGGAGTCGGCAATACATCGACTTTAGCACCAAATAGGCTTGTCAGGCCCAAAGATCTAAGACGTCGCCAGGCTAGCAATAGTTAATGATTGTAAACAAACTATGTATCTCATATAAACACTTACAACATACAAATAACCATGACAAAATAATAAGATGAATTGCAAGTGCTTTACAAGTCTCAAACGTTTATAAGTGTAAGTGATATAAGTATCATGTTTCACCCCAAAATAGTGTGAGATAAAGTAAAAAGGGGCAAGGAAAACTCATATGGATATAAGCATTACAGGATGATAAATAAAGATTAAGGATGATCCAAAGTATCCATTACAAGCACCTAAATATATAAGTTACAAGGTGAAGATTAAGGTTAATATTATGATTAACGTTCAAATAAGAGTTTAGGTTTCAATAGTTTTAAGTTTTTAAAAAGTAATAAGTTTATAATGTAATTGTTTACATTACGATTCCATTAGAAGAATTTATATAGGTGATTAAATGTTTTAGAATTGAAATTAGATATAATAATGATGTAAGTAAATCTTAATAATTTTTCTAAGAATAATATATAATTTCCACAATTATGAAAGTATTTCTTTAAAGAATAAAGATAATATGGTGCCCATTAACATTTTAATGATTTTTAGATTTATTTTATTTTGACTATTATTATTATTGTTAATATTATAACTTAATGTTAAGTTTTATATTAATAAGTAAAAGTTGTAATTACCATTGTAACCTACTTTGTTTGTGAAACGTCAAGTCCCGCCTGCTTATGCGTACCTTCGTTAACTGCAAGGGTTGTTGTAAGTTCACTAAAGTCTTTTTTAGCGCATTTTTCTCATCTGATCGCCTGCCAGGTTAGCGAATACCTTCGTTTGAATTCTACAAATTGGCGTGGTGGATTCTCTCTTTGGATTCTCAGAATGTGTGAAAGGAACTCTATTCTTGGCCTTAACGATAAGAGAACTATTATTATTTAATAAATTAATTCATTAACTTCTAAATTAACTAACAAATCAGCATTAGTAAGCCCTCAATGTTTCACAAACGACTTAAATGAACCTTACAAGAATATATCAAGGTTAAATTTTATTTAACGAAAATACGAAATGTTACAGTCTCCTCAACTTAAAAGAATTTCGTCCCGAAATTAAGAATGAACTTAAATGAACAAAGAAATTATAATGAAAGATAAGTGTATAACGGACAGTGTTTGACGTTCGACTACAAACGAGATGTTTCACTTTATGGAATCTTACAAGTCTCTTGACATAATGCATGTCAATTTGAACTCTTCCAGTGAAATGTGAGAAGTGTTGAGATGAAATGTTGGAAAACGATGATGAGTTACCGTGGTATGTTAGACTTATAAGCCACAACTTCTAAAATGTAGTTTCGTGATAAAATGATGTCTTGAAAATAAAAGACCAACAATGATAAGAAAGGCTAACCGTCACAATTTAAGGTTCCCAAACGTCACAATATATAATGAAACAATCTTAACGCATATATTGTGAATATATACTTTTCCTTTGACCAACCATTGGTCCAAGAATAATACGGTATGCGAAGATTCTGGAATGAATTCACGACGATGATTTGGAACATTATTAGAAGCAGAAATGAATAGGTCATTCAAAATAACGATTGATGTTTAACGCCATACCACGGTATACGAATATTTAAAACAGATACAAGTCCATTTCTCGACCCGTCATCCCACATAAATCAAATTGAATTTTTAGCCAATCGGTCTATAATGCGCCAATTGTTGTCATGACCTCTAAGATAAGAAGCATTTTAGTTGAAAGAAAAGTTAAACAGGAGATCCATAGGATCACGAATGTTAGGTCTTGTCGTATGTGAAGGTAAGACACTTGGACACATACCAAGTTACGTCTTTTCCTTTATGCCAAACTCATGACTACAAGTTACGAAATTTTATGAACCATTATACCCACATCGCAATAAGGATAATAACGAGTCTTGTTGTTCAACACCAAGATAGAGTTTTAAATATTTCCAAGGTTAAGGATCAAAATGCGATTCAAGAAGTGATACAAACAATAAGAAAAGTATTTGTAACCATGTTTTGCAAGGTAACAAATTTCCAAATGCAGATTGCATACGTAATTCATCAAACCCATAAGTACAGTCGAGAACATTTGTATGACTAGAAAGACATAATCACAAGTTGATAATGTCTTTATTTAGCAGAAAGATTGTTTAAGAAGACTATCATCACGCAATCATGTGTTGATGATATCTCAAAATGAAAGTTGATAAGTAAGGAATAAATGGTTCCATATAGCTAGATCAAATCAAAACATGAGAAATAAGGGAAAGAAATCGATTTAAGAATCTAAATGCTCCAAACTTGGAATCAAAATCAACCTGAAGCGATCGGGTTTCCTTTCAAGTTCAGAGATCATGCTTTGGCTTAATAGGTCGAAACACTAACATTGTTTCACCCTTCAAGTTACTCCATGCTTCTCGTCACTTGATTACAACCTTTGTAAGTTGAAGATCAAGAAATGAGAATAATAACCAAGGTGTGGTTTTCACTCCTAACTTGATGGTGTATTCCCAAGGTATGACCACCAACTTACCAATCAAAAAGTCCGATCCCCAACTCATTGTTAAGGATCCACAGAAATAAGACGAGGTAACTCACCATTAAGGTAAGGGAAATCACTCCTATCTTAACGGTGAAGTTTTACAAAAACAAAATATAACAAGACAAACTTCCTCATTAAAATCCAGAATTCACTCCTACTTTAATGAGGTCGTTTCATTTGAGAAAATACAATCCATGAAAATGAGATTATCATTAAGGTATGGAATTCATGCTTATCTTGATGATTGAATTTCATAATAACAAGAAAACAATAGGAAATTGACAATTGTCACTAAAGTATGGGTTTCAATCCTATTTTGGTGAGATCATGTCATTCGTGAAATGCAAGTTCCAATGAGAATAATTGAAGTAAATCCTCAAGATAAGGAAATCACCCCAATCCAGAAGATGAAATTTCATAAAACATAATTGGAAACCATTTATCAAAACGATTGAAGAACCATCACCAAAGTGAGGGAATCACCCCTGTTTTGGTGAGATAGAATCATTTAGGAGATACGAGTGTTCTTAGTCATAGGTTGACTTGCAAACACTTGCATCTCTCACGGGGCAAACGGTATGAAGCTCGACATAACAACAAAAAGAAAATGAATATCAATTAGAAATTCGGAAAATTTCAAGTTACACCAATGCAACAAAAGAGAAATCATGTTTATAAAATTCAAGGTCAAAGTTCGACGTAACAGAATTAGTTATGATGGTATTCAAATCTTGAATGGTTTAAATCAGAAAGACTAAATCAATAACAAGAATTATTCAACACCACGATGAGATGTAAACATTCGATTCACAATCGAAGAGAAATACATGGACTTCTCAAATTATGAGGTCAACCATAACCTTATTGAAGACACGTGTACTTATAAGTGGTCACTCATCTCAAGGATTTCAAGTCAAGTAACCGGATTCAATGGTCAAATTAGATCACTAGTTACACTTCGCCTAGACAAAGTATCCCAAGATATAGAAATTCCAGCTTACAACATTGCATGTCTTTAGTTATGGGACACATTTTTAAGGAGATTTGAAAACCATAAGTAACGAATTAAAGTTTTGAGAACCATTCGGTTTAGACGACCAATATCTTTGGGTATAACAAGAGTCATGTACACGTTGATCAAGGTATAGAAATAGCTACATGAAACGCCTAACGTGTAATGATGTTTAAACATAGGAGTTGAAAGGTAAGACGAGTTCAATATCACAGGAACATTACGTATGAGAAGAATGAGAAGAAACCAGTTCAAGGAATCAAAGATTTTTAAGATACAAAGAGGATGGTTCCATTTAGTAACGCATTACCATTTGGAATCGTTGACACGTCAAGGTAAATTGACCCACTTGCCTTAAAGACTTGTGTATGTTGACCATAGTTTATCACTCATCCCAGAAATCCCCAGGTAAGCATAACTGGTCTTGCAATGAGATTTATACGATATGCTTGCCTTAGCCCGAAGGCCTTTTGCCAGGAAATCCAGAATACAGGTGTCTATGTGTCACACAAATTTCTTAGGTTCATGAAATCAAAACCTTGATGAGATTTTTATAGATTAGACATAGAGTCTAAGGAATTAAACCCACAATAATAAGTGTAGATTTCACATGTCGTCGAAAATAAGTTTAGGAAGTTTCAATCGCCGGGGAGAGTCAAAGAGTCAAAGATAAGTTTAGGGGGACAAGTAACTAAGTTTTAAGCATACATAAGGCAATCCTATGCTAAGGCATCAAGTTGCACAAAAGGCATAGCATTATGTAGCACGCAAACAATAAGTAAGCACAAAAGTATAAGGATCTTTCTATGAGGTTCATGCAACTATAGTCTAGATCACCATTTCTAATAACCTAAATCCCTATAGTTATGGGCTCTGATACCAATCTGTCACACCCTAACCTTGACGGCGGAAACGTCGACGTGTGAGAGTTAAGATCGTTCACTGCCACATAACGCTATTATTAAATCCAAATATATTATTCATAAGTTTCAAAGGTAACATTACAATCATAAGTTTCAACAATGAACTAATATTTGACATGACATAACAAAGTACAATCATTTGATTTTATTAACTAGGTCCAAGTCCTAGATTATGCCAGCAACATAAGTGCACTTCAAACTTGGGGGTTTTCCTGAAACATGATAAAAATAAAGGTCAACTAAAAATAGTTGGTGAGTTTCCAAGGTTTTCATACATAATATGAAAAGATTACAAGTAGCAATTCATGTCATAGGTTATAAGCTAATAAGGTTATAGAACACATATCGTTACAACCAAACCTCGACTTGATTATAAGTATATAAGATTGGCTAAGTGTATTTGGTTCCCTAGTTCACAAGCATACGGCTCCTAGGAGTCGGCAATACATCGACTTTAGCACCAAATAGGCTTGTCAGGCCCAAAGATCTAAGACGTCGCCAGGCTAGCAATAGTTAATGATTGTAAACAAACTATGTATCTCATATAAACACTTACGACATACAAATAACCATGAAAAATAATAAGATGAATTGCAAGTGCTTTACAAGTCTCAAACATTTATAAGTGTAAGCGGTATAAGTATCATGTTTCACCCCAAAATAGTGTGAGATAAAGTAAAAAGGGGCAAGGAAAACTCACATGGATATAAGCATTACAAGATGATAAATAAAGATTAACGATGATCCAAAGTATCCATTACAAGCACCTAAATATATAAGTTACAAGGTGAAGATTAAGGTTAACATTATGATTAACGTTCAAATAAGAGTTTAGGTTTCAATAGTTTTAAGTTTTTAAAAAGTAATAAGTTTATAATGTAATTGTTTACATTACGATTCCATTAGAAGAATTTATATAGGTGATTAAATGTTTTAGAATTGAAATTAGATATAATAATGATGTAAGTAAATCTTAATAATTTTTTTAAGAATAATATATAATTTCCACAATTATGAAAGTATTACATATTATGAAAAAAGCAAATGGCCATTGTGTGTGAATAATACTATTCATTGAATAGTATTTCTGCTCTTCTTCTGCTCCTCTTCTGCTCCTCTTCGCCCTCCCCCCATCACCTCCAACACCATCGACCTCGACCTCCTGCCACCTCCGCTCGCTCCTCTTCGCCCTCCCCCCATCACCTCCAACACCATCGACCTCGACCTCCTGCCACCTCCGCTCCCGCTGCCCCCCCCCCTTGCGACCTCACTACTCACCGTTAGACCCCTCCCGTCGCTGCCCTCCCGTTGCCGCCCTCCCGTTGCCTGCCGCCTTCGCCCTCCCGATGGTCCATCCTCTGCTCTCCGCCCTCCGACCACCGGCCCCTTTTCGGTCCTTCGTCTTCTACGTAAGTTTTCTTCATATTTATACTCGATTAGGGTTTTTGATTTGGGGTTTGTGATTTGGGTTTTGGTTGCTGATGACGGTTGATTTGATTTGGGATTGTGTTCTGTATGACTGTATGCAAAGTTTTGTTGCAAACTCAATTCGGGTTTTGCGTTTATTGATGATTTTAGCTGTTTTAGTTAACTTAATTGTGGGTTGATTTCCTGTAAGCTGTTGTTGATGATTATCGTTTGGTTTATTTGCACATCAGTATCATATATCATGGAATACATTTGTGCATCAACACAATTTTTATGAAGTCCTTTGAAGTATATTTGATATGAACCAGAGTCTCAAAGTAGATTGTTTGATAGAAAATTTATTGGTACTTCTTGAAAGGTTTCATTGTTAGAACCATTACGATCTACTTGAGTGTAGTAGTTTGAATAAATTAATTTGTTACTAAGTAATTGTTTGAATAACTTAATTTGTTACTGTATGCAGTAGGTTGAAATATATGATATTTGTTATCCAACTTGAGTGCTATATTGATATAAACATACATTCATGCATATCCATACACATGTGTGCATAATTGAATCTGTTGTACATGGATTGAATCTGAAACATATCAAATGTATAGAAATCAATAAAAATATCCAAAGTCTCTAACCATTTAATGCATAATTGAATCTGTTGTACATGGATTTACTTGGTTATTCCTCTCATTTGGGTTGGATGGTACTACTGCAAGAATCTGAAACATATGTTCTATATGAGGTTTTTAACTCTTGCTTAACATCCAACTCAAAAATGATATTTTCTGCATTTGAATAAGGAATGATATTCTATTCTTTTGAGCACCTAGAGGGCTTAGGTACCACCATTATATATTCTTTGTTTTATACCATCTCTTATGCATACATAAATAATTCAAAACATTTATAAAAGTTAATCTCTTGGACATGATAAAATAGATTTATGAACACTTATTAATTCATAAATTTTTATCAAATAGCCACGTATTTGATAGTTAATAATTTGATCGTTGTTTAACTTCTACTTGATTTGTATTGCAATTATGCATAGACTTAATAAACTTATATGCATAGTACTTCTATTTGATTTGTATTGCAGTTATGCCTAGACTTAGTTTCTAGATTTAAAGTTTGTATGGTAGTTAACGCTGCTGTTATTACATATTTTTTTTTCAACGTTGTTATATTTTGACATCTTCAGTGTTTGACACTTTGTATGCCTTGCATATGCGGTATGTCTTTAGGCCATATATGTCGTTTATTATTTAGTAATATGAAAGTTCATGGTTTTGTTTAATGTATTTGTTGTACTCAACATGCTTTTAGTTAAGGGCTGTGGTGGTAGTTTTTATAACTGCAGAATTTGTGCTTTTGCTTATTATTTACGTTGGGTTTTTAGAATCCAATGCCCAAACGGACACGTCGGGAAACACTTCCTGCGGGTGTTTCCTGCTCTTCTACGTCAGCATTTGAGGCCGCACATCAAAGTCATCTACAGTCCAGACGTTGTATGTCAACGCTCAACGCTTCTGCGCAATATGACCAACCTGATGTTACTTTGAATTATACTATGAATATTGACAGTCCTTCTACTATGTCTCCTGATTATGCGGATTTGGGAAGTTGTAATGAAGTTTGTGAGTTTTGCAGTGCACTTTTTTGGTATGATGAACGGTTGGCATCTTTTCCGCCACCCGAAGGCCTAGATATCATAGGTGTTGTAGGGCCGGAAGGGTTGTCCTCCGTTATCCTGTGGAACCTCCAGATTTACTTAGATCGCTTTTCGCTGATCCTAACTTTGTTTTTGAAGGTAGTTCCTTGCAACTGTCCGCAGTCACGAGAAGGTATCCAGATCCCAGGCAACGCTTCCATCTGTAAGTATACATATGATTTTAAATTCTATCTTTTTAATATTTAGGGTTCTGTCATCGATATGCCAAGGTAATCGACTAGATCAGGATATATATATGTTCAAGGAAAATGCATTTACCAGATCTCTTAATTTTCTACCCATCACCTACATAAGAACGATTGCTCCCTTTAATTGAGTCTCTTTGTTTCATCTCTATAATAAGCACCATCTGTAATAGAAATCATCGTGGATGCATACTTCAAAAGGCTTTCACTTTTTCATGCTTTTGGTTTTATCTTTTGAGCGTCAATACATTTGTCCAATTATAAATTACAATTAGTATTTGATTTTATGAGTTAGGTTGGAACTGATAGTCACTCTTCTTGCATGCTCATTGTTTTCAGTAGCTATTCAAACGAAGCATCTACATTAAATTCGAGTTTCATGAAAGTAATGAGAAATGAAAGGCTGAAAGCCTCTGATTCGTTTTCTAAGTTGTTGAATTTGAACTTTTACTTCTCTGATGGTTTAATATATATGTTTCATGACACTTCACAATCTAGAAGAGGATATACATTTGATATGTCAAACAATGCTTTTGAATTTTAAGCTATTTCTCTTTTAGTTTAGTTTATCGATTTAACATGTTTAATTACACTTTCCTCATTTTGCCACAGGACAATATATGTATTTTGGACTTTATTAATGATTTAAAGGTTGGACTTTTATGATTCTTTGGGAGACAGGTTTTGAAGTTCTGATACGATCTGATAGTTTTCAATTTTTCATGCAGAGGAGAGCCTTAATCACAGTTGCTAGAGTTGTAATTGGGGACAGACGCCAATGCCTGTTATCCGGTGAGGGCTGCTGCGGTTAATAATTGTCAAGGTCCTCTCGCGGCTTTAGGAGCCATGGCATCCTTGGTCTTTCTACTATTAGGTAGTGTAAATAAAAAAATGTTCAGAATTCGCTTATTTAACTCAACTTCAGTTAGGTTATAAACATGGAATGGGGTGATTTTTTGGTCTGACACATTTGCCTCCAACATTGATTTTCAAACAGGAGCTTATAGAAGACTTTGTATTTTAATTTTGTTTTTCCTTTTTCTAGCTTTGTTCTCATAGATTTTCAAACAGGCTTTGCTTCGTTCCAATGGACAGCGCTCTCAACTTTCGGCTGATAAATTATTCTGCTAATGGAGGTTCCAAACTTTGATATAAGGCTTCACAATGGAGTAAAACAAAGGTGCTAATGAATGTTGATTCCCCGCCGCAACGCCCGTATGCATTAATTCACTAGTTTCTTTGAAGAATAAAGATAATATGGTGTCCATTAACATTTTAATGATTTTTAGATTATTGTTTCAAGTCCATTTTTATATAAATCATTATTCAATTTTAAAAGAACACTATTGGTAATAACCAATGTTTTCAGAACCGGATCGGACGTCGAACCGGACGCCCTACTGGTTTGGTGGTCGGACCGGTTGGACCGGATTTAACTATATTTTAATTATATTTATATATGTAATTAAATATAAGTAATTTATATATGCTTTATATATGTATTTTATAGTTATATATAAAATTTAAGTATATTTGGGTGTGTGTGAATGTATGTTTAAGATTATATTGAACACTTTGTCCCACATTGGTGTGGGGACAAAGTGATGTTTGGTTTATAAGTAATTTTTTTATCACTCTAGTGTATCCTTATGACATATTTTGCCACAAGTACTACCCGCGCGCAGGGGGGGTGCAAAAATGGGGAAAAAGGTTGGATTTCCAGCGAACTCGTGTGTGCCCGCACGTGTCGCGGACACGAATGCAACTTCAAAAACCCAGGCCCGTGCGAGCCCGTTTTTTGAATTCGGTTTTACTTTTTGATCTAGCACACTAATTTATAGTTCAACACCCCGTTTTTACTCAAAAAAATAAAAAAAATTTGCAAAACCGGTCCGAACCGGTCCGGTTCCCCGGTCCGACCACCGACTCGGGTAGAACCGGCCGGTTCGACCCCCACAAAACGAATCGCACACGACCGGACCGGCCACCTAGCCGATCCCCGGTTCGACCGGTCGGACCGGCCGGTCCGATCCGGCCGTGAAAACACTGGTAATAACTAATAAGGTTCAAAGATAAAATTAAAATAATCATAGTTTTAAAAGGTAACGTTTGAACCAAACTACTTTATTATTTATTATTTGAAACAAATAAGCTAAACAAGAAATTAATCTAAAGTATCATTGAAAATATAATGTTTTAATATTAAAAATAACATTTAAAATCTATTTTATAAGAGAATAAAAACTAAATATATTACTTATCCAAACTATTTAACAAAAATATTGAAATATTTTATTAAATAAATTTACGGAAAAATATGGTGTCTTAAAAGTTTAATAAGTTTATAAATATATTTAGTTATATCATTTGTAATTAAATTTCAAAATAAAACATCAAAGGTTTTACAAGAATAATTTTACAGAAAATAAATAATTAACTACTAAAATAAAGAAAATTATAAAACTGATTTTTATAATTTTTTAGAATTTTTATAAATTTTTTTAAAGGCTAAAACTCTTGAAAACATTAAATAAAAAAATGGTTTGAGAGTCCTTGGGTTTGAACACAGGACCTCAAACACACACTCCCACACCCGTACCAGTAAACCAAGGGCCTCAGCCGCAATAACTGATGGTTTTTAAGTTATAAAACACAGCCCATAAATTTTCCCCTAAAATCTATGAACCCTAGTTTGATTTTAAGCCAAATTGAACACCAGATTGTTGTTGTTTATGAAATCCAACTTAGGGCTTTGATTCGTTATGTAAAACCGAGTCTGTATGAGGGTTTAATTACCTGAATTGATGTAATTTCAATGGAGAACGAGTACAAGAGCATATCGTGACCATGTATCACTGGTTTGATACCCAAACGACGACGATAATCAAATTCGTTATACAGATAGTTTCTAATGATATTAAGGATGGATAGCCCTCTGTTAATTTCGAGTTTAGAAGCTTTGATGGTAGTTTTCGAACGAGTTGTAGGTCCGCATGAAGAGGGTACTCGAATTCTTTGTTTGTGTTTGATTCAGGTGTAAATGAGTGTTGTATTCGATTAGAGGTAGATAAACGTTCGATTTGGTAGAGTTAATTGCATTATTATTGGTGTTTAAGGCTCGAACGATTATGTGAAGTGATTATAGTTCGGTTGCACATTTGATTCGACTTGTAACCGGTGTTTATCCATAAGTAAGATGTGCTTTTAGTTCGAAACGTGCACACGAAGGAGTTTGGACGATTTAATTTGATTGAAACGGCTTAGTTTGGGCGTTTAACTATCGCCGGAGGGTGGCCGGACTCCGGCCGGGTTCCTCACCGGAAAATCGTGAGTTGGGGGGGGGGGAATTGGTTTGGGTTTTGTAAATTTACATAATTAACCCTTGTAGTTTAGTTTTTATAATTTTATGCTAGAAAGTCTCATTTAAAGCTTTTAAATTTACATAAACACCCCCTGGACTTTAAATTAAGTTTAGGTTTTGAATATTTTTATAACCTATCAATAGTTTATTTTTTTATAAATTATTATTTATTATTATCTTTATTTTATTTTGACTATTATTATTATTGTTAATATTATAACTTAATGTTAAGTTTTATATTAATAAGTAAAAGTTGTAATTACCATTGTTATTATTATTATTTAATAAATTAATTCATTAACTTCTAAATTAACTAACAAATCAGCATTAGTAAGCCCTCAATGTTTCACAAACGACTTAAATGAACCTTACAAGAATATATCAAGGTTAAATTTTATTTAACGAAAATACGAAATGTTACATTAATGAAGACAAACTAGAGCCTAGGGCTATAAAGTGTGTGGTTCTTGGTTACACAAGTGGTGTGAAGGGGTATAGACTATGGAGGATGGATGATAAGACTCCTAGGGTGATAACAAGCAGAAATGTTGTATTTAGAGAAGATCAATTGTATAAGGATCTGTTGAACAAGAATGATGAGGGTGAAGGTGATCATGACAGGGGTGTTCAGATTGAGGTGGGGCTGAATGATCAAAATCCTATGCAGAATGATGCTAGTACTGAAAGTAGAAGGGGTAAGGAGACTTGTGGTTCATCAAGAGAAGAGACTTTGGTCCAAAACAGGTCTATTGCTCAAGGTAGAGCTAGAAGGACCGTAGTACCCCCTCTGAGGTATAGGACAAGTGATGAGTTAACACTTGTTACAAATGAGAATGTTTCTGCATATGTGTTTAATGCTGCTATGGAAAATAGTGGTGATCCATTGTCTTATGAAGAAGCATTAAGTTCTGTTGATAAGGATAAATAGATGCAGGCAATGAAAGAAGAAATGAATTCATTATATGAAAACAATACTTGGGAGATTGTTGACAAACCCAAGGATAAGAAGTTAGTGAGTTGCAAGTGGCTGTACAAGTTAAAGGATGGGTTAACTGAAAATGATCCACCAAGGTACAAAGCAAGGTTGGTTACTAAGGGGTTTACTCAGAAGGCTGGTGTTGACTACACTGAGATTTTCTCTCCTGTAGTCAAACACTCATCTATCAGAGTGGTGTTGAATCTTGTAGCTATTCATAATCTGGAACTGGAGCAGATGGATGTAAAGACTGTATTTTTAAATGGAAGTCTTGATGAGATGATTTATATGAGGCAGCCTACTGGTTTTGAAGTTAAAGGCCAGAAAGATAAGGTGTGTTTGCTGAAAAGGTCTTTGTGTGGATTAAAGCAGTCTCCCAGACAGTGGAACAAGAGGTTCAATGATTTTATTGTGTCTAAAGGGTTCAATAAAAGTAGCTATGATCCTTGTGTATATTTCAAGGAAGATTCAGCTGGTGGTTATATATATCTTCTGCTTTATGTAGATGATATGTTAATTGCTAGTAAGTCAAAGGCTGATGTAGAAGCTACTAAGTCAATTTTAAAAGAAGAGTTTGACATGAAGGATTTGGGAGCTGCAAGAAAGATACTAGGCATGGAAATTGAAAGAAATAGAGATGCTGGTGTATTGAAGCTCAGTCAAACTGGTTACATCAAGAAGGTACTTAGTAATTTTTACATGGATAGTTGTAAGCATGTTAGTACTCCTTTGGCTGCGCATTTTAAGTTGTCTAGCAGAGATAGTCCTCATACTGAAGAAGAGTAGGCTAAGATGTCTCGTGTTCCTTATGCAAATGTTGTGGGGAGTTTGATGTACTTGATGGTGTGTACTAGACCTGATTTGGGTTATGCAGTCAGTCTAGTCAGTAGGTATCTAAGTAATCCTGGGGTTAAGCACTGGGAAGGTGTGAAATGGATACTTAGATATCTCAAGGGTACTAGTCAAGTTGGGTTAGTGTTTGGCGGAGCTGATGAGACCAAACATGTAGTGACAGGATTTGTTGATGCAGATTATGCTAAAGACTGGGATTCAGGCAAGTCTGTAACTGGTTATGGTTTTACAGTTCATGGTGGATTGGTGAGTTGGAAGTCTTCATTACAGCGTGTTGTTGCTATGTCATCAACTGAGTCTGAATATATTGCACTTACTGAAGCTGTTAAGGAAGCACTGTGGTTGAAGGGATTTGTTTCTGAACTAGGTGTTGATGTTCAGGAAACAATGATATGGTGTGATAACATGGGTGCTTTACAACTTGCTAAGAATCCGGTGTATCATGAAAGAACTAAGCATGTGGATGTGAGATTGCATTTCATCAGGGATGTTGTAAAATCCAAGCAGTTGAGTGTTGGGTATATTGATACTCATGATAATCCTGCTGACATGATGACAAAGTCTGTTGGAGGAGTAAAATTTCGATTTTGTTGTGATCGGTGGAATGTTGCTTAATCTTGACACAAAGGTGGAGTTTGTGAGAAGTTGTGCTCAAGATACAAGTGCTGATTAGAACTGCTGATGGGAAGTATTGACGAAAGTACTGAAGTTAATAAACTACTGATGAAACTACTGAAGGGCTAGAAAGTACTGAAGTTAATAAACTACTGATGAAACTACTGAAGGGCTACAACTACTGAAGTTAATGAAACTACTGAAGGGTTACAACTACTGAAGTTATAAAACTACTGAAAGTTTATAACTACTGAAGGGGGTTGTGGTGTGATTCTGTTAAAGTTTAGGGTTATATGTCTTTGCAATAAAGCTCGATCTATAAGGGCTATTTGTGTTAATATTCAATGTTAGGTTGTTAGGATTGTTAACGGTAAGTCAATCGGTGAGTATATAAGTATGATTAACTGCTGTTAATCTGGAGCGATTGATTGTATATCAAGATTCATTGTTTCGTTCCTGTTTCAAGTATTTAACAGAAGAAATCGTTTTATGTGTTCATCTTGATTCTGATTCTTACACACTTGATAGATACTATAATGATGAAAATTAATATTCAAAGAGAAGTGGTCATCTATTTACTTTACACATGGCAAATTATGCATTTTTAACTATTTAAAACATGAATAATTAATGGATAAGTGATTAAGTGCAGTTTATACTTTTTGCAGATTAAGACCTCAAGTACTATTTAGTTTGATAGAACGCTAGAAGTCAGAATTGAAAAGTTTATTTTAATATTCACAGCTGTAGGTCTATTATTTCACCATTAACATATCTGGATCATACTTTGTGATTATTTAAACTATGTTTTGTTATTATGTCTCATTATAATGTTCTACCTTTTCCCTTTATATTTGTCAAAAAGGATTATATATGTGTGTAACTTAATTAGCTATCATTACAAAAGAGATCTTTTAGCAACGAAAAAATCTGTTAACCCCGTGATGAAACTAGTCACCGATCGACAGTAATATGATGTCGTTATCACTCCTTAGTAAATATAATGTGAGTAAATTTTTTTATCAAAAGATCAACATATGAGAGAAAATATTGATTGGAAAGACTATGAAAAAAACTTATCTAAAATCTTATCTTTACATTTAACGATAGATTACCTAGGGATTTACTGTTAGGATGTGTACCCCTGACAATGATAAAAAGGTCTAACTAAAATCTCATCTGAAATCTTAAGCGTATCGAGGCTCTGTTAGTAATTACGCACAAAGATTTCGCTAGCTAGTGAAAGTCTTTTTTACTCTAGGTTTAACTTTAAGAAGTGATTTTGTCCAGTAGTGATACTTAATTTTCTATAGTATATGTAATGAATCTATGTTAATAATAATGAAATTTTGAGATTTAGATGATGATTTATAAATCTTACTTAAAAGGTTTAAATAAGACATAACAAAAGTAGTGATAATTGTGGTGTGAAATATGTCGGAACATGGATCACATTATTATTTTAAGCTGATAGTGCAATGGTGCGGACACAAGTGTGGACTAGCAAACTATTTCGTTTTTAGAGGTTCAAGATGTTTGTTCAAAAGGTACTAAAATGACCATAACTTGGGCTACAAGTCTCCGTTTTGGGTCATCGTTTCGGCCTAAGACTTATTTTATGAGTTGTTTTTACTTTTTGTTTTTATTGGACTTTATTTTTGGCTCATATATGTTTTGTTGCCCATTCGACTTTTGATTTGCTTTTTATATGTATGTAAACAATGGGGGAAGATTGGTTTTTGAAGTTTATGAAAAATAATTCTCTCTATCACAGTGTGTGTTGGTGTGTGAAAACCCTGATTATCGGTATTATTCGAGAATCAACGATAATTATAAGAGTTGTTTCTGGTTTGAATCAACATATTCAGCTGATTATCTTTTGTTTCCGCCTACATCACACAATATTAAATTTAACTTCATGAGAGTGAGTGAATACCACCTCAGATCCACCTTCACCACTCACACACACTAAAAACAGGTAATTGTTCCCTCTGAACCTCTCATCCTCATGTTTCTAGAGAGTTCTTTAGTGCCTAGCATTGACTTTTGCTAGGGTGAAGACAATTAAGCCTTTCAAAAAGCTATATTTGACTTAATGTGTTACAATAATTCATCTGCACTTGATAGCATGTAATGTATATGTAGATGCCAAACTATAATTGATAAGCAAAAGCCTAATTGATTGTTTTAACTTTCTTTTTTTTTCATGGTTAATTTCTGCTTTTCAAGCTTGATTTCTTATTTAAACAAGCTTTTGCTTATGCTTAAAAATATAAATCGATAATCAAATTATTAATAAACAGGTGGATGATCGATATGAATCAAAGAAAGAATAATTAGTTTGAAATAAGCGATCTCAAGGCTCAAACTGCTCGTAGTAACAACTTATTTCATCTTAGTTGTTTCTTGATTATAAATTGATTAATTAACTCCAAGAAACCAGATAACATCACCATTAACAAGATCTCTTTGCAAACAAGTTACAAAAGTTAGATATTGAATTATTCCCATGTGGACTAATTTTTATTAAATTATTAGAGATAAATTAATTTGCATGAACTTAGCTTTATTTTATGGGCAAATGATCCATGCAACAATTAGCAGAGATATTTTCCTTGTATCAAAGTTAATTAAGGGTAAATTAACTCATCATTATTTGCGTTTTTATAAGAAAATTAAGGGTTATGCATGAATTTAACTTCAAGATGCATGTTGTTTGCTGTAGGGATCACTAATCTTTAGGTCATTGTACGGCATTAATTAAATAAGTAAAATTTAATGAATTCCTTTCATTTTCTCAAAATTCCATAAGTTGTTCAATGGAATCAAAAGATGTTCTATTGGAAGAATATATGTTCTTCCGCATACTTTAATGAAGCATAGGGCTCCATTTGTGGATCTTATAATCTTAATTTCATCTTCAACTTTATCTGTCAAAATTGCCATATGGTTATATAGGCTTCTTGATTAAAAGAGATAGCATTATATATTTATGGTTTATGAGTCTTGCATATGGATATTGTAGATATAGAATAAGTATTTATATACTAATACTGAAGAAATCGTATCATGTTAGCCCATATATAGTTTTCACTAGCTAAATCCAACAAAATATCCTTTTTGTTCTTGTGTTTAATTACAAATTAGCAAGTTTTGAGCCAATTGTTTGCACACAAACATCATATCTATGGCACCAACACTATAAGATGAAACAATCTAAGGTGTCATTGATAAAAATTTACTTAACGCGTATGTACATAACACAACTAGAAAACTCTGACCATTTTATTAGAAAATTGTCATGTAATTAAGTACTTAAAATAAAAAGTTCTTCATAGATGACAAGTACTATGGATCACTAGTCAAAATATATAGTAGATAACAGAAAACATTTTATTTACACAACATAAATGAACAAAGTTGCAGTACAAACATTGCTTACATGCATCATGTCATTTTACAACAGCATATGAAATTTATTCATATAAATGATAACTTCTGCTTCTTAAAAGATACATCACTGATACCTTGATATACACACACAGGCACACAATCCATTAAAAAAGATGTCACCATTTTAAACACTTACTTCAAACCCTAATTTTTTGAAGCACACTTCAAACCCTAATTAGGTTTTGACCCATAAATATTTATAATTTTTCATTAATCGATCTCAATCGCGTTGTGGCGGTTTTGGAGTGTGATTCTTGTTTGCTCCTGGTCCAGGATAGTCAGTTTTCTCCAAATCCATCCTCTCACTCATGAATTCATCTTCAATAAATGCAGTTTCTTCCATGTTTATCATCTTTTTAATCCATTTAAAAAGAAAAAATTAAACAAAAGTTGTTCAAGATTCTATCTTTTTTTCATAACTCCTATTAATCTGCTTAAACTTCCATAAAATTTATAAAATATACCTGTTCTTGATTGTCCCCAGATTCCAAGATTTCTACCTTCTCATGCAACAAGTGTCTACGAAGCTTCCCTGTCAAAACTTGAAAACTTGTATCAATGTAGAGTTATGATGCATGATGCATGTACACAAATGTGTACAGTACAACAGAATGATGCATGCATCAAGTGATCTTATAACAGAATCTTGAAGAATTACCTGATGTCGAGATAGCATTAGCCATGAACAGAAGGTGAGAGAAAGCAAGAAATGTCACAAATAGATAAAAGGCACTAGCTGCCATCTCTTTGTAATTGCTCGAGCACTAGCCTCACTTGATTAGGGTTAAGACGTTGGTTCTCATTTCTTCCCTATTTATAGATCAAGGTTTGTGACATCTTTTTCATTTGTGGGTGGAGACACAAACACACACCAAGTGAGGGGGAAATCATTTAGAAGGTAGTGGTGGACACAAGATTATAATACAATATTCAAAGTTATTATAAAATATGCTTAGGTCACAAATTAAAAGTATTTATTCCCCCTCAAAGTCACTTATATTCTATGAAAGTGTTTCATACATGCCACATAAGTGTGTCTATATATGAAATCATCTATACTTGATGCAGAAAAACATATGGAATCAATAGTGAAAATTTTGTCTTTTGGAAACTTAACAACATTATCATGATAGGTGTATTCTTGGATAAATATGGTATAAACAAAACTATACTTATACTTTGACTAATTGAACTATATTCATACTTGATTATAAACATATATTTGGTGTGTTTTCAGTAAAGGTGTTTCTTTCTTTAATGAATTAAGCGTTCATGTCACAATTGCTAGAGAGAATGTATGTGTAACTAGCATGTAAGGTTTTTAAAAATATGATCTTTATCTTACCATAGAACAAAGATGGTTTTTGATAACCTTTTTCAATGAAACTTAAGTATATATATTACATGTTCCAGGTTATACAACATTTATAATGATGTGTATTTATGTTGCATTAAAGCATTCACATTCCATTTTTTAAAATTATATGAGTGTCTGCTCTATATTATAAGGGTTATTTGTAAGTGGTTATGAGTGGATGGAAAGAAAATACTACTGCTCATCTGTATATTTGAAATAAACACTGTTTATTTTCATAAAAGTTTTAATATATATTAATTAAAGTGGTTGTGAGTATAGGAGAGAAAATATAATGATAAGAGTATATAAAATTATTGTTTAATTAGAAAAAAATAATAACTTTTAATTTAATTATAATGATTTGAAGGCGAAATGGGATGTAAGATATATATGTGAATTAAGAGTAGATCAAATTCGTAACTATATTTAAATACATTCATATACCAATAATAGAAAAAGCTAAAAGTTGAAACTTAAAAGAAATCAACAAAAGATACTTTTAAAGAAGTATACATGAGAAAAAAAACAACGAAGACGTACTTGAATATAATAAAAGAATAAAAGAAAGAGACGAAACATAATTAAGTGTGAAGAGATGATCACCATAACAAAAAAACATAATGAATCAGATATATAATTTCGTAAGACTAGTGTTTATGAAACAAAAAAATAAAAACCATCCATTTATATAAGCAAAAAGTCATAGTGAAAAATACCTAAATAAATAATTTGAAGCTTGTTAAAAGCCAAACAAGTACCAACGGCCAGTGTTCAGCAAATGTATAACTCAATCAATAATTGCACACTGAAATTATAGACACCACTTAAGTAATGTCAAGTAATGATGAACTAGCTAATTTGATGACCAAACCTTAATAATGCATATGTTGTTGATTAGAGATAATTAATAAGCTTAATAGAAAGACGTCGTAAGTTAGTTTATTAATGTATTGAACAATTATAATTACATTAGCTAGGTTGAACAACACGGAGGTGAAGAAATCATGAAACATATAGATTAAACAAACATACACATAGAGTTATTATTCAATTGTGCTTCATAATCTATAGAGGATCTCAATTTTAAGTAGATGCATATCTTAATTTATTTATGTTTGGTTTTATGCTCTCTATGCTTTTTACAAAAAGAAAAAAGATAACTTTTGAAGGAAAAGAAAAGAAAGAAACAACTCAAAATTCATTTTAAACAATAAGAATTGTTTTATTAACTTTTTAATCTCATAGATTGCTACATCTTACTTAAAAATAATATTGTTGTATAATTACTAGTTTTTCTTCCTTTTTTAACGTAAACATATTATTAAGTTTTATTTCTTTTCATCGATTTACTCTCCAACTTAATAATTCGATAAATAATTAATTTATGTTTCATTCCTTTTTTTTCGTTTATCGTTTTTCCTGTAACGGAAAGAAGTTCTAGAAAGAGTTAAATAATGTTGCTTGCTAAAGTATACACATAAGCATATGATTTAAGCTGCACAAAAGATACCATATGTTAATTAAAATATGATATTTGTGACTTTTAGAGATTTTATAACATTACTTGGATCAATTATCATACATCTGGTATCAATTTATAATGCTCACAAGAATACTAAAAAGAGGGGACAGTGTCCATTTTAAGAGGGAATGTTAGGTAATCCTCCACTTCTTTTCAACCTTTTGGACTTCATCCAATGGGAATCATATCATTAGTAAAGTCGATCATGTTACTGATATCTGATATTAATTACTATAATAAGCGGAATTTTTTATGAGTAGTTAATAGCATGTATATAATGTTAATTACCTAAAATCAACATCTTATCTTATTAATACAAACCAAATAATCTTATACTAAATCATTGTCGGAGTTCATTAAAATTTTCTTTGTAGAAGTTGAGTTTTTCTGAATAACATGTAGGTTTGACCATCTAATCATAGACAGTAAAACAGAGAATCATAGTCAGTAGAAAAAAGAATTTTCTGTTGAAATTTTAAATATTAATTTACTTAATACCTATACATTTCATCAATGTAAATAATAGTAGTGTGTATAAGTTATAAAAAGAATCATCAAATATCATTGTGGGTCAAAGAGTGAAACACTACTAGAAAACTGTTAATAGATAACGCGTAAAAGATGACGCGCGAAAAATGACGCGCGAAAAAAGATGACGCGCATTTACGTGTATCATAAATTATTTGTCATTTTTTAAAATTTTCTTAGAAAGAATGACACGCGTTTTTGTGTGTCATCTTAATGTGTCATTTTTTAAAATTTTTATAATAACTTATCATCAGCTAGCTAGCGCGCGACCTTCATTCCAAAACCTCTCCCGCTTCGACTAAATCCCTAAAACACTTCCACCGACCCCTTCACACTTGGCCACTTCCTCTGTCGATCTTCCCCCGCCGGACGCGCCTGCCACCGCCGACCTTCCACCGCCGGTCGCGACCACCACATTGTCACCACCGACCTTCCACCGCCGGCCGTAACCCCCCACCACCACCATCGACCCTTCGACCTGCAGCCCCAATCGACCCGCAGCCAGCTGCCGACCTTCCACCGCCGGTCGCGACCACCACACTGCCACCGCCGACCTTCCACCGCCGGCCGCAACCCCCCACCACCACCATCGACCCTTCGACCCGCAGTCCCAATCGACCCGCAGCCCTCAATCGACTTCACCCCAGCCCCAATCGATCTCATCCAGCCTCAATCGACCTCACCCAGCCCTCACCGCCGCTCGGCCACCCACCGCCGCAACCATCTTCACTTGGTTAGTAGTTATCATCTTTTGGTTATGTATTTCTTGAAATTCAGGCTTCAACCTGAACAATGTTGGGTATTTAAATCAAATATACTTGATTTTGTTGTATATATAAAATGTTAGTGGTAATTGTCTGTTACTGTGAAGTTTTCAAGTGATATTAGCTTGTTAGGCCTTTAAGTCCCTATTTTTGTGCTGATTTTTACTTAGGTTTGAGTATTTTAGTTATTGGTTTGTCATTTGTGTAGTTTGGTAGGCACACACACACACACACACACACATATATATATATATATGCTCTTTTTGACGCAATTGGGACACAGTTTCATGTCTTGAAACTAATAAAACTACATTGTTGTTTTATTTGTTTTTTTGCTAAATTCTGGTTGATTGTGGATGTGTCATAAATTAGGGTTTTACGTAGAATTTTGGTTGACCGTGGATGTGTGTAAATTAGGGTTATAACTAATGACTAATAAAACTAATGAGTAATGACATCTTATTGTAATGTGGATACTTTAACCCTCACATAGAGGTGCACAAATTGAATTGGATTTAAGAATGTTGTGTGACTTATTGAGGTTATGTAGAAAACTAAATGACATCTACTTGTTTAGTTGGATTAGAATTGTGATGCATATTTTGATACCTAACTCTCGTCATTAAACTTGAATCTAGTTTCTATGATGGTGACAAACTAGAAACAAAGGTTATGGATAAATCATGGATTTCGACTGATAGATTATCAAATGCATATGACAAAGGTGTGAAAGACTTTTTAGAGTTTGCGCAAAGTAATAATCTAAATTCAGATGTTATTCCATGTCCTTGTGTTAATTGTATCAATTTGTGTCACCACTCGATTGCCAATGTGCGTTATCATCTGTTTGCCTACGGTTTCAACGAAAATTATAAGGTTTGGTCTTTTCATGGAGAGAAACTTCCGAAGGTTGATTCTAGATGCCCTGATACATCTAGACCTTTTGAATTTGATTATACAAAGGAAATGCTACATGATGCTTTCACACATGTAGATAAAGATCCTGATTCATTGAAATCTTTTCTTGAAGAATATGATAAACCACTTTATGTAGGGTCAAAGTATAACGCACTTAGTGGATTGTTAAAATTCCAACATTTGAAGAGTCAATTTTGTAACATCTTGTATTTTTACAATAATTAAAAATTAACGTTCATTCTTAATCAACGTGAAAGCTTATAATGTTAATTATTATTATTATTATATAATAATAATAATAATAATAATAATAATAATAATAATAATGATGATAATAATAATAATAATAATAATAACAATAATAATAATAATAATAATAATAATAATAATAATAATAATAATAATAATAATAAGTTAAGGGGGTATTATTGACAATTTAAAAACTTAAAACATAAGTTTAAGCATAAATTAATAAAGCTTGGAAACCTTAGGGACCATTTATGTAAATACCCCAAACACCCGCTGGTTTCTCTCTCTCTCCCCCGACATTCCGGTCGCCGGCCGGCAACCGCCGACCGCGGCGCCGGCGACCTCCAATTAGCCCAAAAACCCGGATTTTAAATCCCCAAAATGCACCAAAACGTTCGTGAGGCTATCTCGAACCTGTCAACACGCCTTAATTCGAGTAAAAGCATCCGGATTACAAGTAATGGTCCACTAACCAAACCACTTTAAACATACCTAATTAAATCCACTCAAACATTAACAATTGTCAAAATTAAACTTATATAAACGATCATTTCTCCAATTCTAAGCTACTACCAATCTCAATTTCGTCTGAAAAACACTCAAACATCATCTTTGATCCCACCCTCTTCGCGACCTGTTCTGGTGCTTGTTCTCTATCGGATTTAAACTAATCCAGGTAATTGAACATACCTATATACTCGCGATTACGTGGGGAATCAAAGCCCCATGTCTATTTCTGTAAACGAATTCGATTTGGGGTTGATTTGATCCAAGAACAGTTCTAGGGTTCTTGGGTTTAAGGGAACTCTTTTGAATCCGTTTAAAAGGTTTAAAAACCAAACCTTATCGCGGCTGAGGCCTTGGGTTCACCGGTTCTGTGCATGCTTTCAAACCTTGAGGTCCCGGGTTCGACCCCGGGCACCCTCACTATTTTTTTTAAAGCCATTTCAGCCTTTTAAAAATTACAAAAATTTCCTAAAAATCATAATAATTATTTTTATAAATTTTTTATTTTTAAAGACATCAAATAATTTTCCGTAATTTTTCCAAATTTAAATAATTAAATATCTGTTTAATAAAATGTTTTAACAAAGGTTATTCTTCGTTGATTCCTATTAAAATGGAATAAAAATATGCATATTTACTTTATAAATTTAATTACTTAACAAAACTCATAATTCTATCAAAACCCTAATTCTTATTTGAACGTTAACCTTAAACTTGTAATATATATTTAGGTGCTTGTAATGGATACTTTAGATCATTGTTTAATCTTTTACTATCATCTTGTAATGCATATATCAAGGTGAGTATTTCTATACCCCTTTTCTTATTTTAATACTTTGGGGTGAAACATGTTAACTTATATCATTACACTTATAAACTTATTCGAGACTTGTAAACTTATGGCAATTTACTTGTGAGTTGTGGTTAGTTGAACTTTTGTGATTACCATGGTATGGCGTTATATGTACAATCATTAACTATTGCTAGCCCAGTGAAGTCATAGATCTATGGGTAAGACAAGCCTGCTTGGTTGATCCAAGTACACTTAGCTGATCGTATATACTTTTAACGTTTGATACTTGTAAAACATTGTCGAGGTTTGATTATTGCATTGTTCATAACATCCCTAATCACTTTATTCACTAACTTATAACTTGAATTGCCATCTTTTATATATACTTATGTATTGGAAACTATGGAATGCTCACCAACATTTTTATGTTGACCTTTTATTTTTAACATGTTTCAGGTTACTCTTTGAAGCTTATCACACTTAGGATTGGACTTAGAGAAATAAACGAATGATCTGGATACTTTTATACTTGTATTCTGGATGTATCTTTGTTTGAACATTTACTTGTATTGTTACAATTGAATCTTGATTAATATATTTGGAATTAATAAAAGCGTTATGTGGCTGTGAACAATCTTAACTCTCACACCTCGACGTTTCCGCCGTCTAAGTTGGCCGGGGTGTGACAGATTGGTATCAGAGCCCATAACTATAGGGATTTAGGTTATTAGAAAAGGTGACCTAGACTATAGGTTATGCATGAACCTAATAGAATAATATTTATATTCTTGTAAATATATACATTGTTCCATGCTACATAATGCTATGCCTTATGTGCAACTTGATGCCTTAGCATAGGATTACCTTATGTATGCTTAAACTTTGTTAACTGTCTTCCTAAACTTAACTTTGACTTTTTGACTCTCCCCGATAAATGAACTTCCTAACGACATGTGGAATCTACACTTATCATCATGGGTTCAATTCCTTAGACTTTATGTCTAGTTTATGAACATCTTATCAAGGTTTGATTCTATGAACCAAAGAAATTTGTGTGACACATAGACACCTGTATTCTGGATTTCCTGGCAAAAAGGCCTTCGGGCTAAGGCAAGCATATCGTATAAATCTCATTGTGAGACCAGTTATGCTTACCTGGGGATTTCTGGGATGAGTGATAAGCTATGGTCAATACACAAGTCTCGAAGGCAAATGGGTCAATTACCTTGACGTGTTCCAAATGGTAATGCGTTACCAAATGGAACCATCCTTTTTGTATCTTAAAAATCCTTGAATCCTTGAACTGGTTTATCACCAAAGTTTTAATATCTTCTCATTCTTAACCTAAATAATGTCCTTGTTAATATTGAACCCATCCTACATTTCAATTCTTACGTTTAAACGCTCAACGTGTAACGTGTAACGGTATTGAACTCAGTGTTTCA
The DNA here is from genome assembly GCA_024085815.1 of Flaveria linearis. NCBI lineage: Eukaryota > Viridiplantae > Streptophyta > Magnoliopsida > Asterales > Asteraceae > Flaveria > Flaveria linearis. Next base: position 2,563,917 of record CM044008.1, read on the forward strand.
TGTAACTATCTTCATACCTTGACCAATGTGAACATGGATTTTAATATACCCAAAGATATCGGGAATCTAAACTGTATGGTCTTTAAAACTTTAAACCATTACTAATGGTTCTCAAATCTTCTTAAGGATGTGTCCCATAAAACATGCAATGCTGTAGGTGGAATTCCTACATCTAGGGATACTTTGCTAATTGATTGTTAACTTAGTTAATTTAAATATTATAAGTGGTCACTCACCACAATGATCAAATAAACTAATTATAACTTTGTTACCACTTATAAGTACGCATGTCTTCAATAAGGTTATGGCTGACCTCATATCTTGAGAAGTCCATGTATTTCTTTCGATTGTGAATCGAATGTTTACATCTTATTGTAATGTCGAATCACTTTTGTCCTTGAATTCATCTTCCCGATTTAAGCTATCCAAGATTTGAACATCATAACAAATCCTGTTACCTCAAACTTTGACCTTAAATTTTATAAACATGATGTTCCTTTTTGGTCACATTGATGCAACCTAAAATTTTCTAAATTTCTAAGTGATATTCTTTTCCTTTCATTCTGAAGTCGAACCTTGAACCGTCTGCACCATGGGAGATGCAAGAGTTTGTAAGTCAATCTATGACTAAGAACACTCGTACCTCCTAAACAATTCTAACTCATCAAAGTAGGGGTGATTCCCTTACTTTGATGAATCTCTATTCGTTCCGATAAATGGTTTTCAATTGTGTGTTTTATGAAATTTCATCCTCTGGATTAGGGTGATTACCTTATCTTGAGGATTGACTTCAAGTATTTTCTTTGGAATGGCATTTCACAAGTGACATGATCTCACCAAAATAGCATTGAAAACCCGTACTTTGGTGACAAATGTCAATCTTCGATTGCTTTCTTGTTATTATGAAATTCAATCATTAAGATAGGCGTGAATCCCATACCTTGATGATAATTTCATTCTTATGGATTGTATTTTCTCAAATGAGACGATCTCATCAAAGTAGGAATGAATTCTGGATTTTGATGAAAAAGTTCATCTTGTTATATTGGTTTTCATAAAACTTCATCGTTAAGATAGGAGTGATTTTCCTTACCTTAATGGTGAGTTACCTCGTCTTATTGCTGTGGATCCTTAACAATGAGTTGGGATTGAACTTTTTGATTGGTAAGTTAGTGGTCATATATTGAGAGTACACCATCAAGTTAGGGGTGAAAACCATACCTTAATGACTATTCTCATTTCTTGATCTTCAACTTACCATGGTTGTAATCAAGTGACGAGAAGCATGTAGTAACTTGAAGGGTGAATCAATGTTGGTGATTCGACCTATCAAGCCAAAGCATGATCTCTGAACTTGAAAGAAGACCTGATCGCTTTAAGTTGATTTTGATTCCAAGCTTGGAGCATGTAAATTCTTAAATCGATTTCTTTCCTTTTATCTTCATGTTTTGACTCGATCAAGCTACATCGAACCATTTATTCCTTACTTATTAACTCTCATTTTGGAGATATCATCAAACCCATAAGCATAGTCTTCCTAAATAATCTTTTGTCAAATAAAGATATTATCAAATACCTATCTTATTGTTTGATGAATTACGTATGCAATCTGTGTTTGGAAATTCGTTACCTTGCAAAACATGGTTACAAATACCTTTCTTATTGTATGGATCACTTCTTGAATCACTTTCGAACCCGTAACCTTGGGAATCCTTAAAACTCTATCTTGATTTCGATCAACAAGACTCATTATTATCCTCATTGCGATGTGGATATAATGGTTCATAAACCTTCGTAACTTGTAGTCATGTGTTTGGCATAAAGGAAAAGACGTAACTTGGTATGTGTCCAAGTGTCTTACCTTCACATATGACAAGAACTAACCTTCGTGATCCTATGGATCTCCTGTTTAACTTTCCTTTCAGCTAAAATGCTTCTTATCTTAGAGGTCATGATGACAATTGGTGCATTATAGACCGAGTGGCTAAAAATTCAATTCGACCCATTATCTCACAACGTCGAGAAATTGACATGTATCTGCTTCAAATATTCATATACCGTGGTATGACGTTAAAGCATCGATCATTATTTTGAATGATTGATTCATTGTCTGTTTTTAATAATATTCTTAACCATGGTCGTGAACTTATTCCAAGATCTTAGCATAGCGTATTATTCTTAGACTGATGGTTGGTCAAAGGAGAAATACATATTTACAAGATATGCGTTAAGGTCATTTCATATGGTGACGTTTGGGATTTTTAATTTCCGACGGTTAACCTTTATTATCATTGTTGGTCTTTTATTGACTTCTAGACATCACCTTACCATGAAATTATATTCTGGAAGTTGTGGTTTATAAGTCTAACATACCATGGTAACTCGTCATCATTTCTAATGTTTCCTCTCAAAACGTCTCGTATTTCACTGGAAGAGTTCAAGTTGGCATGTATTATGTCAAGAGACTTGAAGGATTCCCTAAAGTGAAACACCTCATCTGTAATTAAACGTCTATCACTGTCCGTTTGTAAGCTTATCTTTCATTTGAACCCTCTTATTCGTTTAAGTTTCATTCTTAATTTCGGGACGAAATTTTTTAAAGTAGGGGAGACTGTAACATCTTGTATTTTTACAATAATTAAAAATTAACATTCATTCTTAATCAACGTGAAAGCTTATAATGTTAATTATATAATAATAATAATAATAATATAATAATAATAATAATAATAATAATAATAATAATAATAATAATAATAATGATAATGATAATGATAATGATAATGATAATAATAATAATAATAATAATAATAATAATAATAATAATAATAATAAGTTAAGGGGGTATTATTGATAATTTAAAAACTTAAAACAGAAGTTTAAGCATAAATTAATAAAGCTTGGAAACCTCAGGGACCATTTATGTAAATACCCCAAACACCCGCTGCTTTCTCTTTCTCTCCCCCGACATTTCGGTCACCAGCCGGCAACCACCGGCCGCGGCGCCGGCGACCTCCAATCAGCCCAAAAACCCGGATTTTAAATCCCCAAAATGCACCAAAACGTTCGTGGGGCTATCTCGAACCTGTCAACACGCCTTAATTCGAGTAAAAGCATCCGGATTACAAGTAATGGTCCACTAACCAAACCACTTTAAACATACCTAATTAAATCCACTCAAACATTAACAATTGTCAAAATTAAACTTATATAAACGATCATTTCTCCAATTCTAAGCTACTACCAATCTCAATTTCGTCTGAAAAACACTCAAACATCGTCTTTGATCCCACCCTCATCGCGAGCTGTTCTGGTGCTTGTTCTCTATCGGATTTAAACTAATCCAGGTAATTGAACATACCTATATACTCGCGATTACGTGGGGAATCAAAGCCCCATATCTATTTCTGTAAACGAATTCGATTTGGGGTTGATTTGATCCAAGAACAGTTCTAGGGTTCTTGGGTTTAGGGGAACTCTTTTGAATCCGTTTAAAAGGTTTAAAAACCAAACCTTATCGCGGCTGAGGCCTTGGGTTCACCGGTTATGTGCATGCTTTCAAACCTTGAGGTCCCGGGTTCGACCCCGGGCACCCTCACTATTTTTTTTAAAGTTATTTCAGCCTTTTAAAAATTACAAAAAATTCCTAAAAATCATAATAATCATTTTTATAAATTTTTTTATTTTTAAAGACATCAAATAATTTTCTGTAATTTTTCCAAATTTAAATAATTAAATATCTGTTTAATAAAATGTTTTAACGAAGGTTATTCTTCGTTGATTCCTATTAAAATGGATTAAAAATATGCATATTTACTTTATAAATTTAATTACTTAACAAAACTCATAATTCTATTAAAACCCTAATTCTTATTTGAACGTTAACCTTAAACTTGTAATATATATTTAGGTGCTTGTAATGGATACTGTAGATCATCGTTTAATCTTTTACTATCATCTTGTAATGCATATATCAAGGTGAGTATTTCTATACCCCTTTTTCTTATTTTAATACTTTGGGGTGAAATATGTTAACTTATATCATTACACTTATAAACTTATTTGAGACTTGTAAACTTATGGCAATTTACTTGTGAGTTGTGGTTAGTTGAACTTTTGTGGTTACCATGGTATGGCGTTATATGTACAATCATTAACTATTGCTAGCCCAGCGAAGTCATAGATCTATGGGTAAGACAAGCCTGCTTGGTTGATCCAAGTACACTTAGCTGATCGTATATACTTTTAACGTTTGATACTTGTAAAACATTGTCGAGGTTTGATTGTTGTATTGTTCATAACTGTCACACCCTCAAATTCCGGGTTTGGAATCTGTCACGGAGGGGTGAGCAAACAGGATCGAACACAGTAGTTACACATGAGACGCAGTTATCTATATGATAAGTTTTAGATAATCAATCCATTATTATTCAGAGCATTAGATATTATACGCAGCGGAAATAAATATATATATTGTTTCTTAACAATACGTCTAATCATGTCTTATCAATAACCAATATGTATCTTGAGCTTTTATATGATCCTACGTGCATGTCCATAAGCTCTTAGTAGATACCTGAGAATACATGTAAATCAAGTGTCAACACAGGGTTGGTGAGTTCATAGGTAAGTAAAACACATTGATAAAACATCATTTATCATCAAGTAGGATTTACTGTAAAAGTGTGAGTTTGATTTACTCACCGGTATGTGAATAGCCTGTCGGAACCCTTTTTAATAAGGTGAACCCGCTATCCCACATACCCACTATGTACAAGCCCAACAAATCCTTCACATAGGATTTGCCCATGTATCATAGTTTAATATCATTTTCATGTGTATATTATGTTATTTATAATCATTCAAATCAGAGGGCGCGAATCCTCTCTTTACATTTATCCTCATATGGGTTGTAAGTGGAACTATAATAGCAAAACTTATATAGCGCACAATATGTCTTCTCACACCAGAATAGTCATCCCGAATGACAGCGAGATCTTTGTGCATCTGATAAGGACCACATGTCCAAACCTTTGTGGGGGTCGGTCACTCCCCGATAGTACTATTCAAAAGATCCCTGCCTTGTTTATAGTCCAGTTTACAGAGAAGGATTTTCAATATAACCATATGTAATCATAAATGTGATCCAATTATTATTTAACATAATACACAAAAATAATTTGTAAATTTAATTATAACATGTATTTCAGCCCCAAAATATTTAAATGATTAAAAAGGGGAATAGTTATGAACTCACCTCAGTCCTTGTGTGGTGTTGACAAGCTAGTAAATTCCTCCTAAGGAATTATAATTCATATAAGCAAATAGTTACAAATCCTTAACCTAATAAGTTAGATCTTGAACCTGGTGTTCAATTGATCTAGGGTTTGGTTTTCTGGGATTTGTTATAAACATTAAATCGTTTAGTTATTTTGTTAATTCTTTAATAACTAAAGATTTACATTTCATAATATTTAATTAGTTTAATAATGATTTTTAACATATCATTATGTTTTAAATAAATCTTAGACGTTATTTAAATATGTAAATTTATATTTAATTTTATAAGATTTTATAGACACAAATTATCTAGACATTATATTCTAAATAAATTGCAAACATTATTTAACTATGTAAGTTTATATTTAATTTTGTAAGATTTATAAATATTTAAATTTATAAAATCTAATTTGTGTTTATTTTATCATAATTAATCCATAATTAATAATATAATGTCTATTAATATTTTGATGATTTAAATCATTATTTAGAATCCATTTTTATAAAAATAACAATTTATAACCTTTGTAACAATTTTATAAATAAATAAATAAGTAAATAAATAAATAAATAATAAGGTTTTTAATGAAATAATTTTCCAGAATATATTTAGATAACTTATAAAATTAACAAAGTTTATAAAAATTATTTTTATAATTTTTAATAATTTTCTGTATTTTTAAAATGGCTCAAAAGGCTTCAAAAAAATAATTGTTGGGGGCAGGGTTCGAACCCTTGACCTCCTGTTCACAATCAGACCCACAAACCAGTAAACCAAGGCACAAGGCCGCGATAAGACTCGGCTTTTCATTCTTTTAAACACAAACCAAATCAATCCCCAAATCAATAAGAACCCTAATTCGATTGATTTGAAATTGAACCACTAATTGATGTTGTTAATCAAATTAAGTTTAGGGCTATGATTTCTCAAGTAAAACCGAACGTATGGGTGTAATCAATTACCTGTTTTGAAGTTCGATCGATGATGAACACTTGATGAACAAGCCGCGGCTATCGTGGTATTGGTTAGGTACCCAAATGGTGATATTAATCAAATTAAATCCACAGATAGCTTCTAATGAGGTCAATGATCGAAAGCCCTTTATCAATTTTGGGTTTCGAAGCCCTGAAGGTAGTGTTCGATTTGAGGCAGGTCGCGAACAGGGAAGGTGTTCGAATTCAGTGTTTGTGCTTGTTTTGGTTGTAATTAAACACTAAGTTATGTTATATATATATTCATGATTGTCCACTTTCGATTACTTTGATTATTATTTAGGTTTAGTGCGAATTTGGTGAGTGGGTCGGCCGACTTTCGGTCGAGTGTGGGAAACACACTAAACCGACACCATTATTCAAATTTCAAGGCCCCATGAGTTCGAAACATCCACGCGAAAATGTCGGGGTGATTTGATTGAGTCGAAACTAGCTTAATTTGGCGTTTGGGGTTGCCGGAGGGCCGCCGGAGACGGTGGCCAGAAAAGGGGTCGACGGGGAGGGGGTTTGGGTTTTTTTCGAAATTTTACAGAATGGTCCCTAAGGTTTACTAAGTTTATTATTTTATGTTTAAACTTTATAAAACAGTTTTCAATAATTACAATTCACCCCCTGGACTCATTAAATCAATTTAATAAATTTTGTAAATTATTATTAATAATAATATTTTCATTATTATTATTTATTATCATTATTAACATTATTATTTTTAAATAATAATAATATTATTATTATTATTATTGTCATTATTTTTATTATTATTAACATTATTATTAAATAATAATAAAAATACAAAAACTAATTTGTAAAATCACATAAACATTATATTAAATCACGAAAAATTTTCGGGTTGTCACATCATCCCTAATCACTTTATTCACCAACTTATAACTTGAATTGCCAACTTTTATATATACTTATGTATTGAAAACTATGGAATGCTCACCAACATTTTTATGTTGACCTTTTATTTTTAACATGTTTCAGGTTACTCTTTGAAGCTTATCACACTTAGGATTGGACTTAGAGAAATAAACGAATGATCTGGCTACTTTTATACTTGTATTCTGGATGTATCTTTGTTTGAACATTTACTTGTATTGTTACAATTGAATTTTGATTAATATATTTGGAATTAATAATAGCGTTATGTGGCTGTGAACAATCGTAATTCTCACACCTCGACGATTCCGCCATCTAGGTTGGGGTGTGACAAATTTGGTTGGTCTGATTCAAGTTTTGATGCTTTGTTGGGCGTCTTAAAAGATATCTTACCATCCTAATACAATCCCAAGCTCGATATACGAAGCCAAGAAGTTGTTAAAAGGTGTTGGTCTAGAATATAAAAAGATTCATGCATGTGAAAATGATTGTGTTTTATTTTGGAAAAAATATAAGGATGCTTCTGAGTGTCCAACTTGTGGCACATCTCGTTGGAAAAAGAATACCGAGAACATGCCTTCAAAAGTTTTATGGTACTTTCCTCCTATTTCTAGATTTAGAAGAATGTTTTCCTCTCCAAAAATTGCACGTGACTTAACTTGTCATGCGCAAGGTCGGGTCAATAATGGTAAGCTTACTCATCCTCGTGATTCATCCTCCTGGAAGCTTGACTCAAAGAGCCGGAAATATGTTATTCAATCAGTTGGTAGCAAGTGGAGAAACTTCAAGAAAAATCTAAATAAGAAGTTTATTAAGCCATACAAAGATGATTCTAAGGCGGAGAGTCTGGTCAATCCTCCTATTGAGTATCCGTTTATAAAGAAACAAGATTGGAGACTTTTTGTATCACAAAAAACTTCAAAAAGTGGGAGGTTCGTTAAACCGTGCATGTCTATTTTTAGTAAATTTTTTACTAGTTAATTTACATTACTTATTAGAAACTTTTGTGACATTTAATACTTGTTTATGTTGCAGGAACAAAGTAAGAAAGCTAAAAACCTTCGGGCACTGCATAAATACAATCATCGCTTAAGTCGAAAGGGATACTCCGGACTCATCAATGAAATTGTATGACTTAAATTAATCAGATTTTTTTACATGTTTGCGGTTAATTTATATTTTTTATTATTGATTATTTAGATAAAAGAACTGGCAAGACAGAGGAGGAGATCGATAGAGCAATGCTGTGGAAAAAAGCAAGAGAGTCTAAAACGGGAGGTTAGGACTCGAATGTTCAAGAAGTTGTTAAGAAAATTGTAAGTTTTGGATGATATATTATACACATATATTATGACCTGCATAATTCTTATTTTTAATGTCAAATCAGGATGAGCTACATGATTCAGCAAGTTTAGGAGAGGTTACTGGAACAAACGATTTACTTACACTAGCCCTAGGTACCGAGGAACAACGTGGACGTGTACGTGCGATGGGTAAATTCGTAACTCCACAACGCTATTTTCACGTTCCAAAGACAGTTAAGGAGATTTTGGACATTGAGAAGAAGAAAGTAGAACAACGCTTTAACAAACTTGAAGAGGAGATAGAGAAATTGAAAAGAGGTACAAGTGTGTCTGAAGCCGCAAGCTGCCATATTGGTGGCCATGAAGAAGATTTTGAACACGAACCGGATGATGAATCACTTGTAAGTCTTGGTTCTTTATTAAGAATTTGTTGCAACTCTTGGCTACAACTAACATCTATTATTTATAGAATAATTCATGCTATCTTGCTGTTGATGTTGCATCTAATATAGTCGCCAAAGGAACCGTAACGAACTATAATGTATTAGGTACGTATTACCCCAGTTTTATGCTATATTATTATGGTTTAATTATTTTCATTTTGTATCATTTATTTACATACATATAATAGGTGAAAACCTTGAAGTTATGTTGGAAATATGTTTACAAGAAAATGCATTACTGCCAATTCGATCAAAAGACCATCCGTTCATTGAGAAGATCAAAGATGCAGTTGGGTTTCTATTAAGTTGGCCAATGCATCTAGTCATCCAGTGCATTGACTTGGTAATACAATTTGAATACAAGTGTATTATATGTGTATGAGTACAAGTGTTTGTAGATAATTGTTTTCAATCTAAAGAATTTATATATATTATTATAGGAAAAAGTGGCGAAGAAACCAAAGAAAATCATTTTTGAAAAACCATTAAATCAATTTGAAGGCAAGAAAGAAAAAGAACAGGTCAGAAAAACTAAGGAAAATGAGAATGCAAATAAGGATGGGGAGACAATTGAAAACCAAAAGAGGAGAAAGTAAAAGAACTGAAAAAGAAGATTGAAATGGTGGATGAGAAGGCTGTGAAGAAAAGAAGGATTACTAGAGGTCAAAGAAATGTAAGGGTAAGAATTGAAGACAATATTATTTTGAAAATGACTGAAATGATGGTTGATGGACAAGTGGCAAAGGTGGATTCTATAAGAGTGCAGTGTGAGGACAAGCTCTTTGGGTATGAAAGTTTTACTTACTTAAGTTGGGATGATTTTGAAGCAGTTTTTACGTTAGATGAGCTTAGCGGGGCTGTCATTACTACTTATATGATGTAAGTTTTTAAATTTAATTTTAATATTTATGAAACACAAGTTATTTTTAATCAATTTATTTTTCTATGTTAAAAGGGACTTGTTTGAGCAATTCCATAATGGGAGAAAAAAAAATCATGGAATTTGTTTTATGAGCCCTTCCGTGATCTCACCGGTTGAATCTAAAGTGAAATCCAAAAATATTGATGATTCAAGTAGAAGCATTGCAAATCGGCTATTTACAAGAGGAGACAATGATATCATCCTATTGCCCTACAATTCCGGATGTGACTTAATTGATTATTTTCTACCGTATTATATAAGTTGTTTGACTTAATTGTTTTCTGCTTTATGTAGAAACCATTAGGTGTTGGCCGTGCTAGACATGAAAACATTGACTTGCTATTATCTTGATTCTCTACGGGTCAGCACTATCAATCTGTTGTTGAAACAAACCATTGATGCGTAAGTAATACAAGTTATTAAAACTTTATGTTATATATATTTTTTAATTGATATGATCAACTTTTTTGTAGGGTAATGGGCTTATATGCTGCACAAAGTGGTACAAAGAAGAGGCAAACTAAACTCAAATAGGTCAATTCTACAGTGAGCACTTAATTTTTATTTGAATTTGCACCTTTACTTAACTTTATTAAGCTGATCATTGACTACCCCTTATAGTATCCACGTCAGCCAGGAACTACCGAATGTGAATATTATGTGTTGAAGTTCATGAAAGAATTAGTAGATAAAGGGCTTGAAATATTAGTCAATAACAATGTAAGCTGATCATTGACTACCCCTTATATTTATCATTTGTCGCTTTGTAGTTTATATTATTGAATATAACTATCTATGTATGAGTTTTTTATAAGTAAATTACCATTGTTGTTGCCTTGTAGTTGATATTAATAAACTAGTCAAGTAAATTACAAGTGTTTTACATAAAGGGGTTTTTGGGTCAAAACTGACAAGTTTAATTTGATGAAATTGGTTTTGTCTTAGGTTGGAGAAGGTAAAGAAGAATACACTGATGGTGATTTGGATGAAGTTCGTGAAGACTGGGCGTGCTACGTATCGAATTTCATTTATATGTAGGCCTGAAATGATATATTTGGACTTGTGTTAGTATTGGTATTTGACTTGTATTAGTATTGATACTAATTGAATTTGGACTTGTTTTATGCTTTGTAGTTGTTAATTACCAACTTTTGTAATGGATTTGGCTTTTAATGGACTTGTAAACTTTGTTGGTATTTAATGGATTTCGCTTTTAATGTTATTCGACAATTTGTTTTAGAAAACAACAGGCAAATTTATTAAAAATTAAAAAAAAATTAAAAAATGCAGCTAATTTTATGACGTGCATTGCGCGTCATCTATTGCACGTCATAAAAATTTCATAGATGACACGCGCATGTGCGTCATCTATTCGTTTATGACTACCCCTTCCTTGACGCGCATTGCCCGTCATCTTTTGCACGTCATAAAATGCGCGTCGTCATAAAAGATGATGCACGGATGCGCGTCATCTATCATTTATGACTACCCCTTCCTTGACACGCATTTGCGCGTCATCTGACCCCAAAAATGACGCGCAATGCGCGTCATTTATTGCAGTTTTTCTAGTAGTGTGTTCAAAGTAGGTATCATCAGTAATTCGTCATTAACCTAACCATGGGTAACGCTATTTCCGATAGATTACTGGCTGTAACCACATATGAAAAAGAATATCCCATATTTTGGTTTGGATTGGTTTGTTATCGATTACCATAAATGGCAGTATAATTTTTCCATGGATATGTAGTGTTTGATAAATGTCCCATGAGATCCATCAAATGTTGTTTTGGGATTATAAAAACAAAAATTCTATAAGAATAATATCATTTACTTTTTCATTCATAAGTAGAACAATTTATGAATTAATCATAATGTTGCACTTTAATCTTTCAAATCCTATATTTAATATAATACAAGTGTTTATTTTGTATTACCTATGTAGGCAATCGATCTATAGCACAACAGACTTTTCGGACACCAAAAACTCTTTCCACGCCCTTTCTTATCGCTTCTTGTGCAGTCTTGAACATTTTTCATTTATCGTCTAGTTAATAAGTAAATGATTCCATAATAACTGCCCAATTGAGGATATTTCATCATTATCATAATGCTAGTGCTTGTATTGTACTCCGTTTAACTTAAATGGACACTTAGATTCGGATCCATGTATAATTAATGCATATAATGATGACGATTGATTGAGTACATTATTGTCTTTGTTGGAACCAAAGGCGATGCTATCTCAAATGGATACGAAAGAATGCATATTAAAACCTTAAATATTGCAAGGCTACATATATATTTCAGCATATTCCATTATATTTCTTCAAACCTAATGTGTATAATCAATGCTACCTATTATCTCTGAATAATACCTTCATGGAATACTATAGACTTTCATGTGGATTTCTTTTATACGACAGGAACATCTAGAGGAACATTTCAGTATACTAGTTGATGCATTACAGATGTGAGTTGTTTACAAACATGAAGTTGTTTGGAGGATGATTTTAATTAATAAAATATTAAATTGTTTTCACAATATTAGTCGTTCCACGATTAATTATCAATCACAAAATAAATTCCATGTGGGTTCGTCTCCGGGAAATAGCCCCTAATTGGGTGGGATATGTGTGGTATCAATGGATGTTGGTTGATCCCGTCGGTCCCTAACGCCTCTGCTCTAGTCCCACTCCATCTATCCATGATCAACTCCATCCGCTCTTAAGAAAGATCAACCTCAAATCATTATACGTCTTATAGGTCGTCTAAAGTTGACCTAGGAACCCGGCCTAGAACCAATATCCCTTTGTAAAGAGATGTATATATATGGAGTGTTTTAACTAACTAGAGGCACCCTCTTTTATGGCCTTCAAGAGATCAAACGTTATTAGTTCGTTCTTCAAGTATTAGGCTAGTGGAATGCACTACAATAATATCCTTTATTACACTAGAAAGAATCTTAATTACACTAGAAAGAATCTTAATTACACTAGAAAAGTTGCTTGTATGGTTGTTGAGTATCCTTAATTACACTAGAAAAGATATTCCTAACTCCCATGAAATTTTAGTATGTTGTAGCCCCATAAATAAGTTCACATTAGAGAGATGAGAGAGAGATTATCAAAGTTAGAACATAAAGTTATGCATAACATATTATTTTTGCCTTTCTCACTCTCTTTTCTTCTGGTACTGTTCTTGCTACCTTTCGACACTTGCTATAAGTTGGTCTTCTAAGGGTTTTCATATATATGACATGTTGAGTAATGTGTTCAGGTTTGATCATTTGTTATCTTTTTTAGTTGTAATTTTACATATGATATTATGAGAATATATATTTCTTTCTTGAACAATCAATAAAACTAAACTAGCGAGTAGCTAGAAAGCATACAAATAGAGAGATTATGAAAAACTACACCATGAGATCCACGCTAAGTTACACATTTTTCCTCAAAACTTTAGTCATAGAAACAATAACAATTTAATTAATGTCCCCACAATATTCTAAATGCTTGCTTGCGAGTTACTGAAAATCTTCTTGTTCATTTTTTTCATATATGGCGAAGATTACATCTTTATATCCGTTCAAGACCGGCCATGAGTTTGTTATATGAAGTACATCATTAATATTTGTTATGTCAGATCTCGGGATATTACACCGTTGGAATATTTTGTCCTAAACTTGACTTGCATAGGCATAATTGCCTAATTGGTGATGATGTGATCCGGTGATTTATCAGGGAATCACAAAAACCAGGGTTTTCTCACCGATGCTACATGAGACTATATACCTGCATATTCCACCGACGAGCAATATTAATACTCGTAATGACTAGGAGTAAACTTTGTTGAAAATAATTGATTGCTATGAAATGAAAATAAACTTGTATCATGAATAAAAAACCAAATATGCATAATTAACTAGATATTAAATTATATAGTTTGTGTATATATAAATAATTAACTTGTTTGAGTTTATTATGTCACGATACTTATAATTGATTATATTTTCTACTTAATTAGTCGTTATGATCACTCATTTGATATAACATAAATACGCAAATAACTTTTAGTTATGAGATGATTTCGAAGTCAAAAGTATTGATGGTTGTTGCTTTCCAATAAAAATTTGAGCCACTTCAATCTGGTAATTTGTGGCCCTATATTGTTACGTGAGTTGACATTGTATACGAAAATAATTCAAACTCATAATGATTTTCTGCCACTAAATAGACTGCCAATATAATGGAACAATAATTCAAACTCATGATGATATTTATAGGGGTTAGGGAGGAGGTGGCACCCTCGAGTACTATTTCGGGTAGGCGGGTACCCGCTCGGGTATATCGAGACCACCCCTTTCAGGTACTAAACGGGTAGTTGGATTCGGGTGGTAATCGCCGAGGCATGCCCGAGACTTTAAACGGTTTTATAGCCGCTAAAAGTGACCGTTGGGTTTTAAAAAAAAAAATTAACCTATAATACTCATACACATACACACTATTATCTATACAAACACAAATATTTACACAAGCACGAACACAAAATATTGTCATGGATCCCTTAACGTCAAAAACTGTTAGTAGCAAAAAACCAAAGGTAGTGGTTCGAGTTCCCGAGGTTATACACCGCAACCTTATGGAATTGCACGATCACATCACCGGTCCAATGTTGCAAATAATATTGGACCGGAAATGAAAAATAGCCAAGAAATATAATTGGCCTTGTACTTTTTAGTTTTTGTATTTTTTAGGATTTTTTTATTGTATTTGTATTTGTATTTTTTATTATTTTAATTATTGTAATTTTTATTTTTTAATAAAATTTAATTTTCTTTTGAATTATTTTAATATTAAAATAAAAGTTCCAGACTAGTTCAGGGTTGTATTTTCAGCTTTTGGGATGTTTCAGGGTACTTTAAGTTACTTGTGATGTGTCAGTGTGTGATTGGTGGATTATAGGATAGTCTAGAGTTGTTTAAGGCTACGCCCCCCCCCCCCTTCCTCCCTTAATAGTTCCGTAATAAAAGTCAAACTTTATCAAAGTTTAAACTCTTGACATGTATTAGATGAAATAACTTTGTAATCAATTTAAAATCAAATTTATAGACAAAAATAGAAAAGTGAAGTTAAGAGAGTTACTAACTGTAATCATTCAAATATAAATACATTTTGAACTCAAACAATAATTAGTTCACTGTCTAAATATAAATAAAGTCAGGGACTACTAGTGGGCATTGACACGATAGAGTTACACCTCTCCGAGCACATGGTCGAGGATAGTACTGAGTGGAGGCGTAGAATTAAATTCAAGGACTACTAGTGGGCCTTGATGCGATAGTCCGCACGTGATGTGTAGGGTAACGTCATTTGTCCAATGTAGGTGAAGCCTTAGTGATAACTGCCCTATTAGTAGCGTTAATATCATAGTAAAATTTATCTGTCTTATTCCTTGCATAATCGTAGTAAAATTTATCTGCCTCAAACGTGTTTCAATGATGTTGTGTTTGCTTTTGTGACGTATGCTTAATTGCTTATATGATTTATGCATTATTATTCTGATTGTTATAAGTATGCTACTGCTTATATGATGTATGTGAAGTATGCAATATAATCTGCTTATTTGGTTTATGGACATGCATATGCATATGCAAGACTCTATTGTGATGTATGCTTTTATACGATATATGTAATATAATTTGGCTGTTATCGTTGTCGAGCCGAGGGTCTCTTTGGAACCGATCTCTCTGTCTCTCAAGATAGAGGAAAAACTGGCCACCATCTACCCCTCCCAGATCTTACTCTAAGGGGATGTTTGGGATTGCTTTTGAAAAGTAACTTATGACTTTTGGAGGGGTAAAAAGACATAAATACCCATACAGAAGTCACTAGAAGTTACAATTTGTAACTTCTAGTGACTTCTGGATGGGTATTTCTGTCTTTTTACCCCTTCAAAAGTCATAAGTTTCTTTTCAAAAGCAATCCCAAACATACACTAAATGGGACATACTGGATATGTTTGTTTGCCTAAATATTATTAACCTTAACTATAAGAAGTTTAGAGTTTTATTATTAAAATTTTAAATACATTTTGTAAACAACACATAACGTGTATATGCACACAAAATAAATATATATAATTAACCATAGTTAACATTTTTGTGACAAGTGAAATACTCTTCAAAAAAACTTTACTTTTAATATTGTAAAGTATAAGATGTGGTGATTTTATGTTAAAGAATTCTAGGTGTTTGTTGGAAAAAAACGAGTGATCAGATAGATTATATGAAAAAAAACTATCATGTTGTACGTCAATGCGTACCTTTAATAAATATTATTTTGCAAATTGTGACAACGGGCCGACACGTAATGCAATATGCATAAAGGATAAGCCCTCAGATAATGGCGAATTAAACAACAATAAATTGTGAGATTCAGGTTCTTTGACTCTGTCTTGTTCTCTTCTTTTTGTTTATTATTATTATTATTTTAATTTGGTTGGTCGGCCAAATACAATAAAAGTCGAAGCTTAATCATGAAAAGTTCATCAACGGAATGTAGCTTGCTAAGTTTTCAATGTTTATTTACTTTTTAGTTCATACTTGTCAAGGCCAACAAAGAATGACAAATCTTTTCCATTATACGCCTAGTATTTATCATTCATTCAGTGAGTTTTGAGTGTTTGTGGATTGGTTTTTGAAATTATCTTTCAAATTGAATTATTATGTAGGTACTCCATATCACTTGAAAATGAATCAGAGATTCAAAACGAAAACATATCCACTGATATTTGTTTATTGATATGACCAAAGAACTCTTTTATGTATTAGGGAAAACAACACCACCAACCATCACATGTTGAAAAACGGTTTTATAGTTAGCCTTAACCAAAACAATTTCGCATAACTACTTCGAAAGTAAACATCTTCCTTTCAAAGTATAGACTTCTTCCAAAGTATCAGAAGCAATCAAGTCACTCCCGAAAACAAACTTGCTTCTGAATAGTTTTGCTTCCGAAATATTATAAATCACTTCCGAACTCAACATCATATGGATAACAAACATGGCGTTGCTCTTTGCATCACATGGATAACACTATAATGGGTCTAGATGCTAGAAATTATAAGATCATCAAACAAGTATGAAATTCATACTTACCATCTTGTTTGATGTTTCTTTATAACTTCTCCTTTGGTCATAAAGTAAATCCAATTTCACTAAAATCGTTGGATAACACCAACTCACAAACATATTCCACCATTATAGTCTTCCAAATAATTTACCATTAATATCACGTCTAAGGCAGACACTAGAACACTATGTTGAACGTATGTTGTCGGTTAAAAGTCCTTGTCTTATCATAAGTTAAGAACTTTGCATGATATTATGATCTTAATAATGTAGCGACTAATATTAGATGTATTGCTTATGAACATATAACCAACCCTTTAAGATTAATCTTCCAAGTTATTTACAAAACTCATGAACACTTGATTTTCTATCAAAAATCAGTAAGAAAATGTTCGAAAACAGAAAATTTGAGAATTCTATAAAAACCAAGTAATTAAATAAAAATAAAAGATTTAAAGGGTTGAAAACATGTGTCAGGAAATATCTGAACTAAGCACCTTATTAGG
The DNA here is from genome assembly GCA_024085815.1 of Flaveria linearis. Classification (NCBI taxonomy): domain Eukaryota; kingdom Viridiplantae; phylum Streptophyta; class Magnoliopsida; order Asterales; family Asteraceae; genus Flaveria; species Flaveria linearis. Next base: position 2,581,377 of record CM044008.1, read on the forward strand.
TGTTTGTATTAATACCCCTCTCTTTGAGGAAAACATGTAGCACAACCAAAGATTAATTAGGTTACTTATTAAGGTTGAAATTGTAGATGTTATTATTGTTATCATTGAACATTAACTAGTTTTATACCCGTCCGGTGGTCGGGTATTTTAATCTAATAAAATAAAAAAAAATTCGAATCCCAAAGAAAGTAAGATTGAGTTTTAAATCAAAGTACATCTCGATTAATTTTAAAGAAAAAAATGAGTGACCAAGCCAATATAACCGCAAAACAAATCAGTAATAAATAAAAAATTGAAACAGAGGATTGTGTAGTCCATCTTGAATCGTAGATTCGTAGGACGTGCATGTTGACTAACTTGGTGGAGGATTTGTATGTTGACCAAGAAGTAGTTAACCAGTTGACCTCATCTATATCTTTAAAAGATAACTTTGCATCCCTCAAAGAATTCTCTTTCAAGTCTGTAAATCAATAAAATAATAAAGAGTTAAGAGGGCAGTTAAATATTAACATTGCCATACATGAAACTTATCGCATATCTCACTTTAAGCCAAAAGAGGTTAGTAAAAAACCTTAGGCAAACGGTGATGGTTGAATTTTAGAATTGACAAATAATTTAATGGCCAAAAACAAAAGATAACTCTCTTTTTCCCACATAAGTAGCAATTTGATAGCAATAAGAATCGGTAGGTTTTGACCATGAACTTGTCCAATTAAAAAATTAAGTTACAAGTGAGTTTCACAAAAGTTCGAATAATCTACTCTGCAAGTTGATTATAATAATAGACAATATTTTAGGTCATATAAAACATGAACATTGCAATAGAAAATGCAAGATCAGATGACATATGCACATATAATATGTTTGCGTAGAAATGACAACCATTGTTAATATCTTTCTGCAGGCTTGTCATAAGCAAGGCGATCATTCACTTCAGTTAAAACATGAACATGTTAAGTTTGATAGCTCACCATCGACATTTACTAAAGCATGTTAGTTTCCATTTTCAGTCAAAACCATTCTATAGATACACTAACGCACATATATAAATGTGTTATACCTATAGAAAAAGATCCACCTTATTAACAAAATATATGTCATTCAAGCATTTGGGGTCTCTAGACCATAAAACTCCTTATCTGCTACTGCATTATACATAGTACCCTACAACCAAAAGCAAACAAAAAAACCTTTGATCCAACCATCTTCTTTTTAGAATTATTCATTTTCCAGATTGTACAAAAACATTTGTACTTGTGACCAGAAATGGTGCTTCTTTAGAACCATTCAACATTCTCATATAGTTATCAATCAGTGGTGCCTGAGAATTTATATAAGGGAGACTATAAATTCTTAAAAGAAGAGATGCAAGAGCTAACAGTGGAAGCAGTTTGGATGAAACCTATAAATAGTTTACAAACACAATTGCTAGTTTGATAAACACAAAAGCAAGTAAATAAAAATTTCAAATTCACACACAAAATTAAAGATTTATAATAAAACCTCTTGAAATTATCAAGGACGACGTCGTTAGACTTGTTACAAGTAAACAAACAAAACTGAAATTTGTATCAATAACATTCACCCACAATATCTATTTGTGTATATTAAAAGTCATATTACTAACCTCAATTGGACCATGGTATAGCTAGCTTTGCGAAAGATAAATTTGAAGAAACTTGATAACATCATTTCTACTGTACCAAACTGTTACTTAGATGAGATCATTTGTTCCAAACGAAAGGAAAGAACTAAGCTTCTTTTATATTTTGCAGCTTTAACATTTAAGAATGTAAAAAAAGTATGTCGATCATTTAGGTGATGAATTTGAAGATTATACCTCATTGGCAATTATCATAGTTCTATCTTTGAAGATAAAATCATATTGTGTAAAAAGGGTATAGGGAAAGGTAAGTCTTGTTGTCCATGTCAATAGTTTATAAATTTGATCAAAATTTAAATTTGGTTAACATAAAAATACAGAAACTTAAGCCCATTTGGTGCCTTGAATTAAGTGATTACAAGATAGACTAAAAGAAACAAACATCAGCAAAGAGCATTAGAAATTTATACTTAGACTTAGGTCGATACAACCTCAATGACAAATCACTTTACACTCTAAGTTGTTGCACAATCATATGCACAAGTTATGATAACCGAATGGCATTATAATATATACCAACAACCATGAGAATAAATTACAACAGAATGCTATAAGCATGAAAATAATAGATAAAGATACAAAGACTATAAACATGGAGAGAAGTGAAAGAGAAACAACTCAAAAGCTTGTATATCATACATACCTGCACCTCATGGTAAAATCCAGATAGGAAAAGTGGCCAAATAAGCAGATAAATGAGCAAACCACATAAAAGTTCTCTTTCTTTTAGGGCACCCTCACTTCTAATATATGTCACTGGAAATATGGAATTACTCTTCAAAAAACTTTCACTTGATAATTAACATGAAGCCAAGAACATCATCAAAAGGAAGGCTCTTAGTGATAGAATGTTGTTTAGCTGTAGCAAAAGAGGGAAAATTAAAATTCTCAATTAATACTTCCTGCTTATGTTATGTAATATGGTTTATGTATGATTTGAGTAAATTGCTTACTAACAATATATAACAACTAATTGTAGCATATAAATGAAGAGATTCAAGCTTCCATCATGTGAAATGGTGAGACAAACTCACACATATGTATATCACTAACACTACCAGCTAAATATATAATAATAAAATCATGTTGTTTCAATAATCTCATTTTTTGAATGCATTGATTTTGGATGCTTTATGCTATGAAAACATAGTTTTGATCAGCATTTGACCCATTTCATTATGAGTTAATTCCTTTGTCTTTTTGACCCGCTAAAGTAAAACATATCCCAATCTACGGAGTATTAAGTAGATGGACCAAAATTTTCAACATACAAAAACATGTATGTGTACAGGTAGCTAAGCTGAATGAAATAAACTTCCACATAAACACAAACGTAAACGGTCCTAAGTTTATATGTTGGCAAACTCTAGCCTGCTGCATATTGCAAGGAAATAGTAAGATTATATCAATAATTTACAAATATAAGATTAAAGAAGATAATATATATCACGTCTGATGATATATCTCAACCCAAAATAGGACAAGGAGAGTATACGTTGAAAAGAGAAGTAGTCCCGAAACATTCAGAAGCATCCAGCTGCAAACCTAACAACAAAAAAAATATCGTGTTACTATCTAGGATTAGTGTTTTGAAACGACTTTTTGTGACTTGTAGTTGCAATAATTAGTGTTTAATGTTTGAATAAACTAAAGGTATAGAAAGAGAGAATCAACTTCAAATATCTTTGTCAAATATTCAAATTCAATGACTATAGGTATAGAAAGCAAGAATGGCTTATCTTCATGTTTACACCATTAGAGATTTGTAAATAGCATTTCCAAATATGATGAAACGTCACTCCTTCCTCCCCAAAGAAAAATCATCCCCCAAAAAGCAATTTCGTGAAATTTTCCTTCACCGTATCTGAAACTCCAAAATCAATTCTCACCCGTTTTATTTAGTCAGTCCGACAAATGTGCAAGTCCAAGGTGCAATCTAATCAAAAAATCATGAAATAAGAACAAAACTCATGAATAACGATGATTTAAGGTCACAATTACCTGTCTTCTATCCTTTCTTCTGGTGGTTGAAGGATAAATACACCCTCTGCTTTTGCAAGTTGATCTTATGAATTAGATTTAGGTTTCGAGGGCAGGACTATAATGGCTGCTTTTTATAGAGGACATGAAACGGTTATAGCCTTATAGGGAACCATCCCACGATGCTTTGTTGCTAAATTCCAGGTTGTGCATAACTGCACCCTAAAACTCAGCCGGAGAAAACTGTCGAAAACCACCCCGTAACCGTCAAAACCGTCGAGTTTACACGGTTAGGATTTAATTTCAGCTTCATCCAACGGCCCAGATTGATTCAACCATCGATTACACTCACCGCCGGTAATATAATATATAATTATTTAGGTCTGAACAATGTGTAAATATTAGCAACTTAACATAAAACGAGACATGTTAAAACAAATAATATGCTTAATGTAACGGTAGCATCAAGGTAACGTGTTAACTCATGAACAAATATTTGTGGCACGGAATTTATCTGCATGTTTTATGATAAACAAAAGAAATATTCTGATTTTTTTTAAAGTTGTCACTTGATGCGTTTGAATTTTGTACCCAAGTCATATCAACACATTAGTCGATAAAAACGAACTCACTTAATTACCCAAATGCTATATGCCTATATGGGCAGTGGGCTTAGTTAATTATGACCATCATTAAGCATTTTAAGCTTAATAAGCCCGTGCTTAATGCAATATTATAACGTCCAATATATTGTCCAAATAGGCAAATACTTGGGGCCAGCCCAAGTCAAGCCATCTAAAATTCTAAAAAAAACTTGATTATGTTTATACTTGGATCGTTAAGTCATTAAAAAAATATTTTAGGGAATCTTCAGCTTAAATTTGTTTAAAAAGGGATCCAGTTCTTTTACTGATAAAAAAAGTTATGTAAACCAGGAAAACGAACTAAACAAAAGTTTGATTCCTTACAAATAAAGTTTATAGAATACTTGAAATCAAACTTGAATAATTTTGAGAATCGTGAATATCATTTTTAAATCAAAATTATTCGGTGGTTGATCACCGAATAAATTAATCGGATATAACTCAGATAAGATCAATAATTAGTATGTTGTGTTGTGTGATTATCATGAACCAAAAGAAGAATTCGAGAAAAAAATGACCAAAATATGATCATCCAATACGATTTCAAGGAGATGGGGAAAAACTGGCATTTGCCAGTTTTTTAAACTTTAATAACCAGTAAAAATGCGCATTTTCTACTTGATTTTCACATGTGAAAAATTCAAGAATATCGATTCGAAATGCATTTTTTAATGAAATCATTTTACCAGCCAGGGGCTCTACCCCTTGGATCCCGCCAGTGGCTGTCGCCCCTTAGATCCCGTTACCAGGGGCACTGCCCTCGGACCCTGCCAAGGTTTGCCCCCTGGAACCCCTTGGATCCCGCCAGTGGCTTCACCCCGAAGGAGGTTTTCAATATCGAATATGATAATAAACTCAAATAAACGTGCACTCTACACCTTCTAACTTGTTTGATGGATATTATGTTTACATTGGTCATTAATCAATCCAATTAAACTAAAATATCTAGCAAAGTTTTCGATCTTTTATACGTCTTGAATAATAAATATTGTAGTTTTCAATTTTTATACATCGAGCTTGATACTTATATACGTTAAAGCTTGGCCATAACAGTTATTTTATTAAAATTTTGAATAATTATCATATAACACCTTTAACTTTAATTCAACTTACAATCGGCGTAAATTTTAATCGAAGCACAAATAAAGGTCATCAAAACTACTTTATCAGTTCGTTTTTTATATAAGTGAAACGAGTTACTAATATAAATATTAATCATTTTGAAAAGTACGTCACTACATAATAGATATGTTAAAATGTAGAAGCAATAAATTTTCACAGTTTAGAGCACTTTCACCAAGATTACATCAAGAAAATCACAGTCCTACCTCCAGTTTTTTAAAAATAATTTTCTACAAACTAAATGTCTAACTCCTGATAACAGTCAGTACTTGAGATCCTCTGCAGATTTACTGAGTGATTGCAAAAAGATAGAAGAGAAAAAAGAAAGATGAAACCTTAATTTTCTCTAAAATATTACCTGCATTCAAGATTTCTACCACTAATGCTAATTTAGGTTTTCATATTGCTCCAACTCCTAGAAAGTCTATAAATGATGGTGGAATGTTGTTATTAACATCAGTAAACTCCGGTGGCGGTGGCGGTGGCGGCGGTTGTGAGTAGCTGCTGCTGTTGTGGTTGTAAAGATGGTGGTTAATGTTGTAGAACTGCTGGTTAATTGCAGCATTCATCAATGGAGGATGTTGATCATGATGATGATAATGTTGATGATGATGATGGGGATGATGGAAGTTGATGGAGTTAGGAGTATTCATCATCCAGTATGTGTTGTTTGATGATGAATGGTTTTCACAAGAGATGATGTTGTTGTTGTTGATGTTGTTAAACATGCTAGTCATCAGCTCAGTGTTATTATGAGGACCTGCATAAGGCATTTGTTAAAAGCTAAATAAGCTGAATGATAACTTGTTATTGTATTATTAAATAATTAAAACTAATCATATATAGATCTATCTGTAATAGAAAAGAATTATTTATTCTATCTAGTTTGCTATTTAGGATTTCAAAGTCTTTTTAAGCACAAGCTACAATGACACCGCACGGTCCAAACATTAAAAAAACAATTTACTTGTACTAAAGATTATAAATATAAATTAATGATACCTGTGTACGGTAATTAATTTCACAAATAACTTTTGGATTGGACATATTGTTACATTACAAGTTTACAACGAATAAATTTATGATCATGCATATTTATAATTAATAATTATGTATCGTGAACTACAAACAATTAAATTGGGTCCTAACCCTAGTTTCAAAGTGTTTTACAAACTTTATAGATCATGTTATAACAAAACTACATATTTTTTTCACTGATGTGTTTATAATATATGACTATTTATTGAACCAACTACGATCAAAAAATTAATTATGTTTTAAATAACTAAGAATTTAATGCACACATATAAACTATTATAAAGTAAGGAAATAATAAACTATTTTTATTTTTTATTTTAATTTATAATGTTAACAAAATATATAGTTTGAAATATTGAAATAAACAAAATATGAAGTCTCGATTAGTGCATGTCCAACCACTGATCCTTCAAGCGAAGGTGGTTCAACCGGTTTTCGATCCAACCAGCTGTCGATTTCTAAGTAAAGTTATTTTCACTCTAGCTTTCTATTATCCTTTTTAGCATTTTAAACACATGAACAATAAATATGCAACCAAAGTACAACAGTGATTTAGTAATTGGCATATTTATTAGCAGACTCATCTTGACTTTCCTACTAGAATAATTCTGAAGTCAAACCCTAGGCAAGTGTAAAAGCAATCATGTGTAAACACAGTGACCAAACAGCAATTCATCAGAAAAAGCCCAAATTCAAGGAAGAAAACAGCTGACCACAGATGAGACCAAGCGGTGGCAGTTGGTGGACACCATGACCGGTGGCGGAGACCACCGGTGGTGGTGGTGGTGGTGTGGCGGGTGTTTGACTTTGACTTTGACTGAAAGTCATCTTTCTTCTTCTGTATGCATTAGACTGCTCTCTATATTTTCTAGCCATGATAACATGCCAATGGTTCTTGACCGCATTGTCAGTTCTACCTGGAAACAATCTCGCCATTAATGCCCATTTGTTTCCGTATAACCTGTGTGCTGTTATGAGTCTTTCTTCTTCTTCTTCACTGAATGCTTTTCTGTTGATCCTTGGGTCTAATTGATTGTACCATCTCAACCTGCAACTCTTACCTATTGTTGTTTTTATTTTTCATAACAAGACAATGACTTGTTAGAGTTTATTGTAATAATCTTTGTAAGATTTCAGTAGGTTTTTTTAATTATTGTTATTATCAGGATATTAAGTCTTTTCAGCAAGAAAAGCACGCAAAGATTTTGAAACAAGAATCAAGAGTCTCACATTTGTTCTTGTGAAAAGACTCAAAGATCGAGTCTTTTTGTTTTTGTGTTTTATTTTCTTTTTGCTTTTTCAAGATACCCACAACAAGAAAACAACCAAATCAACACAAAGATCAAGTCTTTTATCCAAGAAATCACATAAAGATTTTGAAACAAGAATCAAGAATCACACATTTTTACATGTTTGTTCACTGGTGTGTTCAGTTAAACCTTGAACCCACTAAGAAAATATATATTTTGTAATTAAATACTATAATTTCATTGGTTTAACTCGCAAAAAAGACTTTAATTACTAGCAGTTAATTAAATCCGTTAAAAATATTTCTGACTACACAACTCTATGGGTTGGGCTCTAATCCCCACTATTATTTTTCTTTCTTATTTTGGAAAGATAAAAGAATTGAGGAATGCTCAAACACCCACAAATCTTTACCTTTCTGTGTAACAACCCACCTTTTTTCTCTAGAAAATGCAAGAAAACTAAAAAAAATTAAAATGTTTTAACATACAGCCATTATTTGAAGAAATCTTGTAGTTTAAAAAGATCTTTTTCAACTCATATCAAATCACATAAATATTTAGTTAGTCGGTTTATTATCAGTTAGAAATTAACCCATAAAACAAGTCGAATAGTAGTGGGTTTAACCAAAAGACTAAAAAAACTCACCACTAATGTTTAGTTAAAAACCTTGATTTTTTTGGTTAATTTGAGTGCAAATTTAGTACCTGATCTGCCATCAAGTTTCTCAGCAATGAGGTTCCAATTTTGGGGACCAAAGAGAGCAACAAGCTCTTTAAGCTTAGCATCTTCTGCAGGCTTCCAATGGCCTCTTGCACTAGTTTTTAACTGCCCACATGCTCTTACTCCACCATCATGATCATCATGTTGTGTGTCATGAATGTTGTTGCTATTTAAGGAGTAATTCCCACAAAGGTTTAGGTCAATTTGCTCATCTTCTTCCTCTTTCTCCTCATCATCATCATCACCATTATGATGTCCATGATCTTCATCTTCATGAAAGTTTCGTGAAGTACAATGATCATTAGAACGAGATGATGAAGATGATGAGGTAGTTAGATGGCCATAGATGAAATGGTCATTATTGATCTTTTGAGGGTTTTCATTGTTGAGTGACAAAGAACCAAAAGTGTCTGCAAATATCCTACTCATTGATGAAACAACAAACAACAAGAAGACGATGATACACTGATGAGTGATGATGATGATGGTTGCAATAGTTTCTATGTTGCTAGCTGTTTGTTTGGAATATATGAAGAGAGAGAAAGAGAGATGAAAAATGTGAAGAAATCTTGGAAATTGGGGGTGATTTGAGTGGGTAAGTAGGAGATTGAAACAGGAAAAAAGTTCAAATCACTCCTACTGCACACACTCGTGGGGGTGAGAAGTGGAGGATTTTCAGTAATTAGTTTAGGTAAGTTTGAGTCTGTACATTTTTAGCTACTGTTAGAAATAACTTACTTACATTGCCAAAAGATACTACCTTTTCTTTTCTTTTTTGTTTTCGTTTAATATTTTTGCTACCTTTAATTGTTAACATATTATATACAAGTATACATTTTATACTTAAATGTACTATATTCACTATTATTTATATTTTCTTTAACCCCATCAACCTCCCGTTAAGAAAATCCCTAGCCTCCAAAGATCATTTCCGTCGGAAGGCCCGTCATGGGATATCACCTCAAATACAATACTAATAATCTTGAACACAGTAGGTATTAGAATGAATCTCGAACACCAGAGGGTTGATGGAGTATCACCCCAAATATAATACTATTAATCTTGGATACAGTATCAGAACCAACCTTGACATGCAACATGAATACATCGCCCATCCTCGGCTCGCGTAGGTCACTACCTAGTTGCGGTTCCCATAGGGCAATTCTCAGTTTAGCATTGATCGATATTAGTTTCTTCTTAAACCGCCACTCACTCACAAAAGATCATTGAAATACCGTGGTTAAAAGCAAGATAAACTATGACAAGAAGAACTCGCCACAAATTAAAGAAAGGTGAGAACCTTTCAGCACCAGCTGGCACACGTACAAAGGTACCTACAAGCCGGTACTCAACCTAGGAAAGCAAAGTATCATATTTCTACACTTACAGACTTTAGAAAAAGGAATGGCGAGAAAACAAGAACCTTAGTAAGAAAAATGTTCATTGGTTGTTAGAAGGACGCTGTGCAATCACAAGACAACTTGAAACAAAAGACAAAGCAATTTAAACAGAAAGTGACATTACTATGAATGAAAGATCAATAATAACATAAGTTAAAGTTTACTTATAAGAACAAGAAGCATTAAATCATATGAAAACCCAATGTACCTAATAAGTATGAAATTTTCTAACCAAGAGAGTTCAACCCGAATATTAGGCCATAAGCCCACTGTTACAGACCAAACGGAAGAACTCAACCCAAAAGACTAGTCTGATGGGTGAGTGAACCCATTTGGCCTATAAATCTCATATCAATTGCCCATACAACCGATGTGGGACAAGTCCCATACCTTGCAATGATTTCGGTCCATAACATTCGCCCCTCCTTAAGGACCAACGTCCTCGTTGGTCACGGCCACGTTGGTCACGGCTGGCTCTTTCCAGGCCACCACTCCGAGGTTGGCTCTGATACCATTGTTACAGACCAAATGGAAGAACTCAACCCAAAAGACTAGTCTGATGGGTGAGGGAACCCATTTGGCCTATAAATCCCACATCAATTGCCCATACAACCGATGTGGGACAAGTCCCATACCTTGAAATGGTTTCGGTCCATAACATTCGCCCCTCCTTAAGGACCAACGTCCTCGTTGGTCACGGCCACGTTGGTCACGGCTGGCTCTTTCCAGGCCACCACTCCGTGGGCCACCACTCCGAGGTTGGCTCTGATGCCATTGTTACAGACCAAATGGAAGAACTCAACCCAAAAGACTAGTCTGATGGGTGAGGGAACTCATTTGGCCTATAAATCCCACATCAATTGCCCATACAACCGATGTGGGACAAGTCCCATACCTTGCAATGGTTTCGGTCCATAACATTCGATTGATACGAATTCGAGTGGTTGACTGTTTGGGGTTGACTTTAATTGAGAAGTTTGTTACAATTTTAAAAACGGTTATTAGTTAGTTGAGCTAGTATAAAGAGTGGGAGCGATTTATGTGAAAGGTGTGCAGAAATTTCTAGTCTTTCTTTCTTTTGTAATCTTGTAAACACCATTACTCAATCAGAATGCAATTCTTCTTTCTTTGCAATCTCTTAGTAATAGTATAATTGATCATTGTAATTGCAATCTCAATTATCGTTCTATCCTTGTTCTTCAATCCATATCATTGGTATCAGAGCCTCCATCCTTGGAGCTCGGTTATATCGATTGATTGTTTGAGGAAAGGACTCGAAGAACTGATTCGGATAAACAAACGGATCATGAAGATAGGAGTAATCCGGAGATGGAGTCATCAGGCAGTGAAAATGATCCGCAAATTTTGCAGCAACTAAAAGAATGTTTTTAATCAATTGCTGATAATCGTAAGGATCAGGAGAAATCAATTGCTAAAATTCGAATGGAGCAAGCGCAATCATTGTTGGCGATGAAAGAAGCGATGCAGAATTTAGCAAATTCCTTGAACACTTAACACGATCGAGCAGCGAGTTCATTCAAACATGTTGATGGATCGAATAATCAATACTCTTCTCGTTTAACTCGTATTGATTTTCCTAAGTTCAATGGTGATAATTTGTCAGCATGGTTGTATAAGACGGAACAGTTTTTTCAATTGGATAAAGCTCCGGATGCGACAAGGATTCATTTGGCTACAATGCATTTTGAGGATAAAGCAATTCAGTGGTATCAAAACCTCGTGAGTCAAAGAGGTGGAGTATCACCGAGTTGGAAGGAACTCAAAGATGCTATGCAGGTACGATTTGGTAATTTGTTTGATGATCCGATGTCTGAACTTAAGAATCTCAAACAAACTGCTAGTGCTAAGGAATATTATGATGCTTTTGATGTTATTGTCAGTACATTGAATTTACCTCCTGAATATGCACAGAGTTGTTTCATTGCGGGTTTGGAAGAGGAAATTCAATTACATGTTAGAATGTTTCATCCGAAGTCTGTTCAAGAAGCCTATGGTTTAGTCAAATTACAAGAAGCATCTCTCAACATAAAGAAAAATAAGAATAAGTCTAGCAATTGGTCTTTACACAACAGTGGTAAAGGGTTGTTGACTTATGCAAAACCTTTAACTATTATACCTGCTAAGACTGATGATAAGAATGGTACTAGACGAACTTTAACTACAAAAGAATTTGAAGATAAGAAAGCTAAGGGCTTATGTTATGTCTGTGATGAGAAGTATACTAGAGGGCACATTTGTAAAGGAAGAAAGCCTTAATTTTATCATATTGAAATGGAGGTATTGGATGAGGATGGAGGGGATGAAATAACCAATGATGAGGTGGAATTCGCTCAAATTTCTGTTAATGCATTGGATGGTAGTGAGCCTTATCAATCCATGCGGGGGTTACGGGTCATGTGGGTAAAACAGATATTCAAATTCTTATGGATACGGGGAGTTCTCATAATTTTGTTGATGAACAATTAGCTATTACATTGGGATGTGCCTTTCAATCTAAAACTCCTATGGTAGTGAAGGTGGCTAATGGGGGATAGGTAGTTTGTGATAAAATGGTTATGGGATTCTAATGGAAAATGCATGGTATTTTGTTTGAGGCTGATGTTTATATGATGCCTCTAGAGGGATGTGATTTAGTATTGGGAGTACAATGGTTCACTCAGCTTGGTAGTATTCAATTGAACTATCAAACTAGAACTATCGAATTCAAATATAAAGGGAGAAGAGTGGTACTTCGAGGAGCAGGCCCGAAACCAATTTCCACCATGAATAAAGGAAGTTTAAAGAAGTTGGTGCAACAACGTGGTGAGCTGTCTATGTTGCAGTTAACGGCAATTGAAGGGCAGGTTACTTATTCTTCATGGGTATTGCAACCTTCAACACAAGCATCGGGTTCTTCTACTGAGATGGAAGAGCTATTACAAGAATTTCATGATGTGTTTCGTGACTTGGAATCTTTACCTCCTTTAAGGATTGGGTTCGATCATAAAATACCATTACAAGTTGATACAAAGGGCCTTAACTTGAAACCGTATCGGTATCCTCTTATAAAAAAAGATATAATTAAAAGATGACACAAGAATTGCTTTCTCAAGGGGTTATTCGTCAAAGTAATAGTTCATTTGCATCTCCGGTTGTGCTAGTTAAAAAGAAAGATGGTAGCTGGAGAATGTGTGTTGATTACAGGAAACTTAATCAGGCTACTATCCCTGATCGGTTTCCTATTCCTTTGGTGGAAGAATTAATGGATGAGTTGTATGGTACGCACTATTTTTCTAAACTGGATCTTAAGTCCGGCTATTACCAGATTCGCATGGCCCCTGAAGACATTCATAAAATGGCTTTTAAGACACATAATGGGCATTATAAATTCCTAGTAATGCCTTTTGGCCTTACTAATGCCTGATCGTTGTCGAAGTAACAATCAAATAAGATGTTAAATGTGTGTTCCTATTCATCTTAAACTAGTTAGGGTAAGTAGGGTTGTCGAACCTCGTGAAATTAGTGGTCGGTGCGTCCTACTTTGATTTGTAAGAAAATAGATTAACTAATAAATTATTAAACTATTGCCTCTTGGCTGTGAAAAGTGAATTTTAGAATGATTAACAACTTAATTGAGAAAACAAATTGCAATTAATGAAATTGATTAGAAGATAGTTATGAAAAAGGGTAATCCACCCCGGGATTCAAGTTCGGTTCTCGGTAGTCGCCTAGTTCAACTTAGTGAGAAATCCTTAACGGGGATTCTATAAGTGTAATGACTAAGTGGCAAAGATAACCAAGACTTAACGGGTCCTAGTACACCATGTCAATTGAATTAACAACCAAAACTTTGCAATCATACAACTCGCGCATAATCATATGAAGTTCAAATCAAGATTTACTAAAACAATTGTTTAAACAATCAAGACACAAGTTAAACTGAATAAAGAACTTAACAGGTTCTAACGTTTAATCCCAACACCAATTGAACACGAACAAAAACCTAATAACACGAAACCTATTACCCGAGGTAGATCACGCGGAGTTTAGCCTTGCATCTTCATGAATTCACAAACAAAATCGGATTGAAGCATGATTGGATGGATTGAAATGAGTTAGAGAAGTAAAGAAAACCTCCAAAATCGCCCAAGTTCGTCCCTTTCTGCCTCTGCTGCCGATTAGGGTTTTTAGAATTGATAACCCTCCTTAAATATGGTCAAAATCCGGAGAATTACGTCAAATCTGACCATACGACGTAAGTTACGTCCATAGGGACGTAAATTACGTCCTCCCTCATGATATACGTGGTTAGCCTCTGTCTTACATCCCAAAAATTGTCATTTTTAGAAAGGACGTAGCTTACTTCCTTTAGGACGTAAGTTACGTCATATGCTCATTTTGCACCAATTTCTTCATTTTCTTCATCTCTTTTCATCTATATATCATCCAATCTTCGTGCACCCCTTGAATACATCATTTAAGCTTCCCACACCTACAATTCAAACCTAACACAAATTGATTACGCTCGATATAAAAATCACGTTAAACGCATACATTTAAACACTTAAAACATATACAAATCATGAACACATCAATGCCCCATCTACTTTTCAAAGTCTTATGAATCATGTTTTCAGACCTTACTTGCGGAAGTTTGTACTTGTATTTTTCGATGATATCTTGGTTTATAGCCTGGATTGGGGAACTCATTTACAACATCTTCGAGTTATGTTCTCTACATTACGCATGCATAAGCTGGTGGCTAAACAATCTAAGTATGTCTTCGGCGCTTTAGAGTTATAATACTTGGGTCATATCATTTCTTCTAAAGGCGTCGCTACTGATCCTACCAAAATTCATGCCATTCAAGATTGGCCTCGACCGTTGAATTGTAAACAGTTGAGGGGATTCTTGGGTCTCACCGGCTATTATCGACGCTTTGTCAAGAATTATGGTGGTATTGCTCGACCTTTGACTCAAATGTTAAAGAAACGTGATCCTTTTGTTTGGTCTTCTGAATCTTTGGCTGCTTTTGAATCTTTAAAGCTTGCTATGATTAATCCACCAGTTCTTGCTCTTCCTGATTTTAATGATACTTTTATTGTGGAAACGGATGCTTCTGGTTATGGGATTGGAGAAGTTTTAATGCAAATGGGTCACCCCATTGCATTTCTCAGTAAGGCTTTATCTCCTAAGAATTTACTTTTGTCTACCTATGAACGAGAATTGTTGGCTCTTATTCATGCAGTCAAGAAATGGCAGCAGTACTTGATTGCGGGTCATTTCATAATTCGTACTGATCAACAAAGTTTAAAACATTTGCTTGATAATCCGAATGCCACCCCTTTTCAACAGAAATGGTTATCTAAATTGCTAGGATTTAGCTATGATATTGTTTACAAGAAAGGAAATGAGAATAAGGCTGCTGATGCCTTATCTCGAGTTAACCATGGTGAACTGTTGCATATGGTTCTTTCGAGTATTAATTCTACTTTATTGGATTCCATTCAACATACTTGGTCTACTGATTCCACTTTGGTTGCAATTATTCACTCTTTGGAGTCTGATCCTTCCTCCCATCCTCATTATACTTGGTCGTTGCAACAGTTAAGGAGGAAGGGCAAGTTAGTGGTGGGCAATGATCCATCGCTTAAAGCTTCTATTCTTTCTTGGATGCATAATTCACCTCAAGGGGGTCATTCTGGGGTTAATGCTACTATTCAGCGTACTTCTCATTTGTTTTATTGGCCTAAAATGAGATTTGACATCAAAGATCACATTCGTCAATGCACGGTTTGTCAGCAGTGTAAGAGTGCTACAGCTGCATATCCTGGGTTATTGCAACCTTTACCAATTCCAGTTGGGGTGTAGGAGGATTTGCTATGGACTTTATTGAAGGCTTACCGAAATCCAATGGCAAAGATGTTATTTTGGTCGTCGTTAATCGATTGAGTAAAGCTGCTCACTTTATCGGGTTGACACACCCTTTCACTGCTATTATAGTTGCTCAACTTTATTTGGATCACATTTATCGTTTACATGGGTCTCCTAAATCCATTGTTTCCGATCGTGATAAGGTTTTTGTGAGTACCTTTTGGCAACAATTTATGATCTTGCAAGGTGTTGAACAACGGATGTCTAGTTCTTATCATCCACAATCGGATGGTCAAACGGAAGTTTTGAACCGTTGTTTGGAGAGTTATCTCCGGTGTATGTGTTTTGATAAACCACATGATTGGTTTAAATGGTTACCTTTGGCTGAATTTTGGTATAATACTTCATACCAATCAGCCATTAAGTGTACTCCGTTTGAAGTCGTTTATGGCCAACCTCCTCCAATTCATGTTCCCTATCTTCCAGGTGATAATAATGTGGAAGTAGTGGATCGAAGTTTGACTGCACGTGAAGAGGTTATATCAGTATTGAAAGCTAATCTTGTTCGTGCCCAGAATCGTATGAAACAATTAGTTGATCTTCATCGCTCTGAGCGTAGTTTTGAGGTGGGTGATTGGGTTTATTTGAAGTTGATTCCCTATCGTCAAACTACAGTTCGCATAGTTTCTAATCAGAAATTATCGGCTCTTTACTTTGGTCCTTACCCAATCATTGCACGTGTTGGGTCGGTTGCTTATACTCTTCAATTACCTGCTGATGTTCACATTCACCCTACCGTTCATGTTTCTTTATTAAAGAAATACTATGGCCCTTTACCTATTTCTGTTCCACCCTCAGCTTCTTCTTCCTTGGGCTCTCGGGTTCCTGAAGCTGCGATTGATCGCCGTATTCTTAAGAAGAATAATCGAATGGGGGTCGAATGGTTGATCAAGTGGTCTAATTCTCTACCGGAAGATGCAACTTGGGTTGATGCTGATTTAATTCAACGATGGTTTCCTCAATTTGATCCTTGGGGTCAAGGATCTTTTCAAAACGGGGGTATTGATACGAATTCGAGTGGTTGACTGTTTGGGGTTTACTTTAATTGAGAAGTTTGTTACAATTTTAAAAAACAGTTATTAGTTAGTTGAGCTAGTATAAAGAGTGGGAGTGATTTATGTGAAAGGTGTGCAGAAATTTCTAGTCTTTCTTTCTCTTGTAATCTTGTAAACACCATTACTCAATCAGAATGCAATTCTTTTTTCTTTGCAATCTCTTGGTAATAGTATAATTGATCATTGTAATTGCAATCTCAATTATCGTTCTATCCTTGTTCTTCAATCCATATCACCCACAAACTACTTAAAATAGGTTTATGAACTAGAGATTCATTACCACAAACACTATAGATACAACTCTCCACACCAGATAAATACCATGTGCATAATCATTCTTTCACTCTAAACTCTCTTATTCTTATTATTTCTTTTTTATCCATACTTATTTATACCGGAAGTGGGTACGAGGAGATATGCCTTTTGCATATGACGAGACTAACGATGATTTCTTTGTCATATAGATCTAGCTTAAGCCTGATTCAAGATAGTTGCCGTCCTCTTTCATTGTTATACAATGTTAACCTCTTGGTTATTAGTTTTGAATCAACAAAATGGTGAGAAAGAGTGAGTGATGAAAGAAAGTCCATATTTTTAGAAGATGAGAGAAAAAATAAAATTTATTTTTATTAGCAACTAAGAGTTCTAATACGTGGTCAGAAGATTTGAACAACAATATTTGCATTTGCTATTAACATCAATTTAAGGATTTTAAAAATATAAGATCAACTAAATCCCTTGGAAATCTAATGTATAATTCAATAGTTTTTATAACTCATCAATTTAAGGATTTTTAAAAATATAAGATCAAGTAAATAAAATAAATAACATTTGGTAAACTTTTATAATCGTTTTTAGAAGATAAATTGAATAAAATGTCTAATTTAGTAACAAAAGAAAAACAAGTATAAAAAAGAAGTCACAATTAATGAATGATTAGGGTCTTTAATGCTAATGTAGTAATTAATGAATGATTAGAATAGTCAAACATATAGTTAAGTATAATTAATAAATAGAACAGGGTGAAATTAGAAAATAGAGTAGGGTGTATTTAGAAAAACCCATGATTGTAGTATAAGATGTTATAGAGTAGGGTGTAAATAGCAACAATCATTTATTATTTTTCTTAGTAATTTATAAATAGATTAAATGGTTATTGTATGTATATGTTTGTATGCATGGTAATGACAATTAGTACGTATGGTAATCCAACGTGTGAAAGAGTGAAACTGAACAGGGAATCCTTCTTTCAACAGTCAACATACAAATGTAAGCTAAGCATGTGTGGTTGAAACTCGTACAACTTTCATATGTCAGCACGAAAAAGAAATAGTGAATTTGAGGGTGGTACACTTCTCCCATTTAAAGATAACACTTTTAAACTTCAACAATATCAAAAAATAATAATAAAATCTTACTACTCTAATAAAAGGGTAACTATGGTTGGCACATGTCATTTTTTAGACTCATTTAATGCCACATGTCAACACCATATTCAATCTAATCAAATTTTTCCCGCTTCTCTCTCCTATTAAATAATCACATTAATTACTAATAATATTATCTATTTGTTTTTACATTATAATTAGTTTTTTAATAAATTAAGATAAATTTTCATTAATGTTATTTCTATAGAGATAGTTTTTTATAAAAAGTTTTTTTTCTAAAAAATAAAATTATTTTTACGTAATATTTTAAAATTGTTTTTTAAAGTAATTTTTTAATAAAACAAAAATAATTAAAATAGGGATTTATAGTATGGGAATTTAAAAAAAATAAATGTTTTAAAATAAAATACCTATTTATCTTTGAGAAAATAACAAAAAAAATTAAAAATTCATATTATTATTTTATTACTTATAAATATTACTTATACATAATTTCAATCATATCATGTTTTAGTCTATCGTTTTATAATTAATAGTTTTTATTCAATTTAATATTTTATTTATTCAACCCGTGTATTACACGGGTTTACTAAAGGTAGTATATATATAGAATAGAATATTTAAACAAGTCACATAGTGAATCCAAATCCGTGCATACTAAATATAAATCCATGGTTTAACCTGATATTGATTTATGAATCCGTGCATACTAAATATAAATCATGGATTTTATGTTATATATGTTCATATGGCGTTAAATGACAAATATTACCCCTCCTACCCTCAACTCGTGTATAATTAAGTCTCAAACGTTGGAGATAATAATAGCACACCGCTCTCGTATATTTAAGGAGATTGTATATAAATATGTAAACATTGTGCAAATAAGTATTATGACGTATATAAGTTGCTATTCATTCCGATGTACCTAAAAATTAATAAATTATATTATTCGTTGAGTATCGTTATGCAATACAAGAAAGAAAGAAAACATAAAGGCAACATTGGCCAGGAGGTGATATTGACTTCATATACGTTTTATCCTGAAATGGCAACGTTTCATCCACATTATTTCCAAATAATACGGCATCTATGTAACTTTTTACTGCATTTAACTTTTTTTTTATTAGAGGTAATATTAGAGTATAATTGGTAAAATGCTATAGTTAATTTTAGTTGTTAAATTTGTTTTGATAAATAGTAAACACTCACATAAAGAACCATAACACATGATTCTTTTTTTTGACTTTCAGAATTACTTTGTAGTAATAAAAACTAGGTTAGTTGACCGTTTGTTATAAGGGTTGAAATAATTGATATGAAATTATGAGTATAAGATTGTGAGATAGTAAAAAATACTTAGATTTGAATAATATATAACCATGATTATATTGAAGCGGAGACGTTTTATTGTAAGTAATTGCTAATTATAATTTTGTTTGACATTGAATCTTGATATTCTAAAATTGTGTTCTTAAAAAATTACGATGTTTAAAGTGTTTCAATTTTAATAATAATTAGCTAGAAATTACATTTAATTTTAATAAAATTTACTCTTATTAAAATATTTTTATTAAAACATTTTATTTATTTTTAGAAAAAAGTTAAATTGATTAACAGAATAATAAATGGGTATTTATTAAGGAAATTATATTGATATAGTAAATTATAACTTTTATTATAGTGAGAACATTTATCTAAATTTAGGTGAAGCTTAGGTGGATAACCTAAAAAAATAACACTTAGCTTTTTTAGATTCTGATTTATTAAGCATAAGATAAGATGTTATGAATTTTAATAATTACAAGTGTATATATATATATATACATATATATATGTATCTATATATATATATAGCGTACGAGAGAATGTATAAGTGATTAGAGACGAAAGAAGGAGAATATGGCATGTTTAAGAT
Organism: Flaveria linearis; assembly: GCA_024085815.1. NCBI lineage: Eukaryota > Viridiplantae > Streptophyta > Magnoliopsida > Asterales > Asteraceae > Flaveria > Flaveria linearis. Next base: position 2,601,490 of record CM044008.1, read on the forward strand.
TGCCAGGGCAAGAGAAAGTACAAGAAAGGACCTGAGCATGATGAAGTTTATAAAGGCTGCGGATGAAAAGGTCTTGATGAAGGAGAACGACATCAAGGCGAGATGGATGTAACATCTCGTAATTTTCATTAACTTAAAAAAAATTAATTTAGTAAAATCTTAAAAATAATTGATATTTAATAATAATAATAATAAAAATATAATAATATTAATAATAATAACGTCAATAATACTAATAATAATAATAATGAACATATAAGTTGTATTAAATCTTATAACTAATAACCTCTTACATAAAATGATAACAATCCAAACTTCAGGGGGTTAAATGGTAATTTATTTAAAACTAAAACAAAACTTTGATTTCCAGTTGTTAACTACTAAAAACCACAGGGACTATTTGTGTAACTTCGAAAAACACCCAACCCCACCCCCAATTCCTTCGACATTGTCTTCCCCGATTCGCGGCCGAATTTGATCCATTATCACGCACTAAAACTTATAATAATGAAATTAATCGGAAGTGTACGAATATATATATCTGTTTCTAATCGAATTCTATACTCAAACTCATACAAAACACGCACAAACACCGCCATTGATCACCTCTTAATCGCGGACCTGCAACTCTGTGGAACACCATCAACCGGGTTTCAATCTTCAAAATTAACAAAGGGCTTTGCTTCCAGATCATCATATGAAGCTTCCCATGAAATTAATTTGATTTTCATCAAGTTTTGCTCACCCATCGATTATAACCTTGACCGCGACCTGTTCTTCACTGGGTCTATCACCATTTCATCATCATACGGGTAATTGAACACACCCACACACTCGTTTTTGCCTGGGGATCAAAAGCCCCATGATTGCAGATGCTCACGAGATCAAATTGAACCTCAATTTGGTGAGATTCGAACTAGGGCTCGATTCGGGTTTGGGGGAAGCGGTTTCAACAGGTTAAAATCATTTAGAACCGGATCATTACCGCGGCTTAGGCCCGGTGAAAGTCCTTTTGTCATCCAAGAGGTCCCGGGTTCGACCCCGGGCCACCTCACACATTTTTTTAAGGTTTTTTTAAGCCTTTAAAAATTACAAAAAAATTTCTAGAAATTATAAAATGTTTTACAAACATTAAATATTTTTAAGGCCACTTAATTATTTTCTGAAATTTATTTTAACATTTCATTTATTTTATTAAATGTTTTAAATAAATAAAATTACAAATATTACAAAATTACTTCTATAAAAGTGAACTTTTAATAATAATTTAAATTATTAAATTATTATTGGACACTATATTACTTTTAATTATTCAAGATAATTACAATTATACGTGTTTTATAGATTCACAGATTATTTACAAAAAGTCGTTTTGTGTTCTTAAATAATTAAATATTTTAATTAATTATATCATATAATTAATTAATAAAATTAATTATTTGTTTTTCCACACTTTAACAATAAATCAAACGGTTATGCGTATTGATACATTTTTATTAAATTCTAAACATAATTATTTTCAATAAATTCATTTTATGTATTTCAAGATATTCAAACTAAATAAATTAAAAACCCAATTGAAATCCTAATACATTCCCAAATTCTCAAATCACTATTATTCTAATTCGAGGCACCGTTCCTTAGGTTAATCATAAGGAGATCGTTGGCGCCTTATCTATCACGTCCAAATTCTAATCTCATCAACCATGTGAGTATTCATATCCCCTTTTTATATCATTTCTCATTTGGGGGAAATCATGTGATACAATATTCAATCATGATATTCTATTGTTATTTCATTCTAAATTCAATTCAAGACAAGTTATATTATTACTTGCAACTATGTGAACATACTATGATAAAATGGACGACAGTAAAACCCTAATTCAATCAATCAATCCTGGTATCAATGGTAGATCTACTGGTTTGGATAACCCACCCCATATGAATAGTCGAGTGGTGATTGTGCTAGAGGCAAGAGTCAATCTATGGTGTATGTGTGGAGTCTATTATATGCAAGTGTCAAGTCAAGGGGTTTATATTGTGTCAGTTTATCTATATGCTTTACTATTGCAATATAAGTCTTAACGTTACCTTGTGAATTGGATTATTCTCAATCAATCAATCAATCTATATGTATATTCAAAACTATGATTACTCACCGGCTAATTTTTAGCTGACTCGTTACTTTTCACATGATTTCAGGTTAAGCAAGTTAGTGGACTTCTACATGCTCATATAAGACCCGGACTTAGTCAAAACAAAAGACAAATACTATTTGTGACTTCAATTGTTGATTTGCTCATGTTAAATTCATGCTATCTAGTAATCTGATTTTAATATTTTTTCCACTATTAGACAATCATGTGTTATGAACAATCAATCATTCCCTCGTCCGCTCCGATGATTCCGCCGTCGGTCGGGGTGTGACAGATTGGTATCAGAGTCATGGTTATAGGGAATTAGGTTATTAGAAATGGAATGACCTAGACTATAACTAAGTACCTTTACACATGAGTCTTCTCATGTATTTTACATGCTTAGATAGGATTTTGTATGCCTTATATGCTTATACTTGATTATGTGATTATATGCCTTATGTGATTCCTCTTATACTTTGAATCTTATCAATGCACACACAAATCTTAAATCATATTCAAGACATTTTGTGCCTAATTCAAGTGATTTCAAACTCCAAAACTCGATTGTTATTGATGGTTTTCAAATCCAGTCAATGTCCCATAACCGGATTCATTTAATGCTGGAAGAGTTGAATACCTGTATCTCGGGGTGTTCTGTCTAGGCAAGGTATTCGTATAAATCCAAATCAACCGATGGATCTGTCTACCTTACCTGGGAACCCTCGGAAGAAGTATCTGCTTATAGGTACGCATGTCTTCAATAAGGTTGTGTTGGACATAACACTTTGATTAGTCAACGTACTCGCTTTGATTTACGAATCAAACGATTACACACGGAACATCTCATTGTTATTATGCCAAATTCCCGATTGTTATTTTCATGTTGTATAGCTCATATTACCCAGTTCTCATAAAATATCTTAATGATATTTTAGAATGTCTTCTCGTCAAATCCGTTCACGGTCTAGAAACTCTGGCCATAAGATTGCTGCTATTGTAGTACGTGAAGTTACTGCCGTCATCCCGACTCTACTTACCCATTTGAACCAATGCAACAATGCTGCTCAAAACCCAACTACACCAAACCCTCCCCAAACTTGTACTTACAAGCACTTCAGTTCTTGCAATCCCACTAAGTTCAGTGGAACTGAAAGAGCTACCGGATTACTACAGTGGTTCGAAAGCATCGAGAACACTTTCCTAAACAACGAATGCCCTGAAAACCTAAAAGTCCGGAATGCCACAAGTTTTCTCCAGAAACGCGCACTTACTTGGTGGAACGGAGAGAAAAGAACTCGTGGTCCCGAAACTGCTCTAGCATTAACATAGGCTGAAGTTAAGGAGCTCTTGACTAAAGAGTTCTGCCCAAGAAATAAAGTCCGGAAACTGGAAGCTGAGTTCTGGGAGTTAACCCAAGACAGTGGCGAGAACCTAGCATACACTAGCCGATTCCACGAACTGAGCCTTTTGGTACCGCACCTTGCTACCCCAACCTCCCGAGCCATCGAGAAATACATTGGTGGACTACCCATGCAGATTCAGGATACGGTGTTAGGAAGGAATCCTTCGACACTAGAAAATGCTATTAGGCTGGTTGCGCAGTTAACCGATAATCATATGAAAGCTGGTTCTTTAACCAGGAAAGGGTCGAAGAAGAATACCGATAAACTTCCTAACGAAACCGTCAAAACCGACCAACCCGAGCTTTCTAGGAACAAGAAGAGGAAGGCCAATTCTCAAAACTTTGCTGTAAATACCCATGCTGTGCCAATTAATCAAGTCCCTCCAACTCGTCAACCAGCAGTAAACAACCAATCGCTGATGAAAAAGCCATACGCTGGACCCTTACCGCAGTGTAACAACTGCATGTATCACCATCCCGCTAACATTCAGTGTCGTCAATGCACAAACTGTGGTCGTTTGGGTCATACATTCAACGTGTGCAAGAATACTGCAAAGGCTCCGACTAATGCACCAGTCCATCAACATCCTCCTGCAATTACCCAAGGTCGTGCATGCTATCAATATGGTGATCCGAACCATTTTCGTAATCGATGCCCTCAAGTTGTCATCCCGGTTCCTACGGCTCAAAGACGTGCTTTCAACATCAATGCCCAATAAGCTCAAGCCAACAATGATGTGGTGTTGAATAATTCTTGTCCTTGATTTCGTCTTCCTGATTTAAATCATTCAAGATTTGAACATCATCATAACTAATTCTATTATCTTGAATTTTGACCTTAATTCTTGTAATCATGATTTCCTTTTTGTTACATTGATGTAATTTGAAAATTTCTAAATTTCTAATTGAGATACCTTTTCTTTCATTGTTAAGTCGAACGTTGAACCGTTTGCACTGTGGGAGATGTAAGAGTTTGTGAGTCAACCTATGACTAAGAACACTCGTATCTGCTAAATGATTCTAACTCATCAAAACAGGGGTGATTCCCTTACTTTGATGAATCTCTATTCGTTTCAATAAATGGTTTCCAATGGAGTGTTTTATGAAATTTCATCCTCTGGATTAGGGTGATTTCCTTATCTCGAGGACTGACTTCAATTATCCTCTCTGGAATTTGCATTACACAAATGACATGATCTCACCAAAATAGGATTGAAACACGTACTTTGGTGACAAATGTCAATTTTCGATTGTTTTCTTGTTGTTATGAAATTCAATCATCAAGATAGGCATGAATTCCATACTTTGATGATAATTTCATTTTTATGGATTGTATTTTCTCAAATGAAACGACCTCGTCAAAGTAGGAGTGAATTCTGGATTTTGATAAAGAAGTTTATCTTATTATATTTTGTTTTTGTAAAAATTCATCGTTAAGATAGGAGTGATTTCCCTTACCTTAATGGTGAGTTATCTCGTCTTATTTCTGTAGATCCTTAGATCGAACTCTTGATTGGTAAGTTAGTGGTCATACCTTGAGAGTATACCATCAAGTTAGGGGTGAAAACCATACCTTGACGACTAATCTCAATTCTTGATCTTCAACTTACCATGGTTGTAATCAAGTGACGAGAAGCATGTAGCAACTTGAAGGGTGAATCAATGTTGGTAATTCGACCTATCCAGCCAAAGCATGATCTCTAAATTTGAAAAGAGACCCGATCGGTTTAGGTTGATTTTGATTCCAAGCTTGGAGCATTTAAATTCTTAAATAAATTTCTTACCCTTTATTCTCATGTTTTGACTCAATCTAGCTACATCGAACCATTTATTCCTTACTTATCAACTTTTATTTTAAGATATCATCAACACCTGATTACGTTATGGTAGTCTTCCTAAACAATCTTTTGTCAAGAAAAGATATTATCTCTGATCACGATGGTCACTTCATCTCTCGTTTCTGGAAAAGTCTCCAATCAGCTCTCGAAACTCAACTGAATCTTAGCACAGCCTATCACCCGCAAACCGACGGTCAGACTGAAAGAACGATACAAACTCTTAAGGATATGCTCCAGGCTTGTGTCATTGATTTCAGTGGATCGTGGGATTCTCATCTTCCGTTGATCGAATTATCTTACAATAACAGTTCCCACACCAGCATCCAGATGGCACCATTTGAGGCCTTGTATGGCCGAAAGTGTCGACCTCCCATCTGTTGGTCTGAAATTGGTGAATCACAAATTACTGGTCCAGAATTGATACAAGAAACAACCGATAAAATTCAATAGATCCGTGATAACTTGCTTACTGCTAGAAATCGTCAAAAGCATTATGCTGACAAAGAACGAAGACCCATGGAATACAATATCGGTGATCTCGTACTTCTTAAGGTATCACCTTGGAAGGGAGTGATTCGCTTTGGAAAGAAAGGGAACTAACACCTCGTTACGTGGGTCCATTCAAAGTACACGAGCGAATTGGGAAAGTGGCCTACAAGCTTGAACTTGTTGGACCAAAAGAACCAATGAGCCAAGATCAGGAAAACCTCTAAGTCCCACATGCCACTGCTACAACTGCTGAAGACTCCCATCAGTTACAATGTTCTCTTGCTTGAATGTCAGACTCGAGAACATCTGAAGACTCTCATCAGCTATTGTGTTCTCTTGCTTGAATGTCAAACTCGAGAGCATCTTAGCTCCAGCCTTCTGCTGTTATGACAAAGTCTGAAGAACAAAGTATGAAGATCAAAGAACTGAAGAATATCAGCTGAAGACTCCAAAGTACTGAAGACCAAGTACTGAAGTCTGAAGTACTGATCTTACAAGTACTGAAGACTTCAAGTACTGAAGACAAGTACTGAAGAATCAAAAGCTGAAGAACTAAAGAACTGAAGACCTTCTACTGAAGCACAAAGTCTGAAGACAAAGACTGAAGACAACAACTGATGATATCTACTGAAGTCATCAGTTGTTATATCATTTGAAGCAAAGTCTGAAGACCAAGTACTGAAGACTCAGAGTTTGTCACAACAACTGAAGAAGTCTTCTTCAGTTGTTGTGGTGGTTTTCCTTTTCAATAGTTTATTTACTTTCAGTAGTTGTACAACAACTGAAGAGCATGTTCTTCAGTTGTTATAGTATCAGTAGTTATAAACGACTGAAGAGTTTGTTCTTCAGTCGTTGTAGGATTTCAGTAGTTTACTTTTGTCAGCACTTAGGAACTTTTGTAAGAAGATGTCAGTTGTTGACATCTTCAGTAGTTTTATGTTTTGTCAGCTGTAATTTGAATATTCAGTGATGTCAGAAAAAGGACATCATGCCCATCCTTTTGCCGCCTATAAAAGGATGGGTAACCATACTGTTTTAATTGCCGAAACGTGCGACCAATAGAACATTTATTGCTTCGCAGAACTCTTCTCTCTCTATGTTTATGCTTTAATTGCAATATCTTTTATGTTCTTGCTTTAATTGCTAATTAATGTGCTAAATCCGCTGCAAACATAATCTAATTGATCAACACGAGAGGCTGAGATCCTGTCAAATGGTATCAGAGCAGGTTAATCATTGATCGATCTTACCATTGATCATTTGAAACTGCTCTTTTGATCTCTCAGTTTGATCGAATTAGCAATTTGCAAGAAGTTAGCCATAGAGAGTGAGTTTCTGCTGTTTCCGGCCAAAATCTTGAGGTCTTTTGGTGGTTTTGAGTTACGATTGTCGTGTTTAAACTTGTTTTTGACCAAACCCTGAGATGACAACACCAACCAATGATCCTCACAATACTGGTTCCGCAACCAAGCCTCCGATGCTGGTTAGGAACGAGTATAACATATGGCAAAGACGTATGCTACACCACTTGGCTGTCAACAGTGCTGGTTGTTGGAAGTCAGTGGTGCATGGGCCATACAAGCCTATGGTGAGCGTCCCGGAATCTAATGAACAGGTTGCGAAGAAACCTGAACAGTATTCGGACGAAGATCTAAAGCTGTTTGAAATTGATGCTAGAGCCCATGGAATTTTAGCCATGGCCATTCCAAACGAGATATATTCAGGGCTCTTGCATCATGAGTCTGCTCATGACCTATGGGTTGCTCTAAAGGAACAATTTGGAGGAACTGATTCGGTCTTAGCAAACAATAGGGAAATCCTTGCCCAGCAATATGAGACATTCTCATACAGAAAGGGTGAGACTCTGACCCAGCAATATGAGCGGTTCTCTTGTTTGATCTCTGAACTAAAGATGGTCAAACAAGAGTACTCCAAAAGCCAGATAAACAACAGGTTCCTCAGGTCATTGCCTGAGAGGTGGGACACATATACCATTGTCCTACGCTCCAGTGCTGATCTGGAAACTCTATCTCTCACACAACTTCATGGGAAGTTGCTTACTTTTGAAAGAGAGATAGAGCAAAAGAGGAAGCTGTCCTCTTCTGGCAAGCTTGCTGATGACTTTGTCCAAGGTAATGCTGCCTTGATAAGTCATGAGTCAGAATATGCTTCATCAGAAAGTTCTTATGATGAGCATATTGATTTCTCTACCAACTCAGAACAAGCTTTTGTTGGTGTTAGTAGTTCAGGAGGTGGTGGTGACAATTTGTGTTTTCTGATGGAGGATTTGAAGGGCATTCCAGATGATGATCTGGAAGAGATGGATATTTTGAACCAAATGGCAATGATAAATATCCGCTCTCAGAAGTTCTACAAAAGAACTGGTAGGAAATTCCCAGGACTCTCTGGCAAAACCAAAGTTGGTTTTGACAAGAGCAAGTTGAGGTGTCACAAGTGCCAAAGGCTTGGACACTTTGCAAGAGAGTGTAGATCATCTGGATCTAACTCATCTGCACCCTTTGTGACTTTTCCCAGCAATAGCTCACAGCACAAAGGGCAACCTTCCTACAGTTATCCCCATCCATCTCAAGCACAAGCACCACCTGCTTATTTTGTGCCACAGGGTCATATGCCTTATCCTTACCCCTGTTACTACATGCCTCAGCCTGGTCAGACTCAAGCACCCCCGGCTCAACCACCTCATGCTCTTCCAGAGCCTCATTCTTCCCAATCTCATCACCACACACAACCTCAACAACAAAGCTTTTTCACCCCAACTGCTGTTGACTGGAGTAGTCTACCAGAAGAGCTATCTGGTCAGGAACCACTACTCCAAGATGCTGGTCAACATGGTGGTGATCAACCTTTTGGAAATCTTGCTCTGATGGCCCTTGACTCTGCTGAAGGGTCATCATCCAATGCCTCATCTCAGGTATCCACTGAGGCAAAAGCCAAGCTTTGTTCAGAGTCATGCATAGCAGCATTTGCTTCTATTAGAGAAGCAAATGTAGCTTTAATAGATAAAAATCTTGAGCTTGAGCACACTATTTCCAAAAGAAAAGCTGATTTTGAGGTTGTTCTAAAAGATAAAAATGATGAGATTTACAAGCTCAACTGCCAAATCAAAGATAGTAAAGCTAGGGAAGATGTACTTCTAGAGAAGTACAAGGACCTCAAGGAAACTCTTGCAACCACCCAAGTTGAGTGTGATCGATGGGTGCAATCATGCAAGGGTTTTGAAATGCTTCTTAGCAAGCAAACAGCTTCCAATGTGAAGTTTGGCATTGGTTATAATCACACTGCTCCTCCCACAGACTTCATTTCAAGAGCAAAAGTTGAATCTGATGGGGAGAGCAATAATCAATCCTTCTCATCATGTGACTTACTATCCTCTGAATCAGCATCATCAGAGATAGACTATCACATGACCAAAAGGCTGATCAACTCAGGAGTTGTCACTAGAAGTACTGAAGGTACTGGAGAGCAAGTGACAACATCTGAAGTTCAAACCTCAAATACTGTTAGCACTAAAGAGAAGAAAACTAACAGTAGGAAAGGTTTGAAGACAGCTAAAGAGGATACCAGGAAAGCAGGCACTAGGAAGAAAACTGCTAGTACTGATGACAAACAGCTGAAGAACAAGTCTTCAGCAGTTAAATCCTCTTCAGCTGATGATCAGCATAAGATGAAGAAAAAGCCATGTGAGATATGTGGCTTGTTCAATCATCTTACTGATGAATGCTGGTACAAAAGGGGTTCCAAACTCAAACAGAAGGAGAAAATTACTGAGAGCATCAATAAAATGAAGAATGAGTTTGAAACCAAGTTTGTACTGGCAACATCCAAGCCTGAAATCCCTAGGCCCAAAGTTAAATCCAAGAAGGTAGGGATTACTCAGGCAACAGCTGAGGTTGCTCAGAAAAAGATGGTACAACATAGAAACTCATCATCAGCAAACTCCAATGTGTCTGAAGAGCTGAAGGCTTTATCACAAAATCAGACACAGTTGGTGATGATGGTTCAGCAACTAGTGGGAAGAGTCAACCACTTAGATGCTCCTATGTTGAAACCACAGAAAAGGAAGTCCAAGCCAAAGGGTTCCTCTTCTGTACCATCTTCTTCACCTCAAGCTGTCACTCTTAACACACCTGTTAGTGCTACACCTGTAGCTGAGAACAGACCCAAAGCCAAGCAGGTTTGGGTCTCCAAGACTAACTAACACATGGTTGTGTTTGCAGGGTTCTTCAACATGCCATAGAAGCATCTGGTATGTAGACAGTGGAGGATCCATGCATATGACTGGAAGCAGCTCCCTTCTTAATGACTACTCTCAAGGAAAGAAGGGATTTGTTTCTTTTGGCAATGATGCAAAGGGTTACATCGTCGGAAAAGGCTTTGTTTCCAACGGGGAAATAAGGTTTGATGATGTTAACCATGTGGAGAATCTCAAGTACAACCTCTTGAGTGTCAGTCAAATGTGTGACAAAGGCCATGTTGCCCTTTTCAAGAACTCCTGAGCAGAATGGAGTGGTGGAGAGAAAGAACAGGACCCTCATTGAAGCAGCAAGGTCAATGTTGGCTGACTCAGGGCTGCCACTGACCTTTTGGGCTGAAGCTGTCAATACAGCTTGCTATGTACAGAATAGAGCCTTAGTAAATAAGAGGTTGATGAAGACTCCCTATGAAGTTCGTCATCATTTGGCCCCTCTTATTTCATTCTTTAGAGCCTTTGGGTGTCCTTGTTTCATTCTTAACACTAGCAACCCACTCCATAAGTTTGCTAGTAAGGTGGATGCAGGGTACTTTGTTGGTTATTCATCAACTTGCAAAGCATACAGAGTCTTCAACTGTAGAACCAAGGGGGTTGAAGAAACTTTGCATGTTAAGTTCAATGAATCTCCAAAGGACAAGATTCCACAAAACCCTGTGGAGCTGTTTGATCTGGACATACTGCAATATGTTCCTTATCAACCTCCATCTGTTGAGCCTGTCAACAGATCTCCACCTGGTGGTACTGAAGATGATGAAGTCAGTACTCACCTCTTCAGGTTTAGTGACAACCTGCCTAATTCCACTGAACCTGATGCTCCTGTAGCCTCAGCAGCTCCATCCACTACAAATGCTGATGAGATTTCTGCTTGCTCTACTTCGTTTGAGCTGCCATCCTCTACATGGTTTCAGGAATCTCCATCACCATCTGTTGCTGCTGATGGGTCTACAAACACTTGCACAGATATTATAGTTTATCAAGAGCTCAAGAATCACCCCACTTCACAAATCATTGGTGATATCCATGCTGGAGTTTCAACCAGGAATCAATTGTCCAACTTCTGCTTCTATGCTCTCTTCATCAGTCAGCAAGAACCAAAGAACTATCATATTGCTTTAAGAGACAATGGATGGGTGGAAGCTATGCAGCTTGAGCTACTTCAACTCAAGAAACAGCAAGTGTGGGAGCTTGTTCCATTACCCAAAGGTAAGTGTGCTATAGGCACCAAGTGGGTATTCAGGAACAAAACAGATGAGAAGGGCCAAATTGTCAAGAACAAGGCCAGACTGGTTGTTCAAGGGTTTGCACAGGAGGAAGGAATCGATTATGATGAGACCTTTGCACCTGTGGCCAGACTAGAAGCAATTAGACTGTTCTTAGCTTATGCTGCCTTTCACAGTCTTAAGGTTTATCAAATGGATGTCAAAAGTGCCTTCCTATATGGAAAAATCAAAGAAGAGGTTTATGTGTGTCAACCACCAGGCTTTGAGGACAATAAACATCCTGATTGGGTGTACAAGCTTGATAAGGCTCTTTATGGGCTGAAGCAAGCACCTAGAGCCTGGTATGAGACACTTTCAACCTTTCTTCTTGAGAATACATTCACTAGGGGCACCATTGACAAAACCTTATTCATCAAGACTGTGGGACAACATAAGCTCCTTGTTCAGATTTATGTTGATGATATCATCTTTGCATCCTCTGATCCAAAGTTGTGTGATGATTTTACAAAGCTTATGAAGCTAAGATTTGAAATGAGTGCTATAGGAGAATTACAGTTCTTTCTAGGTTTGCAAATTAAACAACAGGATGATGGAATCTTCATCCATCAGTCCAAGTATTCCAAAGACTTGTTGAATAAGTTTGATTTACAAACCTGTAAGCCCTGTTCTACTCCCATGAGCAGCATCACACAACTAGATGTTGATCAGAAAGGTAAAGCGGTTGATGAAACCCTTTACAGATGTATGATTGGGTCCTTGATGTACCTTACAGCTTCTAGACCAGACATCATGTTTTCAACATGTGCTTGTGCTAGATTTCAGGCTGCACCTAAAGAATCCCATTTGATTGCAGTCAAAAGGATCTTTAGATATCTGCAAGGTACCCAATCACTAGGACTTTGGTATTCAGCTGGGCATTCATGCAAATTAGTTGCTTTCTCTGATAGTGACTATGCAGGATGCAAAGTCACCAGAAAATCCACTTCTGGTGGTTGCCAATTCTTAGGCAATTGTTTAGTTTCTTGGCAGAGTAAGAAACAAACATCAATTGCTACATCCACTGCTGAAGCTGAGTATATTGCTGCTGCAAGCTGTACCTCTCAAATACTCTGGCTTCAGAACCAACTTCTGGATTATGGCATTACTGAGACTAAGACTCCATTATTAATGGATAGTGCTTCAGCTCTTTTTATTGTTAAAAATCCAGTCCAGCACTCTAGGACCAAGCATATTGAGATCAGACATCATTTTATCAGGGATTGCTATGAGAAAGGTCTGATTGATCCTAAGTTTGTGCCTAGTGCTGATGAGCTTGCAGACATTTTTACTAAGCCTTTAGATAGTGCCACATTCCAAAATTTGGTACTAAGGCTTGGTATGCTGCAGCTTGAATGATTTGACCTATGCTCGTACTCTTAGTTCACAACTACTGAAGAGCAAAGGTCAAATATAAGTACTGATGAGTAATTTAGTCTTCAGCTCTTTCACAACTACTGAAGACTAAACTGACTCCAAGTACTGATGTACATTATTTATTGAAAAACAACTGATGTAGTGAAGTGGATTACAACTACTGATGTATGATTTTCAATAAATAAGTACTGAAGAACAAATTTTGCTCACAAGTACTGATGTGTAATCTTACACAAATACTGAAGACAAAATTTGTTCACCAGCTCTGAAGAATATTTCATCAGCACTTGTTGACATCTGATCACAAGAGCTGAAGGCATAAATATTCACAAGAGCTGAAGGGTCGATGAAACATCTGAAAGTCAGCCAAAGAGCTGATGAGTAAGTGTGGAGGCTAGTATGAAACAACTGATTTGACGGAAACAGCTGATGAGTAATTTCTCATCAGCTGATAACAACAGCTGATGTTTCATACACAAACAACTGAAGAACAAAACCATGTCTTCAGTAGTTCACAACTACTGACATCAGTAGTTCACAACTACTGAAGGCTAACACCAAGTCCTCAGTTGTTTACAACTGAAGCAATACCATGTCTTCAGTAGTTCACAACTACTGATCTCAGTAGTTTACAACTACTGAAGGCTAACACCAAGTCTTCAGTTGTTCCAACGTCTGAAGAAGAATACTAGGTCATCAGTAGTTTATAACTACTGACGACTGACAGTAACTCTTCAGACGTTCACAACATCTGAAGGACAAAACCAAGGTCTCAGTAGTTTCAACTACTGAAGGCTAACACCAAGTCCTCAGATGTTACAACCACTGAAGGTTAAAACCACGTCATCAGCTGTTACAACAACTGATCACTAACACCAAAACCTTCAGTAGTTTTCTTTCAACCTTTGCCCTACCCTATAAATACCCCACCTTCAGAGCATTTACTCTTCACTTGACCTAATCCTTACAAACCTCTGAAATTCCCATACACCATTAATGGCAAACATGCAACTGAAACCTCGACACAACTGTGTCGCCCACCTTACAAAATCGCCATTATGGCCCAAATTTCACCAAGCCGTTGATCTTATGCATGACTCACCATACAAAACGGCTTTTCTCTTGAACCCCACTCTATACACCGACTCCTTGACGGAGTTTTGGACAAATGTCAACGTCCATACCGGAGAGCAGAATGCCGAGGTCTTCCTCCGGTCCTCCGTCAACGGCAAACCCGTGGTTATCACTCCAGCCACCATACGACAAACCCTAGAGCTGGAGGATGCCACTCACCCAACTTCCTACCCCAAAGGTACCCTGGATCTTTCATTCACATCCCATGACTATCAGGGTAACCTCTACGCCTCCACCTTGTTGAAGAAACATTTCCCTGACCCTCAACGCTTGATCTTCCATATGGTGAATGTCTGTCTGGCTCCCAAGACCTCTTCGTGGGACCAGATGTCCATAAGGTGGCAGCAGGTATTGTATTCTATCCTTGAGAAACAACCTTTAAATTTTACTGATCTTTTATTTTTGGAACTCAAGGACATGGCCACAAAACCTTTTTCTAACCGTTGGAACTTGTATCCACGGTTCATAATGGCCATGATCGAATACCAGCTTCAGGCTGAGGGACTAGTTGGCACTGGGGTCCCTGCCATGGCTGTTCAAGCTAAGGTATACTCCAGGCACAACACTGACCCCACACTCAAACAGGCTGGCCGGCTGCGAAAACCCACGCAGCTGGAACCCACAGCCTCCACCTCCAAATCCACAGTCCCCACCAAGCCAAAAGCTAAAAAGAAGCCTAAAAAGGCTACTCAGGGAGATGAGTCCCCTGAGGATGCCCCTGCCACACAAAGGCAGGATGTGCCTGCTGGTTCGATTCTCCCAGCAGGTACCACGACTCCACCCACCACAACCGCACAGGCTTCCTCTCAACAGGAGCCTGATGCAACCAATTTTGGGGCAACCACATTACTGGGGTCTCTCTCACTTGAGGAGACTGCCATTGAAGAGCACAGTCCTCCCCATGTGCATACTGCTTCTAGCCCACATACTGAGGAGACCGCCCCACTAAGCCCAACATTGGTAATAGCCAAAGTGCTGACCGATCTGAGCACTCCACCCTCTCCCCAGAAACCTATTACACCTGGGGAGACTCCAACCGAAGAGGGGGTGGGCACAAGTGCTGATAGGAGCCCACAGCACAGAGAATCAGTTCAATCTCCCAGTGTGGCTAGGGAGATAGAACAATCTGGTGAGGCTGCCACTTCCCCTGCATCAACATCTGAGCAGGGTGAAGCTGGTAACATCACTAAGACCTCACCAGAGGCAATGGCCGATGATGGATCCAATCCTGAGGCCAGAAGTCCCCAGTACCATGAACAAGGGGCACATGTCATTACTGAGCCATACTCAGGACATGTTCATCCTGACAATGTCAGGAGGTCAGGTGATTCAGCTCATGTTGATGATGACCTGAGCTTCTTCTACGATGTAGTAGCTCAAAACACTATCCTTGAGGATGAGATAAGCAGACTCAAAGAGCTGCTTGCTCAAATGACTCAGGATAGAAGTCCATCTGCCACCACTACCCCACAGATGGCACCTTCACCCGAAGGTCTCACAAACACTGAGCCACTCCCACAAACTCAGCCACCAGCCCCTGCTTCTGGCACTAGCTCTCAGGGTCAGAACCCCCTGAGCAGCTGGATGCTATCCTCCAGAAATCCCTGCCTCTCATCACACCAATACTTAAAGATATAGTCATTCAGACCCTGGATGAGAGGCTTCCCATATATATACAACCCATGGTGGAGGTTGCCATATCTAAGGCTCTTGCTGATAGTCAAACCCCAACCAATGCACCCAAAAAGGGGGAGACATCAATGCAAGACAAGAGGAAGAGGGGAGAAGAGGAGAAAGAGGCAGAGAAAGAGGTGGTGGTAGAGAGGGAGTTGGCTGAGGAGAGTAGTAGGGTGAGGGAGAAGGGGAAGAGGAAAGTGAGGGAGGTAGAGCATATAGAAGTGGCTGAAATCCAAAAGGATTTCAGTATCACTGATAAGAATAAGGGAGAGGGAAAGAAGGTGGCTGATCCTGATCTAGCAGCCCTTGTCAAGGAGGCTGATGCTGAACATAACCGTTCAATGAACAAAGTCATTGAACAGCTGTTCAGGCAAGGCTTTAACAAGGACACTGCCTTGCTAGATCAAGAGATCAGGAATATGGAGAGGAGAGAGATTGAGTACCGATGGACTACTCATAGCCAAGAGGAAAGACAAAAACTTGAGGCTATGAGTAGGTTCACTTCGAAGTACCTGGGCAGACCAGTCCTTGATGTTAAGGCATGGACCAGGGACAGACTCTTGGCAATAACCACCAAGATTTGTTCAGCTGGTGATTT
This sequence comes from Flaveria linearis, assembly GCA_024085815.1. NCBI lineage: Eukaryota > Viridiplantae > Streptophyta > Magnoliopsida > Asterales > Asteraceae > Flaveria > Flaveria linearis. Next base: position 2,617,675 of record CM044008.1, read on the forward strand.
TACCAAGGGACTGGTTGCTGAGGCCCTATCTGAAGCCGGTGCTGGGAACAGGACACTGCTAGTAAAGCTAACCAAACCAGCCCTTATCTCCAGGCTGCTAGCAGTGCCTGCCAACATTCCCACACCAACAACCCAACCACAACCCACAAAACCAACTCCTTTACCACCAAAACCCGCAGCCAATGATCCACCCTTGAAGAAGAAGAGAAGGGTGCTGAGGCTGCAAGATGAAGAAGAGGATGATGAGGAGGATAGCCTGCCACTCTCAGCAGTTATACCTCTACCCAAAGCCAAAACACAAACCATCAATCCTACCTCACAGCAGGACACTGTGAAGGTTAAGTTAGAAGAGGAGGAGCAGCAGAAAAGACATGATGAGGAAATGCTGAAAAGCATTGACAAATGTTATACTGCTACCACCTCTATAATAAACATGCAGAGAGAAGCTCTGAGGTTATTCACCCTCAAACAAACCTTTCAATATGAAAGGGAGAGGGTGAGAACTTGGCCTGACCCAAGGGTGGCTCACAGGATAGTCAAGAAGGACATGCCTGTGAGATACAAAAGCCAGCTAAAGAGAATCGTAGATGAAGAGATCTCTGTGGCTATTGTAATAACACCCTGGGAAATAGTGGATGAATTCGAGAAAGCTTATAGAGCCGGCCAATCACCCTTTTCAATGCTAGATAATAGGGTGGTTAGGAAGGGTCTGGTCTATAAGAAGCTTGAGAATTTCCGTAGGAATGAGCTCACTTTGTTGTTAGAGGGTAAACACCCTGATGAGTTTGCATATAGGCAAATCACAACACTTGAGCTCAAAAATGGAAGACAGGTCAAGTACCTCTCAGAGCTGTACGGTCGGGAGGGGTTATTCGAAGGTGAGCCTGAAGACCTGTCCAAAGAAGAACAAATGATCTTTCTTCAGGCTTACTGTAGAGAATCCTACCGGCTTGTACGAGGGAGGTAGATCTCATGGATGGGGCAACAGCTCTGTGTCCAATTCCCCAAGACAGAGCTCCCATCCATACTTAGCCAAACAAACACTTGAGACTACCTCTCTGGCCAGTGCTTATCTGGGTCAACTTCTAATCTGATCTAGAAGGAAATAGACCAATTATTATGCCACCAATAAGTGGGACATCCAATAATTAGAGGTTTTGGCTGCATTGGTTCAGGGGGAGTTTGTTGGACCAAAAGAACCAATGAGCCAAGATTAGGAAAACCTCTAAGTCCCACATGCCACTGCTACAACTGCTGAAGACTCCCATCAGTTACAATGTTCTCTTGCTTGAATGTCAGACTCGAGAACATCTGAAGACTCTCATCAGCTATTGTGTTCTCTTGCTTGAATGTCAAACTCGAGAGCATCTTAGCTCCAGCCTTCTGCTGTTATGACAAAGTCTGAAGAACAAAGTATGAAGATCAAAGAACTGAAGAATATCAGCTGAAGACTCCAAAGTACTGAAGACCAAGTACTGAAGTCTGAAGTACTGATCTTACAAGTACTGAAGACTTCAAGTACTGAAGACAAGTACTGAAGAATCAAAAGCTAAAGAACTAAAGAACTGAAGACCTTCTACTGAAGCACAAAGTCTGAAGACAAAGACTGAAGACAACAACTGATGATATCTACTGAAGTCATCAGTTGTTATATCATTTGAAGCAAAGTCTGAAGACCAAGTACTGAAGACTCAGAGTTTGTCACAACAACTGAAGAAGTCTTCTTCAGTTGTTGTGGTGGTTTTCCTTTTCAGTAGTTTATTTACTTTCAGTAGTTGTACAACAACTGAAGAGCATGTTCTTCAGTTGTTATAGTATCAGTAGTTATAAACGACTGAAGAGTTTGTTCTTCAGTCGTTGTAGGATTTCAGTAGTTTACTTTTGTCAGCACTTAGGAACTTTTGTAAGAAGATGTCAGTTGTTGACATCTTCAGTAGTTTTATGTTTTGTCAGCTGTAATTTGAATATTCAGTGATGTCAGAAAAAGGACATCATGCCCATCCTTTTGCCGCCTATAAAAGGATGGGTAACCATACTGTTTTAATTGCCGAAACGTGCGACCAATAGAACATTTATTGCTTCGCAGAACTCTTCTCTCTCTATGTTTATGCTTTAATTGCAATATCTTTTATGTTCTTGCTTTAATTGCTAATTAATGTGCTAAATCCGCTGCAAACATAATCTAATTGATCAACACGAGAGGCTGAGATCCTGTCAGAACTACCCCAAGAGCTCAGCAATATACATCTGACGTTCATGTGTCCAACCTCAAGAAATGTCTTGCCGATAAAAATCTCCACATTCCACTCGACGTAGTTCAGATTGATGAATTTATGCACTTTATTGAGAAACCTGTGGAGATTATGGATCGGGAAGTCAAACAACTCAAACGTAGCCGGATACCCATTGTCAAAGTCGCTGGGAATCTAAACGTGGCCCAGAATTCACCTGGGAACGTGAGGGCCAAATGAAATCCCAGTATCCTCATCCTTTCGTTTCAGCCTCCTCGTGATTAAAATTTCAGGACGAAATTTCCTAAAGCAGGGGAGACTGTAACATCTCGTAATTTTCATTAACTTAAAAAAAATTAATTTTGTAAAATCTTAAAAATAATTGATATTAATAATAATAATAATAATAATAATATTAATAATAACGTCAATAATACTAATAATAATAATAATGAACATATAAGTTGTATTAAATCTTATAACTAATAACCTCTTACATAAAATGATAACAATCCAAACTTCAGGGGGTTAAATGGTAATTTATTTAAAACTAAAACAAAACTTATATTTCCAGTTGTTAACTACTAAAAACCACAGGGACTATTTGTGTAACTTCGAAAAACACCCAACCCCACCCCCCAATTCCTTCGACATTGTCTTCCCTATTCGCGGCCGAATTTGATCCATTATCACGTACTAAAACTTATAATAATGAAATTAATCGGAAGTGTACGAATATATATATCTGTTTCTAATCGAATTCTATACTCAAACTCATACAAAACACGCACAAACACCGCCATTGATCACCTCTTAATCGCGGACCTGCAACTCTGTGGAACACCATCAACCGGGTTTCAATCTTCAAAATTAACAAAGGGCTTTGCTTCCAGATCATCATACGAAGCTTCCAATGAAATTAATTTGATTTTCATCAAGTTTTGCTCACCCATCGATTATAACCTTGACCGCGACCTGTTCTTCACTGGGTCTATCACCAATTCATCATCGTACGGGTAATTGAACACACCCACACACTCGTTTTTTCCTGGGGATCAAAAGCCCCATGATTGCAGATGCTAACAAAATCGAATTGAACCTCAATTTGGTGAGATTCGAACTAGGGCTCGATTCAGGTTTGGGGGAAGCGGTTTAAACAGGTTAAAATCATTTAGAACCGGATCATTACCGCGGCTTAGGCCCGGTGAAAGTCCTTTTGTCATCCGAGAGGTCCCGGGTTCGACCCCGGGCCACCTCACACATTTTTTTAAGGTTTTTTTAAGCCTTTAAAAATTATAAAAAAATTTCTAGAAATTATAAAAATGTTTTACAAACATTAAATATTTTTAAGACCACTTAATTATTTTCTGAAATTTATTTTAACATTTCATTTATTTTATTAAATGTTTTAAATAAATAAAATTACAAATATTACAAAATTACTTCTATAAAAGTGAACTTTTAATAATAATTTAAATTATTAAATTATTATTGGACACTATATTACTTTTAATTATTCAAGATAATTACAATTATACGTGTTTTATAGATTCACAGACTATTTACAAAAAGTCGTTTTGTGTTCTTAAATAATTAAATATTTTAATTAATTATATCATATAATTAATTAATAAAATTAATTATTTGTTTTTCCACACTTTAACAATAAATCAAACGGTTATGCGTATTGATACATTTTTATTAAATTCTAATCATAATTACTTTCAATAAATTCATTTTATGTATTTCAAGATATTCAAACTAAATAAATTAAAAAACCCAATTGAAATCCTAATACATTCTCAAATTCTCAAATGACTAATATTCTAATTCGAGGCACCGTTCCTTAGGTTAATCATAAGGAGATCGTTGGCGCCTAATCTATCACGTCCAAATTCTAATCTCATCAACCATGTGAGTATTCATATCCCCTTTTATATCATTTCTCATTTGGGGGAAATCATATGATACAATATTTAATCATGATATTCTATTGTTATTTCATTCTAAATTCAATTCAAGACAGGTTATGTTATTACTTACAACTATGTGAACATACTATGATAAACTGGACGACAGTAAAACCCTAATTCAATCAATCAATCATGGTATCAATGGTAGATCTACTGGTTTGGATAACCCACCCCATATGAATAGTCGAGTAGTGATTGTGCCAGAGGCAAGAGTCAATCTATGGTGTATGTGTGGAGTCTATTATATGCAAGTGTCAAGTCAAGGGGTTTATATTATGTCAGTTTATCTATATGCTTTACTATTGCAATATAAGTCTTAACGTTACCTTGTGAATTGGATTATTCTCAATCAATCAATCAATCTATATGTATATTCAAAACTGTGATTGCTCACCGGCTAATTTTTAGCTGACTCGTTACTTTTCACATGATTTCAGGTTAAGCAAGTTAGTGGACTTCTACATGCTCATATAAGACCCGGACTTAGTCAAAACAAAAGACAAATACTATTTGTGACTTCAATTGTTGTATTTGCTCATGTTAAATTCATGCTATCTTGTAATCTGATTTTAATATTTTTTCCACTATTAGACAATCATGTGTTATGAACAATCAATCATTCCCTCGTCCGCTCCGATGATTCCGCCGTCGGTCGGGGTGTGACAATGGAAAACTTACTTCGATAACCTTTTCAACATAACAAACCCTAACCGACAATCTGCCATCGATAAAACAACCCAACCGAACCTACAAAACAAGTGTTATTGTAGAAGCATCACTGTCGACGAAGTTACGAGAGCACTGAAGAAAATGGGAAGGGCTAAGGCGATAGGGCCAGACAACATACTGATTGATGCGTGGAAGTGCCTGGGAGACGATGGCCTGAAATGGCTAACAGATTTATTCAACACTATCTTCAAAACCGGGAGGATGCCTGGGCAATGGAGAAGCAGTGTCATAGTTCCCATATATAAGAAAAAAAGGATATGTAAATGTTGCGCAAATTATAGGGGAATAAAGCTATTGAGTCACACGATAAAACTATGGGAAAGAGTTATTGACACGAGAATTAGACGAGAAACTCAGATAGCGGTAAACCAATTTGGATTTATGCCAGGATGCTCTATAACAGAAGCCATTCACGTCATAAGGAGGATAATGGAGAAATATAGAGAAAAGAAAAGGGACCTACATTTGGTTTTCATTGACCTAGAAAAAGCATATGACAGTGTGTCACGTCAACTCATTTGGAAAAGTCTAAGACTTAGAAGGGTACCAGAGAGGTATATCAAAATAATAATGGATGTATGAAGGGGCAAAAACGTGTGTGCGAACACCAGTCGGAGACACGGACTTTTTCCCGGTGGAAATGGGACTACACCAAGGATCGGTATTGAGTCCATATCTCTTCACAATAGTGTTGGATGAGATGACTAATTCTATACAAGAGCCAATCCTGTGGTGCATGCTGTTTGCGGATGATATTGTATTAATGTCAAAATTTAAAACGTTGCTTAACGAGAGGCTAGAACAGTGGAGAACAGCATTAGCGAGCAGAGGCTTAAGGATAAGTCGCTCGAAGACAGAATACATGCATTGTAACTTTAATGGGGAGGATGAAGAGGACTCTCAAATCAGTATCCAGGGTATGACGGTACCTTAAACGTCTAGGTTCAAATACCTGGGCTCCTACGTACAGGAGGACGGAGAGATACACAACGATGTAACTCACCGTGTGCAGTCAGGATGGTGCAAATGGAGAGCAGCATTAGGGATCCTGTGTGATAGGAGGTTCCCAACAAAACTAAAGGGAAAACTATATAGAGTGGCAGTACGTCCAGCGATGTTATACGGCACAGACTGTTGGGCCATAAAAAATCACAACAGAGACAAATAGAGGTCGTGGAAATGCAAATGCTGAGGTGGATGTATGTGTCACACCCTCAAAATCCACGTGCGGAATTCTACCGCGAGGCGTGTGAACAAACCAGGATCACAGTCAATAGTTACTTGGAACGACTCTATATGCAACGTTTAACATAACAAACCAAAGTTCAAACTTTGTAATACATGCGGAAGCGTTTAAACAAATAAAACAAACCCAAAATATAAAGATAAACATATATATATCATTGTTTAAGCGTTAGGATGCATGCTTGACCCGTGTAGTGCTCCTAACAGCAGTCCAGATTTAATGACCTGAGAATAGCATACTAAAAGTCAACACACGGTGGTGAGTTCAAGAGTTTGCGTTTAAACATAACAGTTTAACAAAAGTGTATATCAACCCAATGGTTGGTAAGTTCAAGAGTTTGAGTTTAATCATAACAGTTTAACAAAAGTGTAATCAACCCAATGGTTGGTAAGTTCAAGAGCTTGCGTTTAAACATCCCAGTTTAACAATAGCGTGTATCAACCCAACGGTTGATCAGTTTAAGAGTTTGCAGTTAAACATCCCAGTTTAACAATAGCGTGTATCAACCCAACGGTTGATCAGTTCAAGAGTTTACAGTTAAACGTCACAGTTTAACAATAGCGTATATTTAAGCATGTGCATTGTAATGGCTAGCTAGCCCATTCCCAAACGATATTAAATAGTGATTTCGACATTGAAGCTGACTGTGTTATGTTTGCCTCCAGCCACGATGTCATATCGTGACTAATGTTCATAGGACAAATTGCACCCGACTGACCTCGAGTCACACAGGTGGGGCTCGTCACACCCAGTAGTACTACCCAACTTTCCCTGCTATCCAATATTAACAATTCAAAAGTGTGAGGACTTTTATAATGATAAACAGCACTATATTAATATCATACACATCTTAAATATATAATGAAAACGTTTGTAACATTACCAGTATGCTATCTCCCCCAAAAGAGTTTAAATAAAATGAACTTACCCAAAAGAGATTTAGTAAAATAGTGGGGCCTGAACTCACCTCAGTTCTCGTGTGTTGTTGATAAGCTAGTAAATTCCTCCTAAGGAATTATAATTCTCGTAAGCAAATAGATACAAATTCATAATCTGGTGTTTGATTTAAGGTTTGGTTTTCTGGAATTCATTATAAACATTAAATCATTTAATCATTTTTGTTAATTCTTTTATAATTAAGGATTTGTGTTTAATTAATTTAATAATGATTTTAACATAACATTATGTTAAAATGAATTTTAGACATATTTAAATATGTAGGTTTGTATTTAATTTAGTAAGATTTTATAATTAAATTTATAAAATCTAATGTGTATTTGTCTTATCAAATATGTAATGTTTACAAGTTTTAATTAATCTCTACCTTTATATATTTTATAAAAATATAACTTGAAATAATGCTCGTAATAATTTATGAAATTAAAAAAATATCTTTATAATTTCCATAATTATCATGATACAATATCCAACAATGAATTTATAATTTAAATTATTATTTAGAGTTCATTTTTATAAAAATGATTATTTATAACATTTATAGATAATATTTTATAAATATTATTAAGATGTTTTTGGTAAATAAATTTATAGAAAATAATTATATACTTTCTAAAATAACCAAAGTTTATAAAAATTATTTTTATAATTTTTCAGAATTTTTCTGTATTTTTTAAAAGGCTTAAAAAAACTATTTAAAAAAATGTTGAGGGCCGGGTTCGAACCCGTGACCCCCGGTTCCATCCCACACGCACCAAATCACTGAGCCAAGGGCTCACCCGCGTTTAAAAGCTGTTTCTAATTGGTTTTAACTTGATTTCCCCAGTTTCCCCAAATTCACCCGAAGAACCAATTTGATTTGGTCTAAATTGAAGGTCAAATCGAGATTATTAACGTATGGATTCATGGGGCTTTTGTTTCCCCATGATAAATCGAGTTGGTGGGTGTGCTCAATTACCTGTTATGCGGTTAATTCGATGATGAATGATTGATGAACAAGTCGCGGCTATCGTAGCACTGATTAGATACCCAAATGAAGATGTTAATCAAATTAATCGTGCAGGCAGCTTCTAACAAAGGTAAGGATCTAAAGCCCTCTATAAATTTTGGGTTTTGAAGTTCGTATAGGGGTATTTGATTAGTTGCAGGTCGCGACCAACGGGTTTGATTCGAATGTGGTGTTGGAGCTTGATTTATACCAAATTGAGTGTAGTGGAAGTTTAGGAACGACAAATGGATCATGAATGTACGATTTCTTTTGATTATTAATATCGTTTAGTGCGTTTTTGTGACTCATCGAGTGGCCGACAATCGGGTGGGGGAATTCGGTAAGAAATCGCACTCTAATTTTAAATTTAAGCGAGGTATTAGTTCGAGTCTTGTTCCTAGAGTGTTCGGTACCGGTTTTTGGAGTTAAAATGGTTTAAAATTGATTATGGGAGGTGGCCGGAGCCACTCCGGCGGTGACCGGAGGTCGGCCGGAATCACGGGGGGGGGGGGGGGGAGGGGTTGGGTTTGGTTAATTACACATTTGGTCCCTGTGGTTTATTATGTTTATTATTTTATGCTTTAAGTTTATAAAACAAGTTTTGGAAATTACAAAACTTCCCCCTGGACTTATAAATAAATTCTTATAAATTATTATTAATAATAATATTTTCATGTATTATTATTATTATCATTATTAACCTTAATATTTTTAATAATATCATTATTATTATTATTATTGTTTTCATTATTCTTATTATCATTTATTATTTATTAAATAATAACAAAAATATAAAAACAAGTTGTAAATTCTTGTAAATATTATAAAAAAATTTTCAGGTTGTCACAGTATGGCCACATAAGATTGGATAGAATAAGAAACGACGTGTTTCGACAGAGGCTAGAGGTGGCTTATATCAAAGATAAAATACGAGAGGGAAGACTAAGATGGTTTGGGCACGTAAAGCGGAGGCCGATGGTAGCACCCGTTAGGGCAGTAGAGAACATCAACGTAGAGGGCAGGAGGAGTAGAGGTAGACCTACGTTGACTTGGGACGAGATAATTAGGCGAGATATGGTAGACTTGCACCTCTCTGAGCACATGATCGAGGATAGGAGTGACCGGATGCGTAGAATTAAAATTAAGGACTTTTAGCTGGATCTGTGGGTAGGAAGGGTAGACGTAGACTTGTTGCGTGACCTGTATCCTTCAATCGGCCCTTTTTCGCGTTTCTTGCTGCTTATTTGTTGTACACACCTTCTGAGCACTTATGTGATATTTACCCGTGTGTTGTTTGCCGCCTATTATGGTTGCTACGGTCTTTGATCTCGGTATTGAGTCGGTCGTCTCTTCGGAAACGGTCTCTCTATCTACCAAGATAGAGGAAAGACTCGCCACCATCTACCCCTCCCAGACCCTACTCTTGAGTGGGATTTACTGGGTATTTTGAATCTAAGGATCTCAATTTAAGAATTATCAGTATTAAAATAAATCAAATCAATGATCACTGAATTATCATTAATTGACGTTCAATTGTTTTAATGATTAACGATGAACACAAACACAGAAACACAATAAATATAAACTCAATAATTATTCAAAGTATCTCTTTAATTATCAGTAATGATTACAATAGAATAATTAAGAATGACTATGAACAATGATTTCTGTGAATCGAATAATGTTGTTGCACGATGATGTAACTCTTGACGGCCGTAATATTGATTGATTGTGTTCTCTTAAATGTGATTCATTCAAAATCATTGTTTCCTTTACTTTATCAGCCAATTGTTAAGCATGGACTCTATATCGTTCAACTTCCTCAACACATGTTGATGAACATAACCTGTCTTTTACCTCTCTGGCCATAGGAGGAACTTTGTTTTCCATATGTGCCATTAATGCTTGATTCTCTTCCAAGACTTCCTTTTCATACATGCTCCAGTCACATGTTCCATCTTGAAGTATGATCAGTCCTGACTCCTTAGAATTGCTCGGTCCTGCTGATACATTTATGGCTGGTGGGGATGTATTTGTCAGCTGAGGTTGTCTGTGCAGAGATCTTTGAGAGGTTGATTGTTGATTCTGATATTGCTGTTGCTGCTGATGTTGATGCTGCTGATGCTGCTGCTGCTGATGCTGCTGCTGCTGATGCTGCTGAGATGATTGTTGGTTGCATTCTCTAGAGAAGTGTCCATAGAGATTGCATTTGAAACATATGACTTTTGACTTATCAACGCCAATCTTTGATGTTTTACTAGCTGCAGCCAGATTCTTATTTCTCCTCAGATATTGCTTAGCTCTGTAAGCAATCATAGCCATCTGCCATTGTAGATCCATCTCTTCTACTACATCAGGTGGCAGTTCCTCCAAATCTTGCTGGCAGATGTTTGCTGATTTTAGTGAGCTTCCAAGATAAGCTTGAAAGCTAGAACTAAAAGCTGCAAAGGCTACTTTTTGTTCTTCAGAATCCAATATCACAGTAATTGGTTCTGATTGATTGTTTTGTTGAGAAGATTTAGCAGTTGCTGTATTGTCTCTTTGCTCAGCAGATCTTCCTTTTTCCTTTTGGTTCTTACTTTGAGATGATTTCTTAGTTGGTTTAGAGGCATAGAAACTAACTTCCTCTTCATCGTCACTCAAAGTACAAGAGTTATCACCTTCATTATTTGATATAAATGCACTTCCAGCATTTTTGGTTTCTTTGAAGTGATAAGGTGAGACATGAGTTCTCACACTCTTGTTTCTTGACTGTTCATCCAGTTCAAGAGCTTCTACCTTAGCAACCAATGTATCTAGACCGGTTGTCTTAAGATCTATTGTGTTCTTGAACATGGACACAGTCTGCTTCCAACTTTCAGGCAAAGTGTGGAGCATTTTCTTGTTCAGTTCCTCAGTAGTATATTTCAACTCCAAGATGTTCATCTCAGTAACAAGTTGCATAAATCTATGGAGTTGTTGAGGAATTGATTCACCCTCAATATGATGAAAGGTTTCATATTGTGATCTGAGAGTGTCTTTCCTGATGCTTGGGATCTCTTCACTCCCTTCACAGAGAGTGTGGAGTATCTTCCACAAGGAATTTGATGTTTTGTAATTCTCGCACCTGATTAAGATCTCTTCTGGCAAAGCCATACTAAGCAAACTGTATGCTTTA